>CM070009.1:5446211-6046211 GCA_036247105.1 Cirrhinus mrigala
GAAAACATTTGGTTGAATTCGAAAAAAGCAGTGGCAATGTGAAAACCAAAGATTATCAGTGATCTGAAAGCTTTTTCAGGCGAGGAATGGACCAAGATTGCAGTAGAAAGGTGACAGAAGCTTCTAAGCACTTCCAAACAGCGTTTATTGGTGGTTCTAAGGAATAATAGATTCTGCACCAGATTTTACTTTTGGGGGTTGAATAATTTTGAACATGAATGTTTAGAGCCAATTTCATTTTCTTTCATTAGTCATCAACTTACGTTCTCAAAACTACTCAAATGTGTATGAATAAACTTTCTCTACTAGTGTACTGATGGCTTTGTTGAATTGTTTTCACAAAATTTTGTTCTCTGCAGCAAAATGTCTTGCAGGTCAAGGGGGTTGAATAATTTCGATTGCAACTGTATATATATATATATATATATATGTATGTATTAATGTGTAATATGTAACTTTTTTAAACAAATTATGAGCTCTAAAAGATTTTCTGAATTTTTACAACTACAGCTTTAGACTATCTACAAATTTTAAATCTTAAAATAAAATGTTGAGGTTAGCACTGCATTTTTCAGAAAAAAAAGCAGCGATTTATATATATATATATATATATATATATATATATATATATATATAGTTAATTTATAGTTATTTTCAAAGCTTTATTTATAAAAAAAAAATATTTTCATTATAAAAAAAAAACATCATTATTGTTTATTTAATTCTAACAAATAAGTTGTTAAAAACTAAAAAAAGTTAAATATAATTTGCTTATAATTTCCGCACAGCAGAGATTTGGTGTTGTTTCCAAACAAAAGGAAATATATCGGCATTGATTATCGGCCAAATCAACTTGAAAAATATCGGATATCGGCAAAAATTCAATATTGTGCATCCCTACCTAGTACTAATATTTGGTGTGATAAATCAGTAATATCATGAAATATTATTGCAATTTAAATTAACTCATTTGAGTTTAATATTTTTTATAATGTAATTTATTCCTGTGATACGTTTTCAGCATCATTACTCCAGTCTTCAGTGTCACATGAACAGAAATCATCCTAAAATGCTGATTTGCTTCTCGAGATTCTCGTCTCAATTTCCAATTATTACCAATGTTGAAAACAGTTGCGCTGCTTAATATTTTTGTGGAATCGTGATACTTTTATTGTTTTATTTATTTATTTTTAGGATTCTTCAGGATGAATAGAAAATTTAAAAGAACACAATTTAGTTGAAAGAGAAATCTAGAAATCTTTTAGACGTAATTTACTGTCACTTTTGATCAATTTGCATTGTTGATGTATAAAAGGTGTTCTATAAAAAAAATAATGAATAACTGACCTCAAACTTTTGATTGGTAGTGTATACATTAGCGTGAGATAAAATGATTCATGCTGTGACACAAGATTTTGGTCATAACGCCCACCTCTACTGCATCCTGACAGCTTCGTCTAATCCTTCCTCCTCCTATCCTCACTCAACCTCTTCACTTCTTCGTTTATATAAATAATGAAAGCTGTGCGGACAAAGCTGGAAGGAATATATATCGGCAGCAAACACGAGTGGAGCTCGCATGTGGGCATGAGCGCGGTAAAGCCAATCAGGGCGGAGAAAGGGACAACCGAGATGATCAAAAGGCCGGGCCGCTCTGATCTCTGTTAAAAGTGGGATGAATAATTTAGATGACATGCTTCGACTGCAAAACTGCGCCCTGGCCACGCCTCCTTTTGAGGACCGGGAACTGGTTGGGATCTAGTGAATAGAAATGAAATGTTAATGAGGGCAAGTGTGGCTAAGATGCAGCTTTGTAACGTCTGTTGTGAGTAAACAAATGCAAATCAATCCGTTCAATGAACGAATTTGTCTGCAAATTATTTACGGCCCGTTTTTGTGTGCAAATTAAGGCCGCGGTCATGTACGTGATTCATCGGCGTTGCCGTGCTGATGTATTAAAGCTTAGAGAAAAATACTGCGTTCAAAATCTGCAACTGCATAAAGCTGCATCCGACTGTGTGGGAGAGGATTCGACTGACGCCGAGAGCTGGGACTAATGCAATATTCTCCTTTATTTAATATTGTTGCCTCATACGCAGCAGCCAGACTCTGTCAAAAGCTGGAGGGGTTTAACCTAGAATACATTTCTATTGCATCTCTCTAAACTCTGTCTCAAGACGCTCTCGCTGTCTCCCTCTCTCTTTAGCGCTCCCCTCTCTGACCTGGTATTCCTCACTCCTCGACAAACAGAGAACGGATCGATTGATCCGCCTTCACCCTGACTTTGAAGCTACCCCGTGAAACCTGTTCTGCATGCGTGTGTGTGCGCATGTAGGTGAAAAGCACGCGAACATACGCGTCAGCCTCGAGTGTGTACAGAAAGGAGTCTTTGCTTTCGGGGCTTTATTTGGCAGAGCTCCGTCCTAGTGTCTGCCAGCTCTAGTCTATCACCTCGGGGCCCAGGAGTCACAGCAGTGAGAAAACAGATTGATTTCTCCCCTCCTACGTACAAACAATTAACTACAAGCCGCTCAATTAGAAACACGCTGTAGACGCCTTCAGACACGTCTTTTCCTTGACCTGCGCTCTTTACCTCTCTCTATGAATTCTTCTGGCGTTCTCGCTCCGACTCGCCCTTCTCTGTCGTCTTTACCAGGTCCCAGACAGCTCGGGTTTGTCTGCAAACAGCACACCTCATCTCGCGGTCATTAAACGAGCATCACTCCAATATTGAGGCAATATGGGTCAATGGATTTTTAACGGTGGTGCAGATTCAGCTGTGTAAACATTGTCTTTAAAGCAATGTGTGATTAAACCCCTACATAGATCAATGCTAGGGTTGTGTGCGCCATTCAGAATGGAATTGAGAAAATGATGCAGAACTACAATTCAAATGTAAGGAAGCAGAACTCAAGCTCACTGAAGACAAGTAAGCAGTCAATAAGAATAAGTTAAATAAGAATAAGAAACCAATTACAAGCAATAGGACCAAAAAACTACAGTAGAACAAATAGGAAATGCTAAATACATTGTATAAACTGTGTAAATTAAATACATATTTCATCTTCATTCATATTAAAGTTACAAACAATATAGGCTCATTGGAAATACATGCCTCTATATTGCAAGGCCTCTATCGAACAAATCGCCAAAAGAGACACAGCATCACTACATTCCTGAAGTTTCCTCTCCGACCAGCCTGAGCAATAAACTTCAGTAATGGTCATCCTTATGGCCTCTCAAGAGACTATTGGAATCTTCTGATTCCAGCAATAACACATCCTTGTCTGGATCAATCCTGCCTTATCTCCCCAGGGGACAAGACACCCCCATGCAAACTACAGGATTAATGGTGTTTCTTTGACCATTCTGCATACATGTGGGAGAGACACAGGAAGAGAGCGATCAGCCAGACACATCACGAGAACCAAAAGAACAATAAAAAAGTGATAGGAGGAATCTCCCCCCTCATCTCGAGAACAGATGGTCAGGGCAAATGGTGACCTGCTATGCATAAATTACTAATCGAATAAACAAGAAAGGCAGATTTACATTGACACGTCCAGCCCGCAGGACACACGGGTCCCTAAAACGTGACACCTTCCTGATCCCCTCCTCAACATTCCTTTCTCCTCCTTTTGGATACGTCCAAATGTTCTTTCCCTCCAACAAAGAATACACGAACTTATACAAATGATCCTAAAAGACAATCATTTATCACCATTGCTAGTAGAGCAAATAATTCACAGTTATGTGTTGTCTGACTCTACAGAACCAGCTAAAGCTTTGCGAAACTCTCAAAAGTCTTTGCGGAAGTTCAAAGAACTTCCAGCTCCTCACGGTGCATGACCCAGCTTCCTCGGCTCGAACTGCCCGAACTGGGTGAACTGTTTGAACTGCTCGAACTGCCTGAACCGCCAAACATCGCTGAACTCTGTGAAACACCGAACTACTGGAGCAGCTTGAAACACTCTGATGGCGTGAACCGCTTGAGACGCTCGCAACGAGAAAAACACTTCGCCAGCGTTCACCTGAGCTCCGAGAGCATCATCCGCGTAACCAAGCAACCAACCGAAGCTTCATCCAGCCTTTCCAACTGTCCAATCACCAACGAAGGCTTCCCAAAAGACGTCATCCAAAGGACCAGGCAACCAATCAGAAGTGCCGTGATTTCCTCTTCTAAGACGAAGGCCACAGAGGAAAACGTTGCTTTGGCCAGAACGCAAGTAAAACAAGGTCTCCTTAATCTCTTGCTGAACTGGTGCTCTATCTCCTTAGGCAGCTAAAAAATAAATCTCTGCTTTTGTGGTTTTCTCAGGTTGCAATTTAAGAACTAGTAGCAGATACTAGAAATTTTGGGATTCCATTCAGACTCAGAAATTCTCATTCCTTGAAGCGTATGCATGTGTGTGTGAGTGTGCGTATATGTGTGTAATTTTTAGTAGTTTAGTTCATGTATCTTAGAGTAGTTCGATAAATTATTGTTTCATTGGAAAGAACATTGTCTTGTTTTTCTCTTCACAAAGTCACTGCCTGTGCCTAGATTTTGCTACCTAGCTCACAATAGCAACCTAATAATGTGTTTATATTATAATCTAATGGCCACGGAAATAATATAAACATCCAGAACTGGTAAGATATACTAAGTGAAACTTTTCGCAGGATGAACATTTAATAAAGTGTAAACTATTAATTCTAAATCAATTAATAAAGTCGATTCCGAATCCTTTGGATTTGATTCCAAATTGAATCATTTAAATTTGATCTACATTTTACTACAATATACATTTCTAAAAAACTGAAAAAACATACCAATACTGTATGTGCGAATCACTGCAGTTTCCAGTTGAAATGAACACTAGAGGCAGTAAAACTCCGACAACTTTTATTCCTTTTCACACAAAGTATGATTTACACACAGAGTTTTGACTAATAAAGCCTAACTAATAGTTTTGAACGTTGTCGTCACATATACAGCTTCATATGCGAGAGTTTTCTAATTCAGTAGGTTTGCTTGGTAGTTCACGTGATACTGCGTTGCACTTGAGTGCTGAAGAGCTCCAGGACGAACCCCGTGAAACTATGGTTCAACAAAACAAATGCGCATAAGAAAGTTAAAATAGAACGCCATGCATTTTTACATCACTTTCGCATGTTAGGTTTAGGGTTGGGTTTGGTGTAGCGGATATTTCCAACATGATAGAGCATTAACCTTTAGTGACACTACCCAGATATTTAAATTCTGAACAGTTGCAATATGTACCTCAAGCAGTGTAATAAAAACTAGGGCTGCCCCCTAATATTTGACTAACCGAGAAGAGGCTTGGTCAAATTTTATAAGTCACTTATAAAGCGGCAAAATCATGCAGTCCATGACGGACAGATCGTTAACGGCTGGTGTTTATGTGGTAATATAGTACATATGGCAAGACATCCAAATGCTCACCTATCATTCATCGATCTCAAATATGGATTTTCATCTAAAAGATGTATGTAGTAGCAACCTTACATGGCTGCTCAATCTAGTGTTAACCTAGAAAAATGGGCACTAGTCAAGTCTCTGTGCAGAGTGTGGAAGCTGAACAGTAGCGTGCTCCCTCCATGGCATATGGCGCCGGTGTGGTCACTTGCTCCTAAAATACTCCATCATTTCTGGTCATGCAGATAAAAGCAATACATTTTTTGAATCTGTAAAGACTCACAATAACAACAAAACGTTGTGCTTTTGTAAAATAATGAAAACAATCAGGATGTGCTTTCTGCTGTCTCAGTCATAATTATTATATCTGCCGGTGAGTTGTGGCAAGCTTTTTCTGTATGTGCTTGAGTGCTTATTGGGCTTTGCAGGCAATAAGGGCTCATTGTTATGATTTATATGGTTTATTAATGAACGTGTGACTAATAGTCGACTAATGCTTAAAATGAGCTACCATAAAAATCTTTAGTCAAGGACAGCCCTAATAAAAACGCAGTAATATGTGCCTGTACTAACCTAATAAAAACATGCCATGGTCCATGTGTTTTAGCAGCACTCTCTGGACATTTCACTTTGAAACTCAAGTTTTTCAAGTTATTTGTATAGCACTTGTCACTTTAAAACTGCCACGAAATGTGCAGTAATGTAACGTAATTACGGTGTTGCAGAAATGTATGTAGAGGCATGTATTTCCAATGACCCTGGGTTGGTTACAAAAGTGATTCAGCCAGGAGCAGTGAGAGTTTTTTCCCTCTCTTGTTGTTTGATTAACATGAGTAACAGACAGCAGGAATATTAGACTGCTGTCACTTTAAGAGGTGCCCGGATCCAATATATTGTGACACATTTTCATTCTCAGCTGTTTAATACACCTAAATTACTGTTTACAGGGATACTTGCAAAGATGGGCATTCTGACACATATATGTATGTGTATTTAACCATTCAAACCCTGTAAACTGGCAAAAATAACTCAATGTCCAATATCCCCATGCTCTATGACTACCGTCTTCACGTGCACGCATCTCTGATAGTGCATATAGTGAAATGAGTTCTCTTTCGTTGCTGATTGCGTTTCAATGGCTTAAAATCACATTGTTTAAAAAGGCATGCAAACGATACGTTTCCGTGACCACGTAGCATGGCAATGTCACGTGAGCGTAAACGATAGTTTAACGTTTTAAATGATATTATTACATTATATATTATTAAATTGTTAAATAAAAATGTGTTCTCCCACCCTGCATTACACATATATACCAGGCTGGAAGAACACAGTATTTCCCATAATGCATTAGCAGCGTTGAATTTCTTTGAATTGCAATTCTATCGCACTTTCAGGACAAGATCAAGCACATCTACTTTGGTATTCCAGATACTGTGCAGCCTGAGGGTGAACTCGGTTTGTCAGTTAACAACAGCACCTCATCTGGCCGTCGTTAAATGCATATCACACCAATACTGAGGTTAAAGCGGGTCAATGGACGATTGACGGTGGGCCAGTTTCACCTGGGTAAACATCGTCTGTAAAGTGATGCTGGGTTAGATCTTTGCTAAAGATCAGCTATACAATAGCTGGGACTCAATGCGCTACTAAAGCGATAAGAATTCTATTAAAAAAGGCCCAGAATCCATAAAAACAAATAAAAGCTATATACTTTTGGGAAAGATTCAATAATGCCACATTCTACATTGAGTTTTTTTTTTTCCCCAACTGTAGCTTATCTACATTACCCGGTCACACCAAACACGCTTTTCAGCTGTGCCAGTCTGAGGCGCGTACCTGAGGGATAAATATTATGGTGTGACATTAATCATAAGGATTTGGTGCCCTCTCTCAGAGTGTGTGTGGACCGCTGCAACCAATCCGATTCCACTCCACTCAAAGCTCAAATGAGATTTGCTTTCTTCTCTCCAGACATCAGCACCGAAGCTATGACGACTGGAATGGAGACGTCGGAAATCCCAGACACAGCCGAAGTAAGCATACCTAAAAATCTACAACAGTATAACAAATACAACTCACAAATCCCAAATCGAATGGCTTTTGTTCGCTCGTAACACCCATTTTGTTTTCAGCTGATTTACGGAAAGACCAACTCAGGACTCTAGGCAGGTTCTCTGGGAAGACGTGCGCCGGCGATGCATGAAGGGCACGCATTTCTACTCTTCCACCTTGGGGACCCACAGCTGTGTAAAAACACATGCTGATCAGCCGGCGAGAGACAAACAAGGCTCCTGTCCCTCTGTCAAGTCTCTGACACACTCTATCTGAGCTCAGGTCGCAGACGTGGTACTTCCCTCCGCCTGGATTTCAACAAGCAGGGAAAAACATTCACATTCAATATGTCACCATCTGGCAATGGTCGGGATCGTGCTGTTTTGTCAGTCATAAAAATGCCGCAATGTCTTAACATATTCGGGTCACTCTACAAAACAGGTGCCATTTGTGTCTCACATATACACACAGTATATGTAAAAAAAATGGCTTTAGAACAATAGCAGATGTTAACTTTCACTATATGTTAGAAATTATTTTAACATCATAAATAATGTATAAATGTTTTTTTTTCTTTCATAACTTTTGTCCTTCAGAGTTTCAGCTTGCTGCATGCATACTTTCAAGTACATGTGGAAAATATGCACATTTTGATGAAAACAAAAACATGCAAATTAAAGATATAATATTAATATAATATATACAACTATATACCACTGTTCAGAGGTTTCAGGTCAGTATTTTTATTTTTTTTTTTTTAAGAAATTAATATTTTTACTCATCAACAATGCATTAAATTAATTAAAAGTGACAATAAAAAATGTATAATGTTACTGCAGATTTCTATGTCAAATAAATACTGTCCTTTTGAACTTTCTAATTATCAAAGAATCCTGAAAAAATAGATCATGTTGCCTACAATAAATAAATGAATAAAATAATCCAATAAATTAAGTGCTTTTAACATTGATAATAAGAAGAAATGTGCAGCAAATCAGCATATTAGAATGATTTCGAAAGGATTACTGAAGACTGAAATAGAACAATTGTTGTAAATTTTAATATTTCACATTGTTTTTGTTTTCACTATTTATGTGTTTATTTATTACAAATGCAGCAATGTGAGCATAAGATACTTAAAAAAATAAATAAATTAAAAAATTAAAAAAAACATAACAACCCCAGACTTTTAATTATAATGTTTAGAAGTTGAAAATGTAAGCTTTAGCATTAAAATAGGTCCCCTGACCTATTATGCCCCTTTTTACAAGATGTAATATAAGTGTCAGGTGTCCCAAGAAAGTGCTGTTAAGTTTCAGCTCAAAATACCCCACAGATCATTTATGATGTCATTTTGAAAATTCCCATTTTGAGTGGAAGCAGAAACACACTGTTTTCATGCATTTCTCTTTAAATGCAAATGAGCTGCTGCTTCCCGCCCCCTTTTCCAGAACAGGGCTGTGCCTTTACAGCTCATACCTCAGATACTCTGCTAAAAAAACATGTTTTGGTTTTGATTATCATGTCTATTGTGCTGAAATCATGCATTTTAAAGCCATATCATTTTAAACTTCTGATACACGGTTTTCTGAGAGCAGGGCTCTACAGTGCGACCATTTCAGTCGCATTTGTGCTTAAAAAGTATACAATTTTTTATTTTCCGAAAAAAAAATGACCAATCGTTTCACTAACTAAGACCCTTCTTCCTTGGCTGGGATCGTTTAGAGCCCTTTGAAGCTGCATTTAAACTGCATTTTGGAAGTTCAAAATCAGGGCACCAATGAAGTCCATTATATGGAGAAAAATCCTGAAATGTTTTCCTCAAAAACCGTAATTTCTTTACGACTGAAGACAGAAAGACATGAACATCTTGGATGACAAGGGGGTGAGTAAATTATTTGTAAATTGTTGTTCTGGAAGTGGACTTCTCCTCTAAGTGACAGCAGTGTAATATACAGTACCTTTACCTTTACTATCTAACTTTGCTGTTAATATGACCCAAACAATAAAAAACACAAAATCACTCACTGCTTTAGACTAAATAACGTGTATAGCTTTAATAATGAATGCTGATTTTAAATGTTGTAGCATGAAGATAAACATGGCAGATTGTGTACGGTTTACTCAGGGCGGGGTCTCTGCTAATACGGCAGTGTCCATCAACAGTTGTGGGCGGGGCTTGTAAAATGTAACATCACTTTTTACAGATTCTGCAAATAGCTTGTTCTGAGACACTGCATAATTCATAGGGATTCAAAAAGGAGTGGGTGGATTTTTATCATTATAGGGTGGTTGTGTTCACACACTGCTCACACACATTTATGTTCAAACAACATGCAAAAGTGCATTTTTCATAATAGGTGTCCATTAAATTTGTTTTTAGAAGCACTTGTTTCACAGCTGATAAAGTGTACATAACACTGCTTAAATTGTACTCACCTGAAATGGCACTATGCAGTTCTTTAAACACATTAATTGTCTGACAAAATATTTAAAAATCATATAAAATCGGAAAAAGACACCCACGTTTTGACTGGGTGAGTGTGTAGTAAAGGTTTAAAAGATAAACAATGTAATCCTCACGTTCTCATTCAGAAACTCCCATCTTGAAATGCCACAATTGAGGATCATATTGAACAGTGACTCTCATACGCACATTTACAGCTCTACACAATTCCAGTTATTACAATACGCATTGTTTTCAGAATTGAATGAAGAATAAATTAGACTAATGAACAGATGGGTGGGTAAAATGGTGGGTGGGATATGAACAATGCCTTGTGCAGAATGCAGGGAGGGAAACATTTGAATCGCAGTCTTCACTGCAGCGAGCAGGCCTTGACCTTTTGTGCCGCCAATGTGTCTTATTCATACTGTTGTGCTGCACGTTTGGTTTGTTCAACAAGCGTCCCACTGCTCTCTGACTGCCACTGAAGCTCTTCAGGGACTCACTCGCACACACACAAATACACAGGGACGAGTTAACTTCCTTTATTACAGCTATGTCACGCACAGAAGATGAACCGCAGGATCACACACACACACACACACTCCCAAACACAAACACCCACTGGGTGCACAGAGGCACAAACACGTGCGCGCCGCCTCAGAGGTGAGGTCACAACGCAAGGCCGTTTTTAAATCACTGATGAGTTCTTCAATATCTCAATTGCCTCTCTGAGCAAAATGGTAAGAAAATGGAGACTGAAAGCGTATATACTGAATAGAACAACTTACACCGGTGCAAATTTCTATGCTTATTCTGGTTTGCTTTCTTCTGAGGAAAAAGGGAGGAAAAAAGATCACAACAATGTCTCAAACTGCTCAGATTTGCCAACATATAGAAGTTTACAATCTAGTCAGATTTTAATAACATTTTCATATATTATTATTATTATTATTATTATTATTTTAGAAAGATATTATATTTTTTATTTGTATACAGTTTTATTATATAATTAACCATTTTATAATAAGTATTATTATAATACTTATATTATACACATTTTATTGATATTTTATTTATACATTATATTATACATTATACACATTTTAATAAAAATGATGATGATGATTATTATTATTTTAGAACGATATTATATATTTGATTCGTATATAGTTTAATTATATAATTAACTGTTTCATAATAATTATTAATATAATATAATAATAATATTACAGTATACACCCACACACATTTTAAAATTATTATTATTATTATTATTATTATTATTATTTCAGAATATTATATATTTTATTTGTATATAGTTTAATTATATAATTAACTGTATAATTAATATAATATTAGAATGTTATATTATACACCTAGAACATTATAGTTATAATAATAATAATAAAAATGATGATGATTATTATCATTATTATTATTATTTTTTTTTAGAAATATATTATATATTTTATTTGTATATCGTTTTATTATATAATTAATTTCTGTTTCATAATAGCTATTAATATAATATTATAATAATATTATATTATAAACCCCTACACAGATTTTATAGATTAATAATAATAATAATAATAATAATAATAATAATAATAATAATCATTATTATTATTATTATTATTACTATTATTACTACTACTACTACTGCTACTACTACTACTACTACTACTATTATTATTATTATTATTATTATTATAAACAAATTTTAAACTGTGGTCAGATTTGAAAAGATACAGAGAGACCAAGATTTTAATAATGTTATATCTATTTTTTATATAATATATATTTATAATAGCAAATAAATTATTTTATTTTTATTGTTTTATATTTATACATTTTATACTATAATAATAATAATAATATATTTAAATAAATAAATAAATAAATAATGCACAAGCTTGCAAACCAGTCAGATTTTAATAATAAAATGTAGCAACATTTTCTAAAATAACATATATTTTATTAACATATACTACTACTACTACTAATAACTCTAATATTCCTCATCCATTTTTTTTTTTTTTTTGATACCGAAACAATAAAATAGCAATCAAATGTTTATGTGAGCAGAAAACAGGCCTTTAGGAAATCTAACCTGGCTGACTCCTCACAGTCTGCTCTGAATTTCGCATTGTGCAGGCACGCATGCATAAAAGTACAGCTGGAGGGTAGCGCGGTGAACACAGCTGCAGAATATCTTTACCGTCGAACATGCAGGTTGTGCGTTTTTCTCCTCCGGCCTAGTCAGACTCGCCTCACCGCCGCGCACGTTCAGCCGTCTGCCACCACACTAGATGACTCAGCCAGGCGATGAAAATCCAGTCTATTTTCATGGTGGCGAAGGACCGGTTTAAAACTTTCCTATTCTTCTTCTTTCTCCAGACAAAAAAAAAAAAAAACAAGCCAGCTTCATGCACTGTATCTGAACGGCCCACAAACCACAGGTGGTGTAGGAGTTTGGTGGATTTTCATTACCGCCTGCCTCCCAGCAGGCCTGAGCGCTGTGACTCACCCAGATCAGAAGGGTTATGGGGCAGCAGTTTGGAGACTCTGAGAGTCTGCCTAAGACTGTTTTAGATTACAGTGGCATTTGCTGGAGAGAACTCGCTGAAATATTAATCAGGTCAGAGTTAACAGAGCTGTCAATCTCTGCCCCGCACTGAATTTTAATTCTATTACTGGTTTTTGTTGACCTTTGTTGCATTTTGCATGTGTTGCAAGTTAACGACGCTGTCTGGACGCACGTGGAGGCATGCCAAGATTGAATTATACAGCTGTCGCTTTGGTCTGTGCAGAAATGTGATTCAAAACATCCGATTGTACTGACCCTCTAGCGACCTGTGGCAAATTTTGCTGGAGGACTGGCAGGCAGAATCGGCATTCGGATTCTCGCCATTGCGAGGTCTACGCGAGTCAGAGCATTTGGCCCTTCCCAGCATCCATTGCCCAAGGAACCCTCGGACGCTCTGACATCACAGTAAGGGCTCTGATTGGTCACCAGATGGCTGTCCCGATTGGAGTCCATCCCAGACACTGATGGTGAATCACTGTGTCACTGAGTGCCGATCCAAACCCACCACCCCGTCACTTTAAACACACACACACAATCACACACAGCTGTGCGTCTTTGAATGCCAAACCTTATTTTGTCATGAAGGGGTGAATCTTGGACACATTTTAATCTTGAGGTCACATTTTCTTAAATCTATGAAATTATACCGTACATAAACAAAATCAAGCCTATTTTTAGGAAGATTTGAATAACACTTGAATAACACATTTACTGTATTGTAAATACAGTTCTTACTTTAGTTAACTATATTAGTTAACATGAATGAAAAATAATTCTACAGCATGTGTTAGTGGAAGGTAATGTTACTTTCAACATTCATATATATATATATATATATATATATATATATATATATATATATATATATATATATATATATATATACAACATTTTGATTTATTTATAATATTATTATATTTATTTATTTATTTATTTATTTATTAAAAGTTGTATATTTTAATCTTAGTAACCATTATTATTATTATTATTATTATTTTATTTTTATTTTTTGAACATTTAAAATTAGTTCACTAACATGGACAAACAGTGTACACACACACACACACACACACACACATATATATATATATATATATATATATATATATATGTATGTATATATATATATATATATATATATATATATATATATATATATATGTATATACTTCTGTTAATGTTAGTAAATAAATTACCTAATGTTAACAACTGAGACCTTTTTTGTATTATAACATAAATGCACATTAATTCTTGTTACATTAATGTAATAAATTATTTTTACAATCAAAAAATGTCTAATGGAAATATCACCATAACTAATAAAACTAAAACTGAAATAATATTTTATTGTACTTTAGTATTAGTAAAACTAATTTTTATTTATTTATTTATTTAACCTGTATTTATATACCACTTTATACAATGCAGACTGTCAAAG
The DNA here is from genome assembly GCA_036247105.1 of Cirrhinus mrigala. NCBI lineage: Eukaryota > Metazoa > Chordata > Actinopteri > Cypriniformes > Cyprinidae > Cirrhinus > Cirrhinus mrigala. The sequence goes on from CM070009.1 coordinate 5,460,163, forward strand.
CAGCTTTACAGTATTAAACAGGAAAACAGTGTTTTGATAATTCATTTTTTTTTTTTTTAATAACAGTATATACACAGTTACATATTAAAGTAAATACATAAAGCTTAACACGGAGGGAACAAGGCACATTGTTTTAAAATATGTAAATATTAAATAAACAATTAAGTTTGTTAATTTTGTAGATGAATGATAACATCAATATAATTAATGATTTAATAAGTGGGTGGAGGGACTGAATTATTCAACGTACTGAAGAAGACCTTGAGCTGAAATATTTGTGTTGTGGAGATAAAAGTAAATTAAATAGTTAAAAGACTATTTTATGTTTGTCCAAGTCATGGTTTCATATACAAAATATTAAATAAATACCCTTAAAAATATGTAGTACATGTCCAAAAATGGTAACATTATGGTACACGTACACAAAGCAATGATGATGAATGTACATGTCAAGATATAAAGCTGCACTAGACCCACAGCAGACTCTTGGACCTACGAATACAATCGCATTCATATAATTCCTAACCAGATTCTGTTCGGAGGCGTCATCTTCTCCTGCCCAGCTTTCCTAGCAGCTCCATGCTAAGCTCTGCTAGGTGTCTTCTCCCTCCATAATCAGCCTAAATGCTGCAGTCTTCCTGTAAGGCAGCCAAGAGAGGCTTAGCTGCCTGGGTGAGATGCCAAGCCCAGGCTGGAAAAGGGGGAGAGAGGGGAAGGTAAGGAGCCAGAGGGAGCAGGAGGGCTCTTCAGCCTGTCTAAATGATTGCATGTGTTTCAGTTGTGTATCTCTTTTCACTTATGATGCGTTTTTGCTGTTGTCATAGCGCAGGAGCCAATGAGGAGCTCTTAAGTGCCTGCATTCTTTTTAAATAAACCCCAAATGGAGCTTTGGCCGTACTTGAACCTGAAGAGGCACTTTCCCTCTTATTCCTGAGAGGGACATGAAACAAGAGCACACCTCTACAGCTTACCGCCACCCTCTTCCCGCACTCCCTCTCTTTTTCTGCCCAACGTCCTTTCCACAAACCGTCTTGTTCCCCATGGACCGGCAGTAGTATGCGTGGTTCTCATTCCTCTATGGTTGCCTAACGGTACACAAAGTCAGATTTTTCCATTCTTCCTGGTTCTTCTACGCCATTCTCAATATGTTCCCTTTTGAAAAGCCCCAAACACCATTCTGCCAGTATCTTCCCCTAGCTCTTTCAAGCTGCATCCACAAAAACTAGGCACAGACCTTCAGGCTGTTCTGACTGTGTCCTTTGTATCAGATCTGACTTACAGTTTTTTCCATAGCAAACAATCCAAAATTCTATACGCATCCAAATTCTCCTAGGAGATTTCACACTACATCCACTAAACCTGAGACCTTGAGCCTGACTGCATAAACTTTTACTAAACAATCTAACCCATACTTTTTACTGTAGTAGACAATCCCCAAAATCATACATTTGCTGAAAGTTCTCATCGTGCCGAAATCTAAACACAACAAATCTAAACACAAGCAGGGTTTTTACCTAACACAAGCAGTACACCTAAGCAACACCATAACTACACCACAGCACTACTACGAGAGTACAAAAAATACTCTCGAAGCTTCATTAAAGTAAGGTTGAACCACTGATGTGGCATGGACTATTTTAACAATGTCCTTACTACCTTTCTGGACCTTGCGTTGCTGTCCGTGCAGGGTCGGAAAGATTTCGGAGTTCATCAAAAATATCTTAATTTGTGTTCCGAAGACGAACTAAGGTCTTACAGGTTTGGAATGACATGAGGGCGAGTAACTAATAACAGAATTTTCATTTTTGGGTGTACTATCCCTTTAAGAACAGCTTAACACTGGGTAGAAACATAAAAGCATCCACTCAAAGCAGCTTGTCAAGCGCTTTCTGATTCCCTACCAAAACACCCAAACAACCCTTACCAAAAAGTAGTATACTTCAAGTTAATTTTATTAAGTGTACTTAAGTAAAGTTCAAGTATATTTTAAGTATACTTTATGTAGTAAGTATACAAATATTAGTTTACTAGTAGTATACTCGTAAGTGTACTATTTCAACACTCCTTGGAACTAAATTGGCCCACTTTCTAGTATATAAAAGTATACTTTTAAGTATAGTTTAAGTATAACAGTAGTAAACTTTGAGTACACAACAAGTTTACATCAAAGTTTATAGCTTGTACTGCAGCTATACCAGAAGTAAACTGATAGTTTACTAATTAAATACGTTAGTACACTTTGAAGTATAGTCTCAGTAAACTACTAGTTTAGTAGATTTATACTGCAAGTATACTCGTAAGTTTTCTTTAAGTGAACTTTACATCATACTTTAAGTATACCTCTATGTCCCTATTTAGGTATTAATTTGTAAATATTTTGTTTTATGAATGTCTGAACATACAAAACATAAAAAAAAAAAAGAACAGGGTATCTGCTTGTAAACTAAAACATGTTATTTTAGCTTCATGCATTCTTTTTTAAACACTTGAATGTGGGTGAGTTTCATAAATAAAAAATAAAGAAATAACATTTTGAAGAAAAAGTTGAAAAAGACTATGAATTGGATTCAGAATGATAATCAAAACGTAGATGGAGTCGATCAACACCCCAAAGCTTTACAGTCATTATTACCTTTTTATTAGTCAACATTTTATTTCATAATGTTACACAGTTTTGATGGAGTTTTATGTCTGATGATCGTGTTAGATTGCACATGGAAGCATGTTGTTTAGGTTTCTTCTTCACTTGTTTTTTTGGAAATTCTGTTCAGATGATCTATAATAGCGTCCCCTATCAATGAAAACACGGATTCTTGGAGCACAAGTATATCTCAAATATATTTAGACTTTTTCTAATATGTCACGCATACTTAAATGTAATTTTAAGTATATTTCTGAGAAGTAAATAAAGCCTATTTCTGAGAAGTACATAAAAAGTAGACTAAAAGCATACTTTTCTATTTTAGTTTAAAAGAAGTATACTAATAGCACACTTGAATAAACAACGTTTTCGCAAGGGAACAGCATAACAATTCCCCAACAACAATTCAGAGCATCTTGGCAACTATTTAGCAAGCCCTAGAAACACCAACCCACATCTTAGCAACTCTATAGAAACCCCAACACCACAGCAACCAGGCAGCAACACCCTAGCAATGCGCATTCTATGGCTTCATGCTATATGAATGTACTGAAACTAATCAATGCTGATGTGACCTTCATATGTATTTTTGTATCTTTGAGCTTAATCTTTCTGGAGCTCTGTCTGTATATAATATACCAGACTTATTTCAACTATTTACAAACGTTCAGGCAAGTCTTTGTCAAGCCAACATTCAAAGCCTGTCATTATAAACATTCCTTGTCTATTGTATGTTATTGTCATCTGTGGTTTTCACAAAGCAGAGCTGGTGCTGCATGTTATGAGCAGCAGACTCACCCTGGCCTTTGGAGGAGTGACTCAGCCACTGTTGTCGGCAACAAGCGGGCGGACGGAATTTGGCAACACGCGGACCCCGCGCACCTGTGCGCCTCTGACCGGATCACTATTTAGCAGGGCCAGAATAAAGCCCTGCAGGTGAAGAGGGAGGGGAGGAGAGCGTTTTTGGACCACAGGTTTTGGAATCCTGTCCTCGGTGTCGTGTGCCAGCGTTGGAGGTCGAACGATGCTTGTGTCCTCTCACTGGCACCGCTTTCAGACGTCTAACGCAGAGGGCCCGAACCGAGCAGCTCTCTCACACTCGCTTCCCTGTGTACGACAGGATCAAAGATAGCCAGACACTAGGCGCCGATGACCTTGTAGGCGGCGAGCAGACATGTAGCTACATTGCGCTTCTGGTGACCTGAGTTTGAGTCCCGTTTCATGGACCTTTCCTGATCCTGCCCCCCTTTCTCTCCCACTCCGCTTCCTGTCTAATCACTGTGCTATCACAATAAAGGCAAAAACAAATCTTTAAAGAGGTCATGAACTGCCTGTGTTTTTTATCTTGTACTGTTCTCTGAGGTCTACTTGAAATACTATCAAGATTTTTATATCAAAAAACATCATAATTTAGAAGTAATAGGCTATTTTCTGTCCTGTTTTAACCTCCCTCATCAGAACGCTTTGTTTGAATAGGCATGGCAGATTGTAGACTCGGAAGTAAATGCCCACTGCTATGACTGGATAACACTTGTGTATGTTTGACAGCCTACATCCTTCAAAGATTGGCGCTTTAGGTTAAAAACACCTAACTACTCAATACATATCAAACGATCTGAATAACAGACAAAGCAATAGTGATCAAGTGATAAAAACTTGTGTGGTGCAAATTCACTGTCGGATCCAATAAAGTCAGCACATCATCGTCTTTTAATTTCAATCTTTCTGAAAATCCTGTGTCGAAGTGTGCCTTGTTTAACTTGGAAGTAAATGCCCACTGCTATGATTGGCTAACAGTTGTGTGTGTATGACAGCCTACATATTTCAGAGATGAACGGTGATGTGTTTTAGATTAAAAACATACAAATACTCATTACATATCAAACAATCTGTAATAACAGACAACCGTAAGTAATAAGTGATCACGTAATAAAAACTGTTACTCACACTTGTGTGGTGCGACATTACTGTCGAATCCAATCTTTCTGAAAATCCTGCATCGAATTGTGCCTTGTTTGTAAGCAAATCCACGGTAAAAAGGAGTGAACAAAGGACCAAGTTCTTACTAGTCTCACACAGCCAGACCTTTAGACTAACGGCAGAAGGTCTGGGAACCTTGGCCACTTTGAATGGCCAAGGCCCGCCCAAGAGGCCATATGACTGACAGGTAAAGCAACCAATCACGTTTCGTTTTGTGCCGTATCATGTTTAGGGGTGTGGAAATGTCACCACAATTACAGACCGGTGTGTAAAACTCTCTGACTTATTTAAAGATTCTATGCCGCGAACTTCAAAATTTTCACATACTTTTGAAAATCCAGTGTTTAGTTGATCCTGATATGCGCTAGTCATCACAGTTGTAAAATGACTGCTTTCTTCTTCCGTGAAAGGGTCAAGTGCCATTGGCATTTTTGTTTCCAGGCAGAACGTTAAAAAACGCGACACACACGTTGCCCGGAAATCCTGTATAATCTAACCAATGTGATGACGACTTTGAAACTCCTGAATTTTTTCTTCCTAAGTGTGCCTTATGCATCAGACGTTTAGCCAATGTTCCGTGGGGGTGACGTTTGAGGCTGAGATTGAGTCCTTACTGACGTGGTCTGGAACTTCATTAACTTCATTCAATAAAGTTCACCAAATAAAGTTTATCGTTTGGTTTCTGCGAAGACTTGCATTTGCTGCTATTGTTATTTACACTACAAATGCAAATTAGTGGGCGGGGCTAAACAGGCAGTGATGTAGAAGCAGGCATTGATCTTATTCTGTAGAGGCAGAGTTTAGCCACACTATTACATCATAAAGTGGCACATTCCACAACCTGTCATTTTGCAGACTGGCTTCAATATAAGCTGTTTTTAGACTAACGAGAAAGTTTTGAGTTCTGAAACGTACAGGATGTTTTTGTAACACAATGACCTCTTACATATTATTTTGATTTCTCAGTTAGATGTCAGACACACAGTCTCTCTCCAGCCCGGCCTCTGATGGAGCGGTCATTTCTCGGCACCTGCTCCTCCCCAGCATCCTCCGCCACTATGACAACCAGCCGCACAATCGGCACAATCTGCTCGGCGCCTGTGACGCCACGTCTCCACGGCAACAGCACTCCGCTCTTCCCGATGGCTCTCCTGGAAAAACGGAGCTCCAAATGTGGCTCAAACATCCCGACAGATCTTCGCAATTTCGATAAGAGAGCAAAGAGACCGGCACTTGATGTTCAATCAAGGCGAAGCTATTCAGAAAGCACTCCAGACAGATGGAGGTTACAGCCTTCCCAGAGCCCTGTCTGGAATATTCCGGATAGGCTCCTGTGCCTCGGCATTGTTTGTGATGACATAACGTTTCAAATGTGGGCCAGGAGAAGCGGCGCTCGATACTTGCATTTCGAGCTTGTTATACATCAATGTGGATTTAATTCATTAATCCATCCTCTCATTGACTGTGGGGTGGGTTTGGCTAATTATGCACAAAAGACACATCTATCAGAGTCTCCTTTGTTTGTCGGAGCGCTTTATCCCGCAGGGAGGCGAATAACACAAATCTCCGACATACACGTCTCCCGGGGGAGCCGCGCGTCCCGCTGAGGCGACTCCTTGGTGACGGACTAGCCTGTTAATCAATAAAGGAGGGTCTTGATCGCTAACAGATGAATCAATTAATCACCCCAGCCCGTATCTCGGCTGGAACGAGAGGGTAAAGTTAATCATTTCAAGAACACATGACCCGAGGCTAAAGAATAACAAAAAGAACATACTAGGCTTTTAAGTACCACAGTACTGGCCAGATAAACACACACAATAGGCCGGTTTGTGTGCGTCTGAATCTGTGAAGAGAGATCTCGCCCGCCGCATGGGGTGTATGTGGGTGAGGGATACACACTGAGATGAGAGATAGAGGGAGGGCAGTGAGATGAGCTCAGCTCCCCGAGGCGCTCCTCCACCGCTGGAGAGGCAGGCCGTCCACTCTGGCTTTGAGGAGGCAGCTCTACAAAGCCATGGCGCTCAGAGGGACGCTCGCAGAGCCAGGGCTGGGCAGAATCCTGGGGTGCTTGCGCCGTGTGGAGCAGCCCTCCCGCCGAGGAAAAGAAACGGGTGCCGGGGGATAAAGAGGAGGGAACCGCTGTAATGGATACATGAGGAAGACAGAGATTTGGAGGGGATGGAAATGGTGCAGGGGGAGGTAGTTGGCGGGGAAATGAGACAGTTGAAGGAGGGGGTAAGAACAGAGAGAAGTGGCAACTATTGGAGAGGAGAAAAGCAGCCTAAGGAAACTTACGGATGTTAGATGTTGCTCTGACATTGCTAAAGAAAATAAATGCAGATTTTGGTCTCAATGAAGTATCAGTTTTGTCTTTTTGCCTGCTAATATTCTCTACAAGCAATAAAAAATGGATACAAATTAGACAAATTTTAATTGCTCATTCTCCACAAGACTTAATGGAGTCTTAATAGAGTGAATGAGAAATGTTAATGTTCCAAGGTTCCTCATTCTTTAGGAGACTTAGTAATGTCTCATTTAAGGAACAGCTTTGACTCTGCTTAAAGAAACAAAAGGTGGTTGGTCTTTCATTCTTCAAAAGATCTCAGTTATATTTCCATTTAGCATCAACTTTGTCTTATCTTTTCAGATTTGTTGTATAGGTTTCTATGTAAACCTATGTATAGGTTTCTATGTTAGTACTAGTACTTCTGAATGGGTTGAGGCTGGGATTTAGTGCATTTTAAGTGAAAGTACTTGATAAACATATACTATGTGTGGAGAGCATTCACTCAGCATCGTTATCTCATTTTTGACCAAGATGGCTTTTGCATTGGAACTCTTTAGATGCAGATCTTATTTATGCCTCATTCAAGAACCAGTTTGTCTCTGATGTTGCTGGTAAAATTCTCTATGAACACTAAACATTTGAATGCTTAGAGGTTGCTCCTTCTTCAGGAGACTTAATGGCCAATTCTCAAGATCTCAGTTATGTCTCATTTAAGGATCAGCTTAATCTCAGATGCCTCAGATAAGACAGTTCTTAGGTGGATACAAATGAGGCACATCATGATGCTCTGAGGTTGCTCATTCATTCTTCAGGAGATCTCATTTACGTTTCATTTAAGCAAGTACTTTGTCTCAGATGCTTCACCGAAGATTCCATTGGAGAAATAAATATAGACTAAAATGAAGCATACAATGTTGACATGCAATTCTACACTCCACTCTAAAAAATGCTGTGTTTCATCCCATTGGGTCATTTTATTGGGTTATTTTTAATATTTTTACCCACGTGCTGTTTTTTTTTTTTTTTTTTTTTTGTAACCCAAAATCTGGGTTCAACTTGTTGGGTCATTTTATTGGGTTATTTTTTTTAAATAATTTTTTTACCCAGATGCTAGGTACTTTTTTCTGTAACTAACTTCTGGGTCATTTTTAACGCTGGGTTATTTTTTTTCTACTCAACTGCTGGATTGAGTCTGTCTCTGACTAAACAACCCAGCTGCTGAGTTAGAGTCAGTCAAAGCACAGGGTTTTTGAGTCCTCTTCGGGAGAGACCGGTTCTCAGCACCATCGATTAGCACTTCTGCAGCGAAATAAAGGTTTATATACGTTTTATTTCATTTATAAAGTCTTTACTGTGCTGTAAATTGTATTATTTTACGCAACACAACATAAGGACGAGATGCCAGTCAGCTGCGTCAGCAGTGGTTGTTTCACAGGATGGAAACGCCTTTTGACTTGCATAAAATAAATGGATTTTATTCATTATTGTACTGAGTTTAACCTTAAAATATGTTCACTAATGTTAGGACTGTTTGTTTATAGGCAGGTTTTGGAGACAGTCATGGCATCTTTCAACTACGAGTGAAACGTGAGGCTGTGGTGTGAAGTTCACCGCTAACCCGGTGAACAGCAGCCCTTCACTGGCTCAGATTTCGGAGACACACCGGCACGAGAACCAGCGCTATTTCGATTAGCGATTACAGAGAACGGTTGAATACACTAATATTAAAATTCTACTTTTAAATGTCACATATTTATGTCTAAAATGCTTGTTAAACGAGTTTAAATAACTTAACTTATGCATTTTGTAGAGTGTAGAGAGGTATAAAAATATTACAGCCCCGGTAATAGATCTTAGAAATTGTTGAGAATTTTTTGAGTTCATACTGAGATCTCTCAGTTTGATGTCTTGAGATTTCATCTGAAACTCACACCTGAGACATTTTTGGGTTTACCAAGGTCTTACAGTGGAGAAAAATATGAGAAGCAGGAGAGCCAACAGTCTCTGTTTGCTCTAACCTTGTTCTTGTCTACGAGAAACAACTGAGTTATCAAAGAGATCACATATCTTATTTACCATTCCTATGGGACTAATAAACCATAACATATGGGGAGAGGAAGGATGAAACCAAAATGATGTGAGAAGGAGAGGTTAGAGGTAGGGAGGGGTGAGCACAGGTTGGTCTTTAATTAAAATGTTTTTCAATTAATTTTACAATTAAGGCTGCTCGTTCGCTTTGGCACAGTAAAGAGATGACATTGTTTACGCGGTCATTAAAACAATGATGACAGATTGTCAGTCCTATGGGACTATCACAGAGAAGCGACATCACCTGACCTGACACATCACACCTGACATGTGTAGCGCTGGCCTATATAGCTGCAAGAATTATGGCTGGATATTATTTGAGCTACAATATATGTAGATATTTTTGATGCAATCAGTTCACCAAGCAATCAGTGCCAATTAGGTTCCTTTTTAATGCAAATATTATTAGCAAAACAGTTAAAAACAAGCAAGGCATGTTGTTTACCAAGTGAAAACAAAGAAAATAATGCTATTTAATCATATATATTTGTACTAAATTATATCAATACATAAAAATATCTCAATTTAACTATGAACAACTTTTAGGGAGAGCTATTGTAAACTAAAACTATTAAAAAAATATTAAGCCTGAAAAGAAATAAAATGTAAAAATTAGAAAAAGTGAAATAAAAAATATAAATATAAAAATGAAATAAATGGAAACAAAAGCTAATTCAAAATATTAATAAATACTGTAATAGTATAAAAAACACAGCTTTGTGTCCAGACACAAAAGGACTGATGAATGTGTTCAGAATCAAAAGCTTGAACTGATTCGCAGATATCATCCAAACGCTACTTTTTCTACTCAGACTGAAATGAAAGACACAATTCAAACAACTCAATCTTAACACTTTTATGCTCAAAGAAGGATCATGAATCTAATCTAACGACACGGTTAGGAAACTTAATGGCCAAATAAAAGGCACAATAAATATGCGCGATATTCACAGAGTTGCATAATTTTACCTACCTAGGAAAATCATTCCTAATATTTGTGAATACTAAAAATATCTCTAAAACCTTGCAATGACTTTCCACAGAATCTGTGATTTCTTCATTCACACGTCGATCTTTTGTCTCATCGACGATGATATCTGCCATCTCTTAAAGGAGAACATGGACACCTATATATTTGGCACAGCCATGGAGATCTCGCTCTTACATGTATACAGACTTACCGAGTAGCACATACAATCCGTTGGTGCCTGACTGATACATTGTTGTCATGGCAACCCCATTAAGTAAGGACACTGCAACAACAGTGAAATCACCCCCCCAATAACCTTCCTTTTAGTGCGACTATCTGAAAGCTTTTCTTTTTTTACCCTTGATTCTTTTCTTGTGTACTTCTCTTGCCGTCGCTTTGCAACAAGTGAACTCTACTCTTCCATTATTACTCCATATGATCATTTATTCACCACCTCCTCTGTAAATACATCTGAAATTGCATCATTTATCTTCCCATCTCAGCCATTCGTTGCCCTTGACTGTAACGGTTTTTGTCGCTCCCCACCCACATGTCCCACAATTGCTCCGTGTTTCCATCCGTTCGGCGTGGAGCGTGTTGCCGTGGATGGCTGCCTGTGCCCTCTCTAATTAAAGAGGAGATTTGCAGGGTGAGCGAATGTGAGGGCAGACGGAGAGGATGGCTTTAATAAGCCCCGTGGAGCAGCGCTGGGGGACGAGCCGCCAGTCACCGCCCACCCCAGAGTGTACACACGAATAAACATATGAACTCCCGCCGGACAGACACACCTGTGCTCATCAGCAACCTGAAGATTTACTGACTGGAGCAGTTTTCTAATACACTGAACAAACAGACATTACCAAATGTTTCGTCAATGTCAGAGGTTTCACACAGACGTCAATCCAGCATTAGAGAATAAATGTTTAGCTCAGCCGACAGCATTTGTGACAAAGACACTGCTTTCATGTAGTTCAAATGGTAGAGCATGGCGCTAGTAATGTCTCTGTATAGTAATACTCTGAATGCAATGTAGGTCACTTCGGATTGAATGCAAAAAAGAAAAAAAAAAAGAAAAGTTGATTACCACAAATGTTGATTACAGTGGAAATGAACAGGGACAATTTGCCGATTTACAGTAAAACAATAAATGCAAAGCTTACTATTTTTTATAAGCACTTCAGTTGCAATAATTCTTCTGTTAAAACCTGTGCGTTATTTCATTTTAAGGTTTTACGTGTTGCAATGTCATGCCAATGAACTTGTAAATAAGCATAAAACTGTACACTGAAAATGTTACTAAGCATTTTTTGCACACTAAAATCATGTTATCACATACAATTTAAAAGTAGAAATAATTTTTAAACAGTGAGTATGTTATATGTCACCCTGGACCACAAAAGCAGTCATTAGCACAGGTATATTTGTAGCAATAGCTAACGATACACTGTACCGGTCAAAATTACTGATTTTTTTTTAATGCCAAAAATCTTTAGGATATTTAGTAAAGATCATGTTCCATGAAGATATTTTGTAAATTTCATATCGTAAAAATATCAAAACGTCATTTTTGATTAGTAATATGCATTGCTAAGAACTTCATTTGGACAACTTTGAAGGCGAGTTTCTTAACAATTTGATTTTTTGCACCCTCATATTCCAGATGTTCAAACAGTTGTATCTCTGCCAAATATTGACCTATCCTAACAAACCATATATCAATATATCATATAAAAGCTTATTTATTCAGCTTTTCAGATGATGTTTAAATCTCAGTTTTATAAAACTGGCCCTTATAACTGGTTTTGTGGTCCAGGGTCACATATGTCATATTGGCCCCCTATACAGAAAATGCCATATATGTCACCTGTAAGGTCTTATATAATTTTCACTGATGCACATTCTGTGTGTAGATGAAGATCTAAGTTTATAACAAATAAAATTAGTATCTATGCATTCAAAGTATATATGCAACTTTATTAAAACAACATGTAAAAGCGGTTGCGTTTCAGGAGACCCGAGTTTGAGTCCCGACTTAAGGACCTTTCCACTCTCTCTATACTGTCCAATCACACCATGACATTTATGTCCAAAAAATGTACTACACATACATAAACATACATATTTGCATGTGCAAAGTGCTTCACTGTAATCACCAGGGGTGTAATTTCCACTGGGGACAGGGGGACATGTCCCCCCCACTTTTCAAAATCCTGTTTGTGTCCCCTTTTGTTTATCTTTATTTGTGTCATGCTTTCATATCAAAGGACAGATATTCTTTTTGGAAGAATTTATCATTATAATCAACTTAATTATTTCCTGGATTTTGTATCACCTTAGTCCCTAAATGTATGTAAATGCAGAAAATGGGATACAAATCGAAAACATTTTCCCCCCATTTTGTGCCCCTTCTCAAACCAAAGTTACACCCTTGGTAATCAGTGTTTGGGAGTAACTAGTAACATGTAACAGAGTTGCGTAAGGTAATTACAAAATAAATGTAACTGTAATATGTTACATGCATATTTGATTGATTTCTTTCCTATAATACATTGACCGCTTTAAAATATGAGACACCAATGGTTCAGGAGTTTAGGACACAGAATAGGACACGTTTATTCGATAATTGTTTTATTTTCTATTTGGGCTTGTGTATATGCTTTATTTTTTAGGTTTAACTGTTCATTTTTTCAAGGCATTGTTAGATGCCAGTGTTTCCTGTCATAGCTTTGCAAAGATTTGATTTCAAAAACAGTATCATAGCTATTAAACCATATCCTGTTATGATTTTAAATCTGCATTTAACTTTAGAATGATCTCAAAGTAAAAAGAGGTGCTAAAGGCTGATTTTGTGGTGGCTGTGCTTATTTTTTTTTATAATCTTAATTGAATTGATGAAGGATTTTGAGAAGTCTGACAGTAATCAGTGTTGAGTACTACTGTAAGGTTAAACTCTGCCTGCTTTAAATGTCTCAAAATGATTAACAGTTGAAAACATTCGTTGGACATTTAGAAAAGTAATCAAAAATTAATCAAATGTAATCACACACTAAAAAATGCTGGGTACAACTTGTTGGGTCATTTTATTGGGATATTTTTAATAATTTTTTTTTTTTTTTTTACACAGGTGCTAGGTAGTTTTTCTGCAACTAAGTTGCTGGGTAATTTTTAACGCTGGGTTATTGTTTTTCTACCCAACCACTGAGTTAAGCCTGTCTCTGACGAAAAAACCCTAGCTGCTGAGTTACAGTCAGAGTGCGGGCTTTTTAGTCCTCTACTCCACTATTTCGGTAAAAAGCCATTACAAAGAATGCCCGAATACACTAAAATTATAATGTGACTTTTAAATGTTACATTTTTTTATGTCTAAAATGCTTGTAATAATGTATGTAATATTGTAAACTTTGCTGTATTCACCCAAATATATTCAGTTTGTCTTGTATTTTGTCCATGTGTTCTTGCTTAATAATAAATGTTCATCTTTTGATTATTGCCATTGCCTCTAGTAATTCTCTGTGTGTGTTTTTTATAAGTTCCAGTCCATTTTTAACCAGCAATATAATATTTTTTAAACAATAGTTGACTTAAAATAAAATAACCCAGCATGTTTGGTAAAAACATTTAATCTAACCAGCTGGGTCAAAATAACCCAGCGCTGGGTTGCCAAATAATGCAAGTTGGGCTGTTTTTAACCCAGCATTTTTTTTCTGTGCAGTTACATTAATAAAGTAACTGAAATAGTTACACTACTTATTACATTTTAAATAGGGTAACTTGTAATCTGTAACCTATTACATTTCCAAAGTAACCTTACCAACTCTGACTGTAATCCATATTTTTCCTTTGTCTAAAGAAAAGGTCTATACACCCTTTAACATTATGCCATAAGCGCTCTTGTTTTAGTTTAACTTGTGCTGAGTCTGGAACATTTATGTAACATGTTGTCCAAAATGGCCATTCATATTACATTCACACCATGTCTAAACTAAATCACTCTTATTATAGTAAGTAAAGCTGCAGCCTTGAGCTCAAGTCTCTGAAGTTTCTAGTCTACACCTACTAATTCAACATTATGTGTGAATTGCTTTTCCTCATCTAAAGTAGCTTATCACTGGATTAACAAAAAGTAGGATATAAAGTTTTTCCTACATTTTTACTGAAATATATTCTCCAGTTACAACAAGTTTAATGGTTTGATCCCTAGCCATTGAGTTGGGGTGCACCATCAGATTCAGATTCTTTCATTTTATTCAAAGCAACTTGCAGTGAATTCTATGCATACATTTAACCTTTGACCTAGGTGTTGTTAACACCGTGCTCTTAATAGTTGACTTGCACACTAATAGGTCAGCCTTGGTCTCCAACAGCTGGTGTCCAGCAGATCAGTAACTGTATGCTTGGCCCAGCTAATGACCATATATGACCAGCTCAGCTACCTAGAAACAATATAAAACCAATAGAATCTGGATTTAGCTAGATCTTCCAGCAAGGATTAACAGGAAACAGGCAGTTGTAAGAGCTGTAGCTCTGCTGTAGAGCAGTAATAGCGTGTGCATTCATGACACAAAGTGCTGTGGTGGTCCTGAGGGGACGCGAGTTTGAATCTTGTTTCCTGTCAACCTTCACTATCCTTTGAAACAAATGCATTAAAAGACTCAAAAGAAGTTAAAAAGGGAATTTCGGCACCAGTAGAGTGTCCTAACGCAATTGTGGAAAAATACAGTTTAAACCAGTTTTCCCCAACTTTCTTCCAGTCTTCCATAGACAGAAAACATGCAATGGCTTAAGCCAATTTTGCTGTGTCTGGCTAGTCAGGATGCTAAAACAAACAAAAGCTGCATCCAAAATCACATACTATCTAGTAGGTTCTATATTTGGCTTTGCGATAGTTACTAAAGGGACAGTTTGCCCAAAAATGAAAATTCTGTCATTAATTACTCACCCTCATGCCGTTCCAAACCCGTGAGAAATTTGTTCTCTTTGTATCTTTGGAACACAAATAAAGATATTTTTAATGAAATCCACAAGCTATCTGACCTTGCATGGACAGAAATGCAACTGACACGTTCAAGAAAGGTAGTTAGGACATCGTTAAAATAGTCCATGTGACATCAGTGGTTCAACAGTAATGTTATGAAGCTACGGGAATACTTTTTGTGTGCAAAGAAAACAAAAATATTGACTTTATTCAACAATCTCTTCTCTTCTGTGTCAGTCTTTGACATGCACTCACAAGAGTACACAACGTTTTCATTTTTCGGTAAACTCACCCTGTAATTTGCATTCTAAATAGTATAAATATGGGTAGTAAGAATGCAATTCCAATGTATTTTGACACTGTCATGTGACCTACCAGCATCAGTTGCATCAATGCAATTTAAATAGCTGTGCCTGCTTTTACGTTAAAAAATAAGAGAGATATATTTCTTCTGCATGTTATCACAAATAAACAAATGAACCAAAAATGCACACATCACTGTCAAACAAAGCAATGAATATTTAGCATGCTGTCAGAACAGTGGGCGAAATACTGTATGAAGACAAAGTAATTTACTCTAGCTGTTTTATTTTGACGGGACTTGCACCTGACTTCCTTCTCGCTGCTAACTCCTGCTCGGGCCTGCATGCTAACGGTAAGCCTGGCCGTGTGAGATAACGCACTGGAGAGGGAAGGGTGGGGAGAGGGACGTGGGAGAGAAATTGAGGCCCTGGGCTAATATACGGCCTACATGTGGAGAAAGGAGTGACAGAAAGGGAACCAAGGGAGAAGAAGAGAGAAAATAGAATAGGGGGGATAGACAGAGAAAGTGTGGGTAAAACATAGGGGAGGAAGAGGAGGAGAGGGCATTGGAGAGAGACCCAGGCATCTGCTCTCTTTCCGTTATGGATGTGAATACAGCCGGTGGCATTCAGACACAGAGATGCATATTAGAGCTGCTCTGCCTGCAAGCCAATTCTCATTTCCCACTCGGGGCTTTGGTGCACTAATAGTGTGTGTGTGTGTGTGTGTGCTCATATGAAAAGATGGGGGTATTTGGCTGCCAGAGGTTTCGTGTGCGTGAGCACCACAGCGGCGAACGCGTTAGCATGTGTACCAGCTAGCTGACTCTCATTTCCTGTCTCTGATTTCAGTGCGTGCATCAGCGTGTCCCTATTAGAGAAACGACAGAACAAGACTCAATGAAACAACAGAAAGAGGGGACTGAGAGCGAGAGTTTATATTTAGCCACGTAGAGAACCGTCTGGAGGCTTTTCTCGGCTTCAATGAGGAATTAAACATCTCCTATATTCAGACAGGGTGCATTGTGGGTATTTTGAGCATGCGAGTACTCGACAGATTAACCTGCTGCTTATTTTTAATTGCTGGTCAAGGTAAATGTGCACTAGACAGGTGTTTTTAATACTGTTAAGGCCTAAAAATGATAACTATGCTACCGTCCACACCAACGCACAATAACATTTAAAGTAGGATGGATTCTGATTTGGTGTCAATATCTGGGTTCCCATCCAAAGTTGTGAATTTAACTTGGAACATTGCATAAAAAATTTGAATATTGCATAAAACATTTGCGGATAAGCAACGTTTCCATCTGAGTGAAGCAAACAAAATCGTCACTTCCTGATAAACTGGCACTAAATTAATATTAAAAAAAAATAATAAATTACTTGCACCTCCCTGCTGTTTGGGAACACAGTCGTGTAAGACAGCTTTAAGAGGCAATTATATAGAAATATTTTGACGACAGACTTTGCTCAGGCCTTTCAGAATGACCATTACATTTCAGATGCTGTGCATCAAGATTGGTCCACTGTTTAGTCAGGTTATGCTGTCCCACTACGTAAAGTCACATGACTTTTTTTGATGCGTATGGAGGAACTTATTCGACAAATGCGTTTCCATCTCACATTATTCACATTAACCCTTTTTCGCACAAGTCAAAAACCAACTCAAGTGCGAATTAAGGGATTTTTTTCCCATCACTTGTTTCTGATGCGATACTTCAAAATGCACATTAAAACAGAGTGATGGAAACATAGCTAATGTTTCTATCATTTATCAGCTGGTTGAATAATTTTGAAAGCGATTCCAATGATACCACTGCTCTGTGCCATTACTGTTATTGTTGTGGTGTGAACTCTGCTATTATTTTGATTTTTAGAAACAATTTTTAAAGCTATATCTTTACAGTTATCGTCTTTCGTGTGAATGGGACTTCCACCATCCACAGTCCATCCACCATGTTTACGTGTGTCACAATGTTTTGTTTTATAAGAGTTGCATATAATGACTTTTGAGTGTTGAAAATAGTCATTTTTTAATGCGTTTCAAGACAGCTTCGTTGTGTTCAACGTGATCTCATTATAATTCATATGGATTTTAAGTAAAATGTTTTTTTTACGTATTTTCAGCATTTAAACATACAATAATGATGTGTTGACGACACCGAAAAAAAGTCATATCAATGGCCTTATGTTTTCAATTGCATTATTAAATTGTTTTTCTCGTTTACTTAATATGAAATGATAACATTTCATTCTGATCTGTGTGATTTCTGCTGCCAACTCGTTTCCATGAATAGGCCTGCATAATGGTAAACAAGACTACACTTTAAACCCTTAAAATGACATTTCTGCACTCATTTAACCTTTACTTGTCATGTAATGTTTACCTTGTTTGCCATGGGCCACAAAAGGCATTTTCCCCGACATGCTGTGACTAATAATAGAACTAAAATACACTAAAACGCTACATAATTACGAAATCAAACAATTTTATTTGTGTGCTGTAATCCACACCTGCAGAACCCATATGACTGCGAGGAACAGACCAAAATTCAAGCCTTTAACTGGCAATTTTCATCTCCATCGTAAGCATTGAAGCCTGCGCTGAGTTAGGCGCTCTTTACAAATTCATATGATGGCGCTTCAAACGACAGGTTTTATGGCAAAATAATTGAACACTCACTGGCTCTCGCCTGCATTCGTCACAGATTGCGACATACCGTGTTTCTGTTTTTTGAATGATGCGTGAATGCCTTCACAGAGTGGATCGGGAAAATAATCTGGATAATATTTTCAGCAATTAACAACTTAAATTCTGCACTGCACCTCATACAAACCTACTGTATTCCACCAGAGAGACTGCAACACATCGTCATTTGAATTACTTTTGGTACTGCTTTTGACATTTTTGCAATAAATGATCATAACTGCATTTATCCGTCTGTCACGTTTTTTTTTTTTTTTTTTTTTTTTTTTTATACTGTGCAGAAATAGTTATGGTTAGGTTTAGAGGTAGAAGTGGGATTAGCGACTATAAAAAAAAGTGTAATGCTATATTGTAAGTAAACTGGCATTTCCATGTGTATTTCATTCAAATACGTTTTATTTCCTTTTATATTCGCTATAAAATGGGTAAGTTTCGGTTTGGAGGTAGATTATCAAGGGGTCTAAAAATCTTAATTTGCTTGTTGATAATATGATAAAAATGCATATTTGCTATAAAATGGGTTGGTTAAGGTTTGGAGGTAGGTTAAGGTGGCTTAAAATCGAAATGGCTTATTAATAAAATGATAAAAAAAGGCATTGATACGAATATCTTAATGATATAAAAGACACGTAAATATTTTGTTTTTTAGCTAAAAATACATAGCGATTTGTACATTTTAAATGTTGAAATACGTCTAAATTGTACATTTTGGCATCAATAAAAAAGTACAAAAATGTGCGTTTTGTGCTTGTAAATGTTACGCAAGTCCTAACCAGACTCAATATGACATGATAAAACAAACTCTAATTAACATGAAAAAGAATTTTGCCACTGTTTTGTAAGAGTTCCATACAATGAGTGTAATATTTGAAACAGTTCCAAGCGCTGAAAATAAATTTTAATGAGTTTCAAACGCGATAAAACAAACTCTGCATGGAAAACTATTGTGTTTTGTACAGTGTTGGGGAAAGTTACTTTTTACTTTTGCGTTACTCCCTAAAAAAGTAACTAATTACGTTACTTAGTTGTTTTTTATGAAAAGTAATGTGTTACGTTACTTTTGCGGCAGGGCATGCTTGTTTGTTTTAACATAAAAAGTTATATTTTTGGCAAATCTAAAAGCCTGTTCACACCAAAAGCCTCAGGCTGAAGGAAAAGTAAATTCACATCTGTACAGCAGAATGCAGAAGACAAAAGTTAAACACTCTTTAGCAATAAAAAAAAAAAAAAAAAGAAGAACAAATGTTAGTTTATCTTGAATAATTTGTGCTTATTAACATGGTTTGTAAGTGAGATGAATTAATGCATGCAGTTAATGCATCAATGCATTTATCTGTCATGACAGACGAATACGACAGACGAATTGTGAATATGAATTCGGAAACACTACTTATTTCATCTACAATTTTTCGCTACCATACAGTAGGGAACTACGCTTATTCGGACACACTGAGGGTGTCACATTCGATCAGTTAAACTCTGTCTAGATCTCTCAGACATCCGTCAGTTCCTCCCTCTAAATCTTAATTGTTGATCTATGTACAAGACAGGTGCTGTTTTTCCAGGGCAACATGCATTGGGTTTAAAAAATATATACTGTTTGTTGCCGCCCTGAACAAAATGGAGGAAAGGCAGAGGAATAAGGCCCATGTTTGTGGGTATGAATATTTGAGAGTGCCGTGTGGTGGGCGGTGGCAGGATGTGATGAAACACGAGAGAGTGAGATGGAGGGGTGGGAGAGGGTTGCGGCGGTTCATCCCGAATGGATGTGAGGTGGGCGGGGTCACGTGTGGGTGGAGAGGCGGGACTCTCCTGCAGCGGGGACAGATGCCACACTGGTTAGACTTCATTTCCCACCGCCAAACGCCACGGAGCGTGCCAACTTTGAGCGTGTGAGCGCGCCAGAGTGTGTGAACATCACAACCCGTCAACCTGCATCCGACGAGATGTGCAGTTACACTTTCCTGATGAATCCCACCCAGCCTTCCTCTGCCGCTTTGCTTTCTTGTACTGTTTTAGCTTGTTTCGAAACCTCTGCAGCAGGGCTCACTCCCCACTGCAGCAAAAAGAAAAAAGTCATGTGAGAAAGCGAGAGAAAGAGAGCGAGACATGCGAGATGAAGAAAGAGCAGCGTGACATTTGGCTCAGTGTTGCATTATTGGCTGTGGCTGATGTGATCAGAAGAGATTACAGAAATACAATACTCACACAAATCACCTCTCCGCCTCTTCGTCTTACAGCTGTCTCTCTCTCAGCCTCACATGTGGGATACCCTGCCGTTATCACTGCCGCCGGGACACTGAGGGACTTTAGTGTGTACTTTCTCTTCGTGAATTATCTCTGTTCTAATCATTCATCACCCGGGCTCACGTAACCAAACGTTCTACATGAAGTCTGGTCCACTTTCCAACTTGCCACTTGCCATTTCCAACTGTCATTTGCCCCTTTAGACTTTACTGCCACCGAAAATTCATTGAACATCCATTATTCTTTGTCCATTGGACATCTATTTTTATGCTATGCAAAAAAGTTTGGATTTCAGTGATGTATGCTAAATTGTTGTTGCAAATTCTGCTGATTTGTCACCAAGATAATGTTATCCAGCTGGCCTGCTTTAAAGCGGTTTTGTTGATTTAATCACATCAGTAAAATGTGTGAGAAACTACAAACCAATCAGTAATGTTTTGCATTGTGTTCCACAGTTTCCAGCAAATGGATCTTCATGATTTTTTTAAATTGTATTTCTGTTAAATTAAGGAAAACGTAACATGTATTAAATGCATATTTTATACACCATTTTAATAATTTGTATTTTTGAATAATATTGTTTAGCAAATGCACTGTTCTTTTGTGAGGCCAGTGAATAAAATAAAATAAAATAAAATAAAATAAAATAAAATAAAATAAAATAAAATAAAATAAAATAAAATAATCACTGGACACAGTAATATACTTTAATTTCACTTCATGCATTAAAATATGGAAGGGACAATTTAGCTGAACTTAACTTAGATGTTGAAACCCTCTAGTATGGAATTAAAGGGGGAAAAAAATACAAAAAAATGAAAATGAAAAATGAAAATTCTGTCATTAATTCTTCACCCTCATGCCATTCCAAATGCATATTTTATACACCATTTTAATGATTTGTATTGTTTAATAATATTGTTTAGCGAATGCAAAGTCCTTTTTTGGGACAATAGCAAATTTAGCTTTCATGCAAAAAAAAATTAAAATGAAAAACGAAAACTCTGTCATTAATTCTTCACCCTCATGTCGTTCCAAATGCATATTTTATACACCATTTTACTGGACACAGTAATATAATTTAATTTCACTTCATTCGTTAAAATAGTCCATCTGTGAAATCTGTGGTTCAACCGTAATTTCATAAAGCTACGAGAATATTTTTTTTGTGGCAAAAAACAAAAAATAACAACTTTATTCGACAATTCTCTTTTGTGTCATATAAAATATTAAACATCTCAATTTGTGTTCCGAAGGAACAAAGGAAAACAGAAGCTAAATTTCCGTTTATCTAGTTTACTTGCATCCAAGTGTCTCAAAGTAATATATTGAGAATCTTTCAAAGATTTGATGCCACTAACCAGACAAACTTTGGCAAATCTAGTAATTATTTCTTCCCCAACAGTCCTCAGCTGGTCTCACTCGTCTGTGCGAATCAATCGTAAAACAATTAAGAATAGATTTTATAAAATACGTGCACAGATATTCATTCTGCTAATGCTTCTTGAAGCAAGTCCATGCACTGTATCAAGCCTGGTACACTGTAAAAACAACTGTCCAGACGAACCGGTGCGCCCACTGACTCATGAAAGTTGAATGACACCAGTCAGTTACAACTAGAACTGGCAATTTCTTGCAGTTCTTGCCAATTCTGTGTGCAATATGCAATCTGTCTGACATTACCCATCTCCCCACCTGTGTCCTATCGTGCACTTTTGTTCCCTGCTTGTCCTGAACTACTCAAACCCCCCCGCCAGCATTAAATACAAGGCTCCAGACCCCCTGTCCTTTCTCCCTCTACCCAGTCACCACTACCTATTGACTAATAATTACCATAATTAATTTGGCTGGTTATAAAACAAAAAAGCGAGAGCAAGAGCGAGAGAGAGAGAGAGAAAGGGGAATTTTAAAAGCTGAATGCGTTCCAATTTGGCACTGTAATGTATTCATTATTAATGAACGCTCTTATTTCCTGGTCTCTGTGTACTCGGTTGCACTTGGTCTGGCTGCGGAGGAAGGGGGGAAGGGGGCTTTGCCGGCTGCCAAGGCCAGTACCACATGCACCGCCTTGTCCCTTGCACATTAATTCACTTATTGATCACATTTGGGGAAGAAAGTGAAGAAAAAGAGCAGGGTAAATGGGGCCCACCGCATTCACAATGCAGACGGATGGCGTGCGCGATAGCTGGACGTGCACAATGGCCGTTCAAGCAACTTCCAGCATCTGGATATGCACTAACACACACATATGTGCTCAGAAAGAATCCATACAGCTCAAGCCATCTCTGAAAAAGCAGCGTCGCTCCACATTCATTTCATCCGCAGCCCAGCAGGACCCAGGAACTGGATCCATATGCATCGATTCACACTTCGACAGCAGTTATTCACTTATCTGTTTACTCATTCATTCACTTATCCATTTCATCTGACTGCCAGGCCAGCAGTCCAGCTCAAAGTTTACCCATCGATCCCTTCTAGATGGCTGCTTTGCACATCCTTGATACAAGTGGGTGCCGACAAACTTCTCCGCTGTAAAGGCTGTCTGTTTTATTTGACTGGCCTAGGGGTGGGCGATACTCCGGTTAAAATGAAATTTGTCAACCCGTATACATTTTTCATGAATTCATTGTTTTTCCTGTGGACATGCCAACATTTTTTCTGCTAGGCCGCTGCTGAACCTGAATTCACAGTCTAAATTGAATGTGATGAGATAAAAAGGACTATATACTGCAAAATAATACAAAGATAAGTGAAAAACGATTACACTGTGTGAACCACCTTGGGAATTATTGAGCAAAACCTAGATTAGTGTGCTTTTATATTGAGTAACTATATGTAATTGCTGGAAAGGCTTTTTATTATTTATTTTATTTATTTATTTATTTATTTATTTATTTATTTATTTTTTACAATTATAGAACCACAGAAAAATGCTCAACTAAACAGATATACAGTACACTGCCATTCAAAAGTCGATCAGTAAAATATTTAATGTAATTTTTAAAGTCTTTTTTATGGAAGCCCATTTCTGCCAGGTAAGAAGAATATTCATGCCTTAAAAAGTCGAAATTATGACATAGTTAAGGCATAATTACAAGAAAAAAGTTGAAATTATGAGATACAAAGTCGAAATTATGACATACTTAAGTCATTATTACGAGAAAAGTCGAAATTATGACTTTACTATGAGACAAAAAGTCAGAATTGAGACTCGAAAATGAACACATTGGTCACAAGATAGTGTTCTAATGATAAACGGAAAGTCAGAAAACTGATAAAAGAAAGTCATAATTTTGATTTAGTAAATTATAATTTTGACTTTTCATCTCGTAATTCCGACTTTTAAAGTCATAATTTTTACATTATTTTTTTTCTTACCTGGTGGAAACGGGATTCCATATTTTTCTGCTCATCAAAGCTGTTTTATTTGACTAAAAATACAGTTGAAAACAGAAATATTGTGAAATATTACTGCAATTTAAAATAGTGTTTATTATTATTAAAATAGTGTTTTTTTTTGTTGTTGTTGTTGTTGTTTTTTAATATGCTTTAAAATAGAATGTATTCCTGTGATGTAAAGCTGAATTTTCAGCATCATTACACCAGTCTTCTATGTCAAGTGATCCTTCAGAAATCATTCTGATATGCTGATTTATTATCAATGTTGAAAACAGTTGTGCTGCTTAATATTTTGGAATTTGTGATACTTTTTTTCATGAATAAAATGTTAATATGAACAGCACTTATTTGAAATAGAAACCTTTTGTAACAATATAGCTATATACCGTTATAGTTTTTCCTGTTTTTTGATAAAAAATAAATAGAACTCTGATGAGCATTAAAGCATTTTTTTTAAATAAATGCAGCCCTGGTGAGCATACGAAACTTAAAAACTATTAAAAAAAAACAAAAAAAAAACAATCATAACAACCCCATACTTTCGAACAATAGAGTACAAGATTTAAAAAAAAAAAAAAAAAAAACAGAAGTCATCAAATGCGATTTATTTATATCGCCTGTACCTACTCTGGCCTACTGTCCATAATCCACTGAGCTATTGAGTCAGAAGGATGCCTTTGACCATTAAAGGAGAAGTCCACTTCCAAAACAAAGATTCACATATAATGTACTCACCCCCTTGTCATCCAAGATGTTCATGTCTTTCTTTCTTCAGTCGTAAAGAAATTATGTTTTTGAAGGGAAACAATTCTCCATATAATGGACTGATTTTGAACTTCCAAAATGCAGTTTAAATGCAGCTTCAAACGATCCCAAATGCGGTTGTAAACGATTCCAGCCGAGGAAGAAGGGTCTCATCTGTTATTTTCATTAAAAAAATACAATTTAAATACTTTTTAATCTCGAACGCTCGTCTTGCCTTTCTCTCCCTGAACTCTGTGTACTGAAGAAAGAAAGACATCAACATCTTGGATGACAAGGGGGTGAGTACATTATATGTGAATCTGGAAGTGGACTTCTCCTTTAAATCAAAGAGAGTTTTTTAGCATCTCATGCACTGACAGCCAAGTATTAAGCTGCGTCATGAAATTTAAAAGTAGTTTAACCCTGAAAATCACATCTCACGAGCCCTGTGTTCTGTACCATTCTGTTGCGCTCCATCTAGCTGCTTTTGAATGCAATGCGTGACCCATTGTTGTGGAGCCCTGAGTTTGGCAGGCCGCTGCTTAGTAGAATGACCTGAAAAAAATATCACAAAAAATGACCAATCAGATTGCGGCGAACGCACGTCGACACAATGCGAGCTGAGCAAATAGAGCAGGGGACAAATGAAGGAGCTACACACCTGCATCACATTACAGGAGCCCTGCCAAATAAACCGCCGTGTGCAAAGAACAATGGGAAACAAAAACAATCAGAATTAGAGTCCCTGTAGAAATCACTAATCAGACACACACCGGCACTGCTGCGCCGCGCGCACATACACATGCAAACGCAGACACACATGCGCAAGCTGCGGCATGTAAAGCGTCATGGTGTCTGGGTGGCAGACAGGCTTTGGAGACAGCAACGGTGAAAATTAAATTCCATTTAAGCCTAATCCCATTTACAAACTCTGCCGAATCCCACTGCTATTGTGACAGTCAGGCAAATCTGTCTCAATTGTTACATTGCGGGAATCAATGGAGAAACTGGATAGCATGTAAATAATGGAGCACGGAGCCTGGGAGGGCAGAAGGAGCCGTAGGGTCAGACGAGAATGCTTTAGCAAGAGCGGTGGAGAGGATAAATGAGACGAGACAGAGAGAAGAAGGCTTGGGAATCAGTTTCATTTTAATAAAAATACTGGAACCAGATTACTTATGACGTTCGGCTCTGTTAATGGTTCTTGAGCGCTTGTAATCTTCTATAAAAAATAGATGCTTGCATGCAGGAATAAACACCAGTGTAGCATGAACACTAGTATGAGCCGATTCTCTATAAAGAATGTCAAAATGACTCACAAATGATTTTTAATGGTCTAAAACGATATAACAAACAATTAAAAATATGCATTTGTTACAGATTATTTATGACATCCACCTCTGTTAATCTAAAAAAAAAAAAAACAGATGCTTGCATGCAGAAATAAACACCACTGAATAAACTAAAGATATAAAGCGTTTCTCTATAAAGCACGTCAAAATGACTCACAAATTATCCTCAGTGGTCTAAAACAATGTAACAAACGTTCGACTCCATTAATGGTTCTTTTGTCTCTAATCTCCTATGAAAATAGATGTTCATGTAAAGTAAAGAATGTCAAAACGATTCACAAATTATTCTCAAAGGTCTAAAACGATGTAGCAAACAATTAAAGATACGCATTTGTTACAGATTTTTTATGATGTTTGGCTTCATTAATCTTCTATAAAAAATAGGTGCTTGAATGCAGAAATATACACCAGTGTATTACGAACAAACTAATGATTCTTATGAGCCGATTCTCTATAAAGAATGTTAAAATGACTCTCAAATAATTCTCAATGGTCTAAAACGATGTAACAAACAACTAAAGATGCGCATTTGGTACAGATTATTTATGATGTTCGGCTCCGTTAATGGTTCTTGAGCGCTTGCAAACTTATATTAAAAAATAGATGCTTGTATGCAGAAATAAACATCAGTGTATTATGAATGAACTAAAGATTCGTATGAGCCAATTCTCTATAAAGAATATCAAAATGACTCACAAATGATTTTTAATGGTCTAAAACGATGTAACAAACAATTAAAGATACACATTTTTCACAGATTTTTTATGACATTCGGATCCATTAATCGTCTATAAAAAACAGATGCCTGCATGCAGGAATAAACACCAGTGTATTACGAACAAACTAATGATTCGTATGAGCCGATTCTCTATAAAGAATGTCAAAACGACTCACAAATGATTTTTAATGGTCTAAAACGATGTAACAAACAATTAAAGATACACATTTTTCACAGATTTTTTATGACATTCGGATCCATTAATCGTCTATAAAAAACAGATGCCTGCATGCAGGAATAAACACCAGTGTATTACGGACAAACTAATGATTCGTATGAGCCGATTCTCTATAAAGAATGTCAAAACGACTCACAAATGATTTTTAATGGTCTAAAACAATATAACAAACAATTAAAGATATGCATTTGTTACAGATTATGACGTCCAGCTCTGTTAATCTTATAAAAAAAAAAAAAAAAACAGATGCTTGCATGCAGAAATAAACACCACTGAATGAACTAAAGATTCTTATAAAGTGTTTCTCTACGAAGAATGTCAAAACGAAATTATCCTCAGTGGTCTAAAACGATGTAACAAACGTTTGACTCCATTAATGGTTCTTTTGTCTCTAATCTTCTATGAAAATAGATGTTCATGCAGAAATAAACACCAGTGTATTATGAATGAACTGAAGATTAGTAAAGAATGTCAAAACGATTCACAAATTAGTGAAGCTATTAAAAGTATATAACAAACTATTAAAAATATGCATTTGTTACAGATTATTTATGATTATTTATTGGTTCTTAAGTGCTTGTAATTTTAATTAAAGTAGATGTTTGCAAGCAGAAATAAACACCAGTGTAGCATGTTCAAACTAAAGATTCATATGAGCCGATTCTCTATTTAGAATGGCAAAACAACAAACAAATAATTCTCAATGGTCTAAAACAATGTAACAAATAATTACAGATATGCATTTGTTACCGATTTTTTATGACATTCGGCTCTGTTAATCTTCTATGTAAAATAGACTCTTGCATACAGAAATAAACACAGGTGTATTACAAACTAATGATTCTTATGAGCCAATTCTCTACAAAGAATGTCAAAATGACTCACAAATAATTCTCAATGGTCTAAAATGGTGTAACAAACAATTAAAAATGCGCATTTGCTACAGATTTTAAAAGAAGTTCGCCTCCGTTAATGGTTCTTGAATGCTTGTAATCTTTTATAAAAAATAGATGCTTGCATGCAGGAGTAAACACTGGTGTAAGTATGAAAAAACTAAAGATTCTTATGAGCCGGTTCTCTATCAAGAATGTCAAAATGACTCAAATTATTCTCAATGGTCTAAATGATGTATAAATTAAAGATACGCATTTGTTACAGATTTTTCATGATGTTCGGCTGTGTTAATGGTTTTTGAATGCTTGTAATCTTCTATAAAAAATAGATGTTTGCGTGCAGGAATAAACACTATTGTAGTATGAATGAACTAAAGATTCGTATGAGCTGATTCTTTATAAAGAAATGGCGATTCTCTATAAAGAATGTTAAAATGACTGAAATTATTCTAAATGGTCTAAAACAAATGTAACAAACAATTAAAGATATGCATTTGTTACAGATTATTTATGACATGACAACCTGCTGATCCCCACTGAAGTGCACTATATAGAGAAAAATCCTGGAATGTTTTCCTCAAAAATCTTCTTTTCGACTGAAGAAAGACATGAACATCTTGGATGACATGGAGGTGAGTAATTTATCAGGATTTTTTTAATTTACACATTTTTGATAATTTTTCTTTTAAAATACATAACAGAATGCAGAACTGCAAATCGAGTTTGTTAGAAAGCAGAATTTACATGATACATATTATTTAGTGCTTTCTTTAATGTTGCTATTAATTAGAATTGTCATGGACTGGCAATCAATCCAGTGTGTTTCTCTGCCTTTGGCCCAAAATGCAGGAATAGAATTCAGTATCCATGTGATCCTACATAAGAGAAGCAGTCTGGGGAATGGATGAATGGAGAGAATGGTTTAGGAACTACAATTGTTAAGTGGATCTAAAAATTCCTTATAATTCCTATCCCTAGAGAGACGGATGACAGGAAAAACCAGAAATCCCTCCAATCATGTGGGAACCACTGTTAATACTTGACCGTCAGGTCAAAACAGACAGAATGTGATGATGGAGGTAGTTTGCGGTGTGGCGCAAGCACCAGGACAGGCTACGGAAGGTTGTCCATGTCGTCCGTGCTCAGTGGGCATCGAGAGGCGAGGCAGGCGTTCATTGCCCCATGGGGGCTGGGCTGTGGGGAACAGAATAAATTGTCTTCCCCGTCCATAGTAACAGCTTCTCTCTAATAGAGGACTGGCAGAGACTGAGCCTTTTCCCCGGTGAGAATAAATACTCTCATCTGCTACAAAATGGTTCCCACTTATGGCGCGCCAAGTATTCTCCTCAAAATATTAACATTAGGATTATCATTTAATGGACTTTAATTTGGACCCTAATTTCAACCAAGACTTCCACTGTATTTTCTCTCACACTTTTTTCCCTTATTTTAGCTGTTAGTCACATTGCTTCACAACAAGGTGTGAATCAAATTAAATGATATGTATGAAAGTCACTTTCTCACAACTCAGGTCTCGAGTCAAACAAATTAAAATCGTTCATACAGCTGCCAACTCATTAGCCACAGCTGCCACATAATGCTTTCACTGCACAGATAAATTATTAACATAAAACAATTCAGCTTTACTGGTATCACTTTTTAGTTGGTCTGCAAAAAATGTTTAATACAGATCAAGTCATCTAGATACTGCTTTTCTCTATTTGTTTGCATTTGTGGCCTTGAGGTAATATAACTAAAAGAAGACATTATGATACTTTTTAAAACAGTCTGGAATAATTTGTCTAAAATACATTAAGGGGTGTATTCAAAGGGGTTATAGGATGTTGCTAAAAAGAACATTATTTTGTGTATTTGGTGTAATGCAATGTGTTTACGCGGTTTAAGGTTCAAAAAACACATTATTTTCCACATGCTGTGCATTATTGTTGCTCTTTTCTGCCCCACCTTTCTGAAACGCATCGATTTTTACAAAGCTCATCATTCTGAAAAGCACGGTGTGCTCTGATTGGCCGGCTATCCAGTGTGCTGTGACTGGCCGAATACCAAGCGTGTGCCAGAAATGTTACACCCCTTACCATGTTGTGATGCCGTGTTCCAGCGCGACGAGACAAAAACAATAAAACCCATTATAAATTAGCCATTTGTTGAATCCAGTAACATAATTACTGATTATAATGACTCATACTGTCTTTTTATGCACTAAGTTGCATTGCGTCGCATCGCGTCGCACTGCGTAAACATAAAACCATGCCTGCATTTGTGATCATAGAAATGATAAACAACAAGCACTACTCTACACTGCTCAAAATTCACGTTTGAATAGTTAGTAGCAAATTCTTTAAATATGAAAATGTACTTACAGGCTGTGAGTTAGAAGCACCAGACTGTCCTTGCAAAGTTGCCCCACTTTATAGAAACAGCCTTTGTGCACAGCCGGCATTATAGGCTACTCTCTCAGGTTCAGGAAACAATCCTCCTTAAAATGCACTGCACACGCTCAAATATTTACATTGTACTGTTCTGGAACAGTGTTTAACCACTGATTTCTAGTTGTGTACTCATTTGGAAGGCCAAACAAAATAGTTTCGCATTGAAACACACAGTGTTTCCACGACATGGTGGCTGCAACAATACTACAGTGAGAATGAATAAGTTATGCCTTCTTTATTTGTGTATACATTTGGGTGGTGTTATACAAATCTTCCCACACAGTGATGTAGATTTGTGGGGGCATGTCTGAATGAGCCATTTTAGGAAGGTGTGGCTGAGTCTTAACTTTTATAAAGAATATCTCTTTGGGATTGAGACTTTAATCTTTGCAACTTTACAGATCTTTTATATGCACGAACAGCTTGTAACACTCCAAAGACAAAGGAAAACATGAAATCGCATCGTATGACCCCTTTCAAAGAACCTAAAAAAAAAATAATACTAAAAATGCTGATTGAATCAAATCAAACTGAATCGTTCTGAATCAGAAAACATCACTTTTGAATCACAAAATCACTTACAGTAGTATCTGTTGTACTGCCTTTAAATATGAACATTGCATTACAATAATTTTTACTATAATGTGTTTCTTTTTTTTTATATTTTATTGCAGTAATGAAAATCTAATGTGGATCATCATCGAGACTAATGTAAACTGTCCAGATTCATTGCAGTGCTGGGAATCTGAGGAGAAAATATGCTTTATAATCACGAAAACAGTGTCTCAATGACAAAAATAGGCCTTGTTTTATTTATGCATTTTATTTAAAGCAGTCAATATCTAATTTAATTTAGCCACGCTTTCAATGTTTACATCATCGCCCTTGCTTTCATAAAGTATCCTTGAAAGCTGATGGGGTTGAAAAGGACAAAAAAGACATTCTGAAAAACATCCCAGTCTTTGGTCTCCTGATTTCCATTCCCTTCACATCTTACTTCGAATTCATGTCTCATTTCACATGCGCTTCACGTTCGGCCTCACACTCAAATTCACCCAATTTTGCATGCGGCGGCCGTCGCCGGGTCATTGTGGTTAGGGCTGACACTCCCTGTCAACACTCCCATCACTAACCTCCATTACTCGCCCACTTGCTCTCCCTTTGCTTCCCCGCTCGCTCGCTCATTTCTCTCCCTCTGTCCTTCCCTCGTTCGCTCGTACTCTTTAAAACGGGCATTCTCTGTCCCGCCATCTCGTTAATCGACACAATCATTCACCTTACTGCCTCGCTACTGCTCCGTAACTCCACACCGACGCTCCGCATGTGTGCGGCTCTCTCCGGTCCAATGAAAGATTTACGAGGACCTTTAAGTGTTAATCAGGTTGTCATTCATTCAGCCAAAATCAGAGGCCAGATAAATAAAGGCTAAAAGCTTGTTGGCTGGTTTGGTGTGTGTGCTCGTTGGGTGACACAGTAGTGGGTTCTAAGCAAACAGAGATCGATTGCGGCACCTCTGGGGTCCCCTGCAACTTGGAAGTGAGAGAAAGCTTATCGCTCAATATCATTCTGGAGACAGCTTCCTCCTGCCTTTAACCCTCGCACAGCTCTTTCCTGTCCACTGCCGCTACGCTTCCTATATCCGACATGCATGTCCAATACCGACTGGCTCATCATTCCCTGCGGCCTCACCTGTGCTCCAACTGCTGACCTCCTCTAAAAATCCATCCCCTCCTGGAGAAAGATATCCGTTAACACTCTCATTCATCTCAAAGGCAGCCGCTCAGCTCAGGGATTTTCAAACTAGGGTCTGGGACCTCCAGAAGAGCTATGAATTTGAGGTGACATTAGAAAAATTTTGGAAAAGTTAAGTTGGCAAATAAGTGTCCACTGTCTAATGTCAATAGTATAGACATGAATAAAGCACAGCTCAAGCTGAAGTCACTTTCAAACCAAGCATCTTTCTGTTGGTCAACATGCTAATTCAGGTAAACAAATGGAAGCTGATGTGAAATCTATGGGGGAAATCGTTCGCCCTCATGTGACATTCTTAGTTATGTAAATTCCTATTGAAATGTCTGAATTTCATCCAAGAAAATTCACCAAACAATGGAAAACACAACCGCAACTTAAGGGGGGGTGCCAGATTTCGCTGAAAAAAGGATAAAAAAAAAATTGATAAATAAAATAAAATTAAGAAATATTTAGTAACAATTATATTCCCTATTATATTCCCTTCTTTTCTCTAGTACAATGGACAATGTTTTGCCTTTATAACATCACGTTTACTATTCTTTTCACAAAATATAAATGAATCTTAACATATATACATGATTTATTTTAGAAAGAAAGAGGAATCATCAAATTAAAACAAGCTTAAAAACCTGTGTTACTTGGCACTGAACCAACATGACTTAAAGTCTGTCCCAAACCATTCACTTGTGAAGTCAAATAAAGCATATAGAGAACGCCTGATTTTATAGATTTAAGAGTCCCCCGAAGAACTGGCCATTGGTACAATTTCTACAAGAATATTTCCGACATATATGTAATTTGTAACCATTTTTATTTCGTCAGAGTATGCCTACTTTTAAATGGTGAATGATGCATTTAGCCTACACAAGGTGTACTTCTAACACCTACTAACAGGGGCTAACCGGATCATGCTAACTAGTCAAATCTTAACCCTATGGTCACCCCTAAATGCAGTCCACATTTAAAAAGTGCCTAACTGAGGGTTAGGAGCTAACAGCGTTCACCACCCTGTGGTCCACGCATTTGCCTACACCCAAAAACATGAACTCAAGATCCATCAAACACATCCAACATCTCCAGTTCCCCCTAAATGTAGTCTGCATTCAACAGTGGTAAGTGCCCAATTGAGGGTTAAAAAGTCAACAGCATCCTCCACCTAGTCATCTGCGCATTTGCCTCCACCCGAAGATATCAACTCAAGGTCCATCAAACACATCCAACACCTCCACCTCCAAGTCTCCCACTCTTCCTCTGCCTCTCATATCCACTTCTCGCCTCTTTCTGCTGTCTGTTATCTGTCCGGGCTGCGTTCGACTACAAAGATCCACCTTTCCATTGCCACTCCTTTCCTTGCCTTTGATTTTCTGTCCATCAAGGGGGCGTGGATTAGTGCTCTCTTGTTTATCTGCTCGTCTGTTTTATCTATCTATCAGCAAGCCCTCCGTTGGGCGGCCACAGCCTCCGCTACGCATTAATCCCGTATCAGCCCGGCGCCCATCCATCAGCCTGCTGTCTATCACGTCAGATCCATCATCCGCCCATCTGTCTCCCGCTGCCCACGTGAACCAACGGATGAAGGGATAGAGCGAGAAAAGTGCGGGACAGAGATGAAACAGAGGAGAATAGAGGATGCAGAAGGGGTGGAGATGGGTTCTGCTACGCCAGCCAGCCTTCTTCCACCCTCCCCCATCTGCCCAAGCACGTACAGCGAGCTTTGCATGTCCCGACATGCTTATTACCTCCTCGGTTTGTCCCCCTGTAATTTGTTTGTTTGTTTGTTTGTTTTTCCTTTCCCTTGCTTGTTAATTCTAGCCAATGGGAAAGGCGCCAGTGGAGGGAAAAGCTCAGGATGGGTCATAAATCCCATCAAGCCATGGTGCAGCTGGAATCTGCCTCCGCTTCCCCTCCTCCACCCCCTTCCCCGCCAGCGAGGGATTCAGCACAAAAGCTTACTGCCCTGAAAAAGGCTCGATATCTGGGTGCACAAGGGTCAGGTTGATTGCTATTTATACACAAGGACGTTTAAGTGCAGAGGAAGAGGAATCTAAGAACACATGCTGGGTGGGTCTATGCACCGCTGCATTGATGCACAATGCAGCACAGGTGCAAAGACGGGCACTGACACCTTCACGTGCAGGTGTGCACATGGCCGAAAGGAAAGGTGACTGCGAGAGGATTAGGTTAGGAGTGTGAGAATGAATCGGAAGAGCCGACAGGTCCCCACACTGCTGACCTTAACGGATGGCCCAAGAGCAGCTTTACTCCTGAATTCTGTATGCAGATGCTCGACTCCATAAAACGACTCTCGCGGTGTTCTAAGAGGCGAAAGAGAAAACAAGCATCTCCAAACAAATGTGTCTCTTCCACAAATGAATGAGAGCAGACAGCTGTCAGGAGCAATCCATATCCATCCTCAGTTAAGCAAAGCTAATTAGTTCCACAACTGGGTTTCCTGTCCCACTCAGAGACGCGGAAGTCTGACAGAGCTCCCTATACGGGACGTGGGATCAGTGACTCATGTGTCAGCCCGTTTTACGGCAAAATTTCTGTGCACGAGCGGCTGCGTGTGAGAAATCGTGCCTTTTGACTTGTGCCCGAGTGTATGTGTGTGTGTGTTTGCAGTTTAGTGGAGGGTGATTATACAAGTGTGAAGGTGCCTCGTTCTAAATTGGTTGCCTCTAAAATAGAAAAGATTGCAGTGTTTAACAGATGCAATCACCAATCAAGACTGGCACAAACACACACCTACACACTCATTTACATGCACACACCCACCTACACACGAGAACGCAACATCACGCTCGAAGAATCAATCCTTTCTCAGACAAATAACAAAATAAAGAGTGTGGATACCCCGATCGATATTGTACCTTCAAAGCATTAGAGTTCATCACCATGTCGGGCTCTGCATAGCCGCATGACCCTCTGTTTAAGCTGAAACTACATTAATTCAGACGATCAATATAAGCAATCTTTGGAAGAAATCAAGCCGGTGTGAAAACAAGAATCCATGGGAAAAGAAGGATGACTCATTTTAACAAAAAATTCCGAGGTACTTAAATGCCAAGTGTTTTATTTGCACCTGGGTGCCAGCCGAGACCATGACTGGGCAAAAAGAATGATTGAGACATTGTAAAGCCACAGAAAAAGTGCATGTGTTTATACATGTACATATATATATATATATATATATATTAGGGCTGTCAGTTTAACGTGTTAACTTAATTAGCTATGAAAAAATAACACAATTAAAATATTTCACGCACTGGCCCCACCCCCAGACCGGTATGTCATCTAATATTTCATATAGTTGACTGTTGACAAATATTATGCAGGGCAACAACTCACAAATGCAGTTATGCCCTAAAATACAAGATATTGGCGCAAAAAATGCCCCTTTATGTGTTTTGTCCCAGATTTACATAAAGCACACATCACACAATATCACACGGGCAGGAAGAGCAATATGACACGAGTGCTGATTTTGTCCCGATCACAAGCTTAAATGTGATTTTATACAACAGTTCAGTAAATAAGAAGTTGACATTGTGTTAGATTTTAAAGACAGTATTATGTGTTTTTGCTCAATTTTGCAGAGAACATATTACCTTTGAAGCAATAGCAAAACTGTTGCACATCTCTTAGCAATGCAGCAGTGTTTAGTTTCTCATTGAATCCACGTTTTTAATGAATCGTGTGAACCAATGATTCAAAACCCCACTCATAAAGAGAGCCATTTACTTAAATCCTGAATGAATCAGCCGTTTGAATGAATCGAAGGAATAAATGAATGACTCAAAAAGACATTCACCACTAACCTGCTGGCAGATTTTGTTTCTTATTTAGAGAATTACTTCATAAAAAAAATAAATAAATAAATAAAAATAAAAACTTTAAAGGGGTAGTTCACCCAAAAAAATGTAATTCTGTCATCATTTCCATAGTTTACGTTAGGCTGTTGCAGCCTATATGTTTATGTGTAATAGTTTCTGTTTACTCAAAAAAAAAAAAAGAATTATTTCCAACAATGTACAATACAATTTGCAATGTGTACATTATACTTATGTACATTATACTTATGAAATGTAATAATGTACTATATATAATAAAGTATATTATTACATTTTAAAATATCTCTTTTTATAAATGAAATTTATTCCTGCAATGACAAAGTTGACTTTTCAGCATCATTACTCCAGTCTTCAGGGTCACATGATCATTCCGAAATCATTCAAATAAAATAACTGCAAAAGTATTTTAATCCAATTTGGTGCTCAAGAAACATTTCTTATAATTTTCAATGTTGAAAACAATTGTGCTTCTTAATATTTTTGTGGAAACCATCAATCATTTTTATAGATTAAAATAACTTCTTTCAGCATTTACAATTTCTTTGTAATTTAAAATAGTATTAATTAAATAGAAAATTATAACTAAAAAAGTATTAAAATAACACACACACATCCTTTAGTTAGGAGACAACATTCATATGCGCAATAAAACACTACCTGTGGCTCCCATATTAGGCCACACACAAATCTCATCTCTGCCAGGTCATAAAATACAGTGGTTTGCACTGGTTATAATGAGGCCAACAGCATCTATAATGTCTATTAGCACATCGGCCAGGAGTTAGAGCGCTGATACAGTGTTGACATTGGATTGTGACAGCACGTAAAATGCATGGATATTTGTCCTGTGCATGGACTGGTGGGCATTGTTATGGTCGTGTGGATTTTGCATAGGTCAGCATGTACTTTGCTGAGGGGCAGCACTGCGCATTGATTGGACAGTGCACTCATTATGGGATGTGCTGCCGTCAAGACATGCTAGCTTGGTCTGTTCAGAATGCCTGGTGCTATTGTATGAACACCAAAGAAGGAAGACCATTACTGGGAATCCATAGAAATGGTGGTATGGTTCAAACAGATATCCATTCTTCAGTTGCATTGCTAATGGATGTTTTCTTTACAGAGCCGTGACATGACACAGATGACATTAAAGAAATAGCTCACCTAAAAACGAACATCAACAACTCTCTGCTGCTCTGAGAGATTGTTTACTGCCGCATTTAGCGTGTTTAGCCGCGAAACGACCACTATGTTCATTATTACATCCAGCAACACAACACCTCAATCGCTCAATCTGAGATATTCTTGTCTAATTTACATTCCTGCTCCGGCATCGAAACAATGAAGGTCGGACTGTTACAGCTGATGAGGTAAGATGCTCATGTCAATCAACTATCATGGGAGCAGCCTCTGTCTGTGTGACGCCACACTGACAGGCATCTGAGAATGGCTCAATTTAAAAAAGGGGATATTATTGTTACAGATTAATTAATCATTATCGGGTAGATTTGTACATACACTGCCAACACACATTGATGTTCAAACAACATGTAAAAGTGAAGTTTGCATCCGATGACCCCTTTAAGAAACAAACGCACGTTTGTAAGAAGTGCATTTCTCTCCTGATTCAGACGAGATGACTTTTTTACTGATGAAAGCAATATTATGGATTATATTTTAGCTAGAAACAATGGTTTGAAGTTAAAATCATCTTGATGGATTTGCAGCTTTTTAATTGATGGACTGGAGCTGTGCGGATTATTGTGATGTTTTCTTTCAGCTGTTTGGACCATTGGTGAGCAAGTGATGTAACGGTAGATTTCTCTAAATCTGTCCCGATGAAACAAAATAAGAAAAGTATGTAGATATTAATACACCGCCTTGTTTGTTCCAAATCTGCTTGTGTTAAAAGTAATGCTAGCGTCATAGGTTGCAACTCACAGTGAACAACATAATCTGCTGCCATTAGCTGCCCAGCTGTTTCAACCAATGCATGGGCATTTCCACTGTCGCTCGGCTGTGCACTGAACATTTTTTGCTCTATTTATGATGAATATACAGTACTAGACAGATGCGACAGAAGTGCAGGCACATTTGTTTTGCTGTAAAGTGATGTGCGCTAGTGGGGATGTTACAGAGTTTTCAATCATATTCGGTTCAGTGTTGTGTTCGGCTTAGGTGCTCTTAGCAGTCCCTTACCAGCACTGAAATACTATTGTAACTAACTGATGGAAATGTCACACACTGGATAATCTATTAAAGGAGTGAAGAAATCTGCATCATTTGTAATGCAACAATTGCAGCTGCACTTACAGCTTTTATAAATGTTTCCAGGCAACTATTTTCTAGATGGTTTGCTTCATAGAAAACAGTTTAAAATAACTAAACAATGAAATTTGTGATTACTTGTGGCTATTATGCTCTTCAAATACCACAATTAAAGGAGAAATTCTCATCCAGAATAAAAATTTACAGATAATTTACTCACCCCCTTGTCATGCAAGATGTTCATGTTCATCTGTCTTTCTTCAGTTGTAAAGAACTTATATTTTTTGGAGGAAAACATTTCAGGATTTCTCTCCAGATAGTGGACTTCAATGGTGCCCGCAAGTTTGAACTTTCAAAATGCAGTTTAAATGCAGCTTTAAAGGGCTTTAATCAATTCCAGCTGAGAAAGAAGGGTCTTATCTAACAAAACAATCAGTTATTTTCTTAAAAAAAAAAAAAAAAAAATTGACAATTTATATACTTTTTAACCTCTAATGCTCGTCTTGTCTAGCTCTGTGTGAACCCTGTGTATTCCGATTCAAGACAGTTAGGGTAGGTCGAAAAACTCCCATCTAATTTTCTTCTAAAACTTCAAAATCAAAGTCCTACATTGCTGTTTTACCTTTTTTTTTGTAAAGGGTGTTTGATCTTCTTTGCATGTTCACTTTGTAAACACAGGGTCAGAGTACGACTGAAGAAAGAAAGACATGAACATCTTGGATGACAAGGGGGTGAGTAAATTATCTGTAAATGTTTGTTCTGGAAGTGGACTTCTCCTTTAAACTGTGGTTAATGCAGTACATTTTTATGCCAGGCTATAATTTTAGAGCAACAATTAAAAAAGCATACAAAAGTGGTATGATACCAATCTTTTGTGTTACAAGAAATGTGAAAGTGAATTTAACATGTAAAAATACATGAGACTGAAAATCTCCAAAGGCATTTTTTGAAAAGAAATTAAGGTTTTTGAGGAACACAACCAGGGTTTTTCTCCATATAGTGGACTTCAATGGACTCCAAATTGCAGTTTCAGTGCAGCTTCAAAGGGCTCTACATGGTCCCAGCTGATGAATAAGGGTCTTATCTAGCAAAACAATTCATAATTTTCTAAAAAAAAAAAAAAAAAAACAATAATAATAAAAATGTATATATATTTTTAGCCACAAATCTTGCACTAGATCGACTTCACGCAATACATAGTAGCTAGAAGTACTGACCCAGTGTTTACAACGCAAACTTGCAAAGAAAGTCAAATGTTCTTTACCAAAAAAGGAAAAACAACGTCGGACAATTTTGAAGTTAGAGGAGAAAAACAGACTTTTTCCCCCTACACTACCGGATTATACAGACAGAGCGATGTTTGTTTGTTCTGACAAACATCGTAGAGCTAGTGCAAGATGAGCATTTGTGGTTAAAAAGTATATACTTTTTTTTTTAGAAAATGACTGATCATTTTACTAGACAAGACCCTTATTACTCGACTGAGATCATGTAGAGTACATTAAAACTGCATTTTGGACCTTCAACCCATTCATCCCCATTGAAGTTCGCTATATGGAAAGAAATTGTGTAATGTTTTCCTCAAAAACCTTAATTTCTTTTTGACTAAAGAAAGAAAGACATGAACATCTTGCATGACAAGGGGGTGAGTACATTATCAGGAAATTTTTATTCTAGAAGTAATCAATGTGATGAGTATCTACAATTGAAAAAAAAAAAGGGCACACTTTAAAAGAAGTGTCATTAATCATATTTGTACGTGTCCATTTGAGCAAAGTAAGTCAAACGTTATTTTCTCTCTTAAATTCTGCTATATAATGTTTATATTCTGGAATATTTTGAGTTACTCAGTTATTCTGTTTATATCTGCAGCCTCGCTCGTAATCCAAACCTCCTTGCTTTCCCTAGACGCATCTCTCTGACTTTAGTATGCTCACGACTGTTGAAGTCAGATTCTGTCTGTGCTGTTTGAATTAAGCATGTTCAGTGAAGACTTTGAATCTTCTCTGTGCCGTCAGACTGTGAGTTATGAGTGACGGCCCTAGGGGGCTGTTCACTCAGGACACGTTCCATATGTGCTATTTTTTAATTGTTCGTGTTTGTAAACAAGCACCAGATGGATATCTCACTGTATTTTCAGCATCTTGCAACATTAATGTCATAACTATGTCAAGTTAAAAAAATAAAGGGAATGTCAATTATAAAGCAATGAACCCATTATTTACACTAAAAGGTTATTTTATAATTATGAGGAACATAAAATGTCTACATACATTTATAATTTCTGCAGCATAGATTATGCAGTAACACAGGTTATGATTCATCAGTGAATACCCCAAGTTTAAACATCATCTGAGACTGTTTATTTGTTGGCCAATTAGATATTGATGTGTCAGTAGAGAGGAACCGTATTGTACCGAAGTCAATGTTGGTCCCTAATGAGTCCATCTTAAGAGTGTGTGCCCGTGAAAGACTTTTTTGCTCTTTCTCTCCCTCTTTTGGATGTGAATTATTCTTCCTCTGTTCTCTTTTTTTCTTCCCGCTGTGTTTTGACAGTGCATCTTGTTTTCTTTTTTCTTTTTTTTTCCACACTGCCCTTCCACTTCTATTTCCAAGGGCTCCCTCCTGCCCCCCTCCTTCCCTCTCTGTGCAAACAGGCAAACAAACAGCTGCCTTTAGTCCCTGGCTGGTTAGCTGTGGTGCCTCCTCCCTCGGCTCAGAAAACTCCCTGACAAACATACACACACACACACACACACACACAAACCAAACCAATACACATGACCCCCGACATATCTGAACTCTGCTGGGAGAACACACTAACAAATGGCCAGGCATGACAAAACACAGCACTTATCATGCCTATTGATCTGTATTGATCAGGCCAGGTCTATCATTGCATGTCCGCAAAACTCGATTTAGTGACATATGCAGTATGTGCAACTGTGTGACCGAAACTTCACCTTAGAAACCAACAAATTTATTTACTATTTATTTATTTGCAAACTTGGGGGATGTAGATTTGTTTTGCTAAGTGTGCCAAATTGTATTCTAGTATTAAATTGCAATAATAATAATAATAATAATAATAATAATAATAATAATAATAATAATAATAATAATAATAATAATAATAATAGGAAGAAACAGAAGCACTAGTAGTAGTATATTATTACCATGTGATTATCTAAATATCAATAATATTATTTTATTAAATATTATTATATACAAACTTGTCAATGTGGCTTCATTATTATTCAAAATTAGTATTTATTTAAATTACAAAAATAATAATAACAATCACTTTTACTATAATGATGACAACGACAACACCGATTATTATTATTATTATTATTATTAATAACAATAAGTGTATATTTATTATTATTATTATTATTATTATTATTATTTACTCATATCATTATTCATTATATATCATCCCATTATTGAATTTTATTCCATTTTAATTTAATTAAATTGCATTTACAATCATAATAATTATTTGTATATGAAATAATAATAAAAACAACAAAAACAATATTAATAATAATAATGTCATTATTATTATTATTATTATTATTATTATTATTATTGCTATTATTGTTGTTGTTGCTGTTGACTTTTATATCATTATTCGTATTGTTTATCACTCTTATCATAAACTGCACCAAAATTGTTTTAGCACACTACTTATTTTATTTAAATCATACTTTAAGTAAACTGAAATTGCAATCATAATGATTATTTATAAATTATTATTATTATTATTATTATTATTATTATTATTATTATTAATAATAATAATAATAATAATAATAATAATAAAAACAGGACTATTATTATTATTACTACTACTATTATTATTGGTATTGTTGTTGTTATTAACTCATATATCATTATTCCTAATATTCATTACTTATAGCTTAATTTTGCTAGGTGTGCCTAAATTCATTTTATCATCACATTATTTCATTTTATTCAAGCAGAATTTATTTTCATTTAATTAATTATATTATATTTATTTTATATTAACTCATATCATTATTCATAATATTCATCACTTGTAGCTGAATTTTGCTAAGTGTGCCAAAATTCATTTTATCATTACATTATTTAATTTTATTCAAAATAATAATAAAAACAACAAGAGAACAATAAAATTATGATTATTATTA
This sequence comes from Cirrhinus mrigala, assembly GCA_036247105.1. Taxonomy (NCBI): domain Eukaryota; kingdom Metazoa; phylum Chordata; class Actinopteri; order Cypriniformes; family Cyprinidae; genus Cirrhinus; species Cirrhinus mrigala. The sequence continues at coordinate 5,502,206 of CM070009.1, forward strand.
CTCATATATATTATTCAGCTTGATTCTGCTAATTGTCAAAATTAATTTTATCAACACATTAATTAATCTTATTCAAGTTTAATTTAATTTAATCAACAAAAACAACAACAACAATAATATTAATAATATTAATAATAATAATAATTATTATTATTATTATTATTATTATTATTATTATTGTTAACATCGTCTTTCCCTGCTGACAGCAACCAACTAGCTGAAAACCTTCGCAGTCCAAGAAAAAAAAAAAAACAACTTTGCCAAGTTAGACAACATTTAGCTGACTTCTGCACACATTTCTCCCCAAATATAGCAGGTTAGAAACACACACGGCATAAATGTTCAATAGGAAGATTCCTATTAATTCTATCTGGGAGTTCTGTTGAACGTCTGTGAGCTATTATTATTATTAACGTCTGTAAGCTATTATATTCAACACTCTCTCCTGCTCCCTCCATCACCTGCACAACTCCGTTCAGCTTGACTTCCCTCTCCAGGCCGGCGCTCACGCGGGGAGCTGACTGACAGGATGTGAACGGAATGATGCACGGCTGACATTTCGCATCCCGTCGAGCGAGTTCTTCCATTTCGCTTTCAAATGAACGTTTTCAAGGAATCTCACTCGAACCAAATCACCGTGGAATTTCACATACAAATTTGTGGATTAGCACAGCTCTGTAGCGCTAGCACGCGCGTTACACACTGCGCCGTTTCATAACTTCCCACACGGAACGCAAAATTATGAGCTAGAGTCGGTTGTTCAGCCGGCGGCAGATGGCAACACCCTTTTATGTGGTGATCAGTGAAACGATTCTGGCTTTCCCTTTAGCTGCTAAATCGGCATCAAACGGCATTCTAGTCGGGAAAAAAATACCACAGCAGGAGCAGCCTCGTGTCTTGTTAAATATGTTGGATAACCAGAGCTGTTTTGGACCGCTCCTCAGAAGCAGCAAAAAGGCGCTTTTAATTGGGGAATGTCTTGGCCTGGATGGATTGTGATATTAAGCAATCACACAGTGGTATTGTGTTGGCGACAGAAGTGGGTGTGAAGCCATTTTGAAAAGCTTTAGCTGGCAGAGCCACTTTTGACAGCAATACCCCAAGTAAATTGCCCCCGTATCTCAGAGCGCCATTGATTGGGCTCTATTTTAGCCTTTCACAGCTGTAAACCGACGCAACCCAGCCCCCTCGCCGAGTCGATAGACATGATCCAAAGACAGCAGCCAAACAATCCGCTATCTGTCCAGACGGACCTATTCGGCTAATTTAACATGCACTCAATTTATGAAAAAGAGCTTTCATTGATTTTTCTATTCGTATGCACTTGTTGATCAAGACATTCCATTGTGCTCCACGATCACGCCGACGGTTCCCCATCGGTGGCGTACGGAGGTGCGCGCTCCTCCTTCCCTGGTTCCAGATGTAGTTGGGTTTTTTCCGGCCGTGCTCTCTGAGACTCGCACAAAAGCCTTGATGCCTGGCGCCTGCAGTTACAGGCTGCTGCATTCATCCACACATTCAGAACAGCACTTCACGACACAAAGGCCGCGACTCAGGCGCAGTCTCGAAAGGGACGCCCAGTTCCTGCTGCTTTTGTGCCTCTTCACAACAACTGGGACAGTTGCGACAGCATCCACACGAACTCCTTTCTATACTTCGGCTCTGTCTCCCCCAGCGAGTTGCAAAAACCCCATTCATTCAGTAATGAGCAGTCTCATAATGCAACAACTGTCAACACATAATGAACTAACAGAAGAGAGACAGAGGCTGTTGCAGCTAAACAGACATATAAAATATTTGCAAACAATCTTTTGCGCCAAAACTATTTTGATGCCGGATTCGTCACTCGCAGTGAAACAGTTTGACTACCTTAATGAATTGTATTCACTTCAAACAAGAAACGCTAAACAGTTTCTGCTATACAAAGCTTACCAATATATGTTTACATTGTGTTTAAGGTGATATTGTTGCAGTGTAATTACACAACTGTATGTACTTACTATTCAATAAAAGTTAGGGTTAGGCTTTGGTTTAGATTACTTGGTAACACTTTACAGTAAGGTTCATTAGTTAACATCAGTTAACTACTTCAGTTATGATTTATTTATTAATTTTACAGCATGTATTAATCTTCATGCTAATTTCAACATTTACTAATGCATTATTAAAATCAAAAGTTTTGCTTGTTGACATTAGTTAATGCACTGAGATTAATAAATGTAACCTATTGTTCATTGTTTGTTCATGTTAGTTAAGACAGTAACTAACTTTAAGTAATGGAACCTTACTGTAAAGTGTTACCGATTAGTTTAATAATTTAATGTAATTATGCTAGGGCTATCGAACGATTAATCACGATTAATTGCATACAAAATAAAAGTTTGAGTTTGCCTAATATATGTGTGTGTACTGTGCGTAATTATTGTGTATATATAAATACACAATTTAAGTATATATTTAAGAGAAATATGTTATGTACAAAGTATTTTTATTTATATATATAACATAAATTCTATAAAAATTATAAATACATATAATTGTAAATATTTCTTAAATCTATACATGATTGTGTACACGCATATATTAGGCAAACTCAATCGCAATTAATCATTTGACAGCCCTAAATTATGCACAATTTATTGTTATTACTGTAGTAAGTTCATGTATTTGAATTAAATGTTTCAAATATATGAAAATTATATGAATTATAAATGAAATGGTAAAACTTTACAATAAGTTTCATTAATTAACATTAGTTAACTACATTAGTTAACATGAACTAAGAATGAACCATACTTCTACAGCATTTATTAATCTTAGTTAATGCTAATTTAAGCGTTTACTAATGCATTATTAAAATCACAAGTTGTGTTTTTATATTAGTTAATGCACTATGAACAATGAACGACTGTATTTTTATTAGCTAACATTAACAAAGATGAATAAATAGTGTAATAAAAGTATTGTTCATTGTTCGTACATGTTAGTTAATACGATAATTAATATTAACAAATGACACCTTATTGTAAAGTGTTACCAATTATATATATGGAAGTAAAACTGTTTACAGTATCCATCATTTTATGGCGTCCTTGTTACAGTGTAATTATACATTTAAATACTGAATAATATTAATTAACAACGTACTTACTATAGAGTTAATTGGGTGTAATTATGCACAATTCACTGTTTTTACCATAGCAAGTGTATGTAACATGCAAAGACATGTAAAATAAATTGTTACTTTAACTTTGAAGTATAACTTTATTCAAAATATAAATATACAATGGTAAAAATAGCTCGCATTGAAATCTTATGATGATTTATTCATGCTTGCTTTAGCTATTTTTTCAAAACTGCAGTGTCCGTATGGACCTCAGAGGACACTCCCTCTGAATGGGCCTTACAGGAAGCTACAAGCAGCAAAAATCTTACACTACTGGATGATTGGCAGCATAACAATACCCTAACCCTGTGGGGGCCCGAAGAGCAAGAGATACAGAGAAACAGACATAGAGAAAGGAGGAGAACAGAAGGAGACAAGGGTCTGAATCTGTTCTAAAAAGCAGGGGGAAAAAACAGTAACGGAAAAAGCAAAGGCCTTGTGCACTCATGAGATGCTGGTGCACTGAACAAGAGAAAATGAAAATTATATGTCCTCTCAGCAGCTGGCCTGGACCATCTGTACACACCTTTGGTTAATGCAGCTAAGTGCACTTGAGGAGGATAGAAAACTCAGAGAAGGTATGAGTCAAAGGAGCGTTAAATGCCGTGAACAAGCTCTCTCCATAACTTTCAAAGCAGAAGGTCAAACTAGGACAATGTGCACGTCCCAGTTCTTACCGTTTTTGTTTGTTTAAAGATATGCCGAAGACAATGGGGGGAAAATGTCAAACTGTTTAAAGTGAAAAGCACCCAGAACAAGCTTCACCACTGAATAAAAATCATCCGAAGCTTGCTGTTGATGTCTCTGTTAGATGCACACTTTAACTTAACAGACTAATTTGTTTTAAATTACATTTTTTTAGCTATTAACTGGATAATATATATTTTTTTTAATTTTATAGTGATTGCACTCAATATAAAATAAAAAAAAAATGATAAATAGCTCCAATAGCGCATGAGCAACAGTATACAGTTTACTCTGTACTTTCCTCCCTTCCTTCTTTTCTCTTAGATTGCGAGGAAATAAAATCATCGTTGGAAGCTTGACCATCACAGCCGTTGTTTCAAGGCACGGTGGAATGGGCTAACAAATCATGCATCTGACAATAATGTTGCTATGACTGAATCACTATGTGGATCCATATGTCAAATCCAGACCATTGCCGTGAAAGCTCTGCCAAAATAAAGATGACACAGATGCGGCCAATCTATCAAATCCTTTTCATCATACACAGGAAATGCTGAGCACTGGCCACTTTGGCAAAAGCAAAGGAGAAGCGACTCAAATACATTTCTCCAATGATTACTGCCACAATATAAAAATGGGAGCTATCATTAATATTGTGCTAATGCCTGACTATAATTCATCTGCTCGGAGCTTAGAATAATTGTTCTGACACTCGGACAGAGACGCATAAATCCTTCGCTCTGTTCGGAGAGAGTGTTTGGCAGAGAACCAGTCCTGAAGCGGAGCACTGGCATTTTAGACCTAAACCAACATCAAGAGGCTTCTGCTCGCACTGAGGCGTGACGTTTAAAATGGAACCTGCTGCTTTGAGGAGATTCAACTTTGGTCCAGTCGTGTCCATTTACCTAAATGTCACCCAGCCGTTCACTTCTCCTATCAGCAGGAAGCAATGTGCTCTTCTGCATGGACCAGACTCTTTAATATTTTAGTGTCCTTGTGATTTACCTCAATGTGCGTAAAAAATAATGACATTAAAGCCTATTGCTCACGTAGGCCTGTTCATTCAAGCCATGCAAAGGTCGAGCACTAGATGATTTTATACCATGTAACACTAGAGTGCTCTAATTTGAGGTTTCTTGCAGGCCTATAACACATAATAAGATATTAAAGGTAAAACGTGCATTTTCAAGACAGAAATGTGATATAGATGATACGTGATAGAGGTATCAGAAGCCATGCTCTTTCTGAATCTCTGTATGGCTCCTCATTTCGTGATATCTCATTACGCCCATTTAAATAAGGGTTGGCTCTAATAAAACTTGTCTGCTTTTATTACGTCGCAAAAAAAAAAAATTAATAAAAACGTGTTTAATATTTTAACTAAATGTCTGACTGAAAGGAAAACAAAACACTCCAGTCATATCAAAATGTTGGCTAATTTACAAACGTACACATTTGTAGCTACTTTACAAAGTGTCTGCTCCGTTTGCAAACATACAGGTTATTAATAAACTCTAAAGGTTAGTATATAGTAAAATCAAAGTGTCAAATGTAACAATTTGTGGGATATAAATGACCCGCGCGGATGTATCATTACGCGCGTTTATTTGTGTCTGACGCATCACGAGCGCTCGCGTGGTATATCTCCATAAGCATAAAATATCAAATAAAACACCAATAAATAAACCTCGTTACATGCCAGAGGTGACAGAGATGTCCGTGCTGAGTCCTCCTGCAGCACATCCAAACCAACATAAAAAACCTCGGGTTCATACCTTACTGCGTTTCCTCCTGTTCTTCAGTGAATCTCATTCATTCTTCAGTCCTTCTGTCGTTTATCTGTCGGTTTCTCCTTCTTCGTGCGGATGCATGCAGATTGAAAACGAATAGCCCGAATGGAGCAGTCCAGAGAATTAACGGAGGGAGAAAATTCGTGATAAACACGCACAAAACGGCGAAAAACAATCCGACATGTTAAGTTAATACTCAAATGACCGCACTCGCGTCCAAATCATAACAAAACAACAACTCGCATTGTCAAGGCGATGTCTGACACGCGACTCACTGATAATAAGTCCACATGAGACGCGAATGAGCGAATAAAATATCGTCCGCAGTCCCGTTTTCAGCACTGAGCATAACGCGAAACGTCTCCCCAAATCCAAGAAGAGCACAGCCGCGCAGAAATGTCAGGAGAGGACGCTGGAAAGCCCGTAAGTGTTCATATCGGATTCCTTGTCGTATTTAACACACACATTAGAGCAAAAATGAAAGGTTGTGGTGTCGACCCATGTGTCCTCCCGCCTCGAAACCAGCAGTCGCTCTGACTCCCTCCGTCTGAAGAAGCGTAACGTCGATGTATCTCTCTCTCACAGCACACCGACTGACTTCTTATCTGAACCCCGTCTAAATTAATAAACCATATCCAGGTTTATTAATTTGCACCCTGCGCGACCGTGCGCAGAAATGACAATGTATTATTGATCAGTCTCAATGACTGATTCATTGAGTGATTCAACCTCGGATCTGGTAAATAATTAAGGACTTGCTTACATGCAGCTTATTTTTAAAGGCTGCTATATTTAAGCTAATACTGTAGCTGCTATGAACATGAAGGTCTCCTGACTGTTCCGACAAATGTCTTGAAGTCTGCTGTCCAGCATGCTGTGGTGGGGTGATATTGTGTGATTATTCAGATGGCTTTCGGTGTGGGACGCCTCTCAGTTGAGCTTTCACTGTTTAGGAGTGTATTAAAAGGGGGCGTGGTTTACGCGGGGGCGGGGTTATGTCAGATCGTGCGTATATTAGAGGGGCGGTGCGTGTGTCGAGGGAGAGTGGTTTATTACAGGTGATAATTATAACCTTCAAGTCTAACATCTACCAACAAAAGGCATTTTTTCCTCACTCAACATGTTTGTGACTTTTAGTCGACGTTTAAAAATCACTCGTTAAACTGCTATTGCGTGTAGGTCGATATTTATTTAGAACATGGACTTTAATATATTAATCACAACACAATAATTAGGTCTACTACACAGTATTGATGTATTGTAATTAATTATACATGTAACACAGAGACTGTAAAGTGCTACATTATCTTTTTGAAATCAATTTTAATCAAGAGTCACCAGTCTAATCATTTCTGAGAGATGTACACTAATGTGGTCAATAAAGTCTTATGATTAAATCTATTTTTAAAAATTAATTCTCACACACATATGAGTTATATATAGGCTACATACCAATTACAGTTGGCCTATGCCAGTGTCCTCTGTGACAGCCCGTTTCGTTAAGATTCAGTGTTGACCTTAAGGGATTTGGTTAGTGCTCTATTTGAAGGGCAGTCATGATCACATTAACTGTCAAATCAGAGGAAACTGGCTCAAAGTCAACAGGATAGCCTACATTTTCTTTCATTACCAAATGACTTTTTTCAATACTTCTGGCCAAAGCAATGGGCCATTTTCCCTGACAAGAGAGCAGCAATATGTGCTCAGACTTTTGATTTTCTTAGATTATCTATGAGGATTTAATGTCCTCTCTGCTTCCTATTACACTTGCCAATCCCAATTTCCTAAACACATACGCATATTTTTGGTCTATGCATTCAACTAATGTCACACAAGCAAGAGTGATGTTGTTTCGATTATCAGTATAGTATCACTACAGGTAATCACAGCTGTGCTGATATTAACATTGCTTTTAAAAAATAGTTCAGTAAGTTACAGCAATATTGTCTATATGACTTGTATTTTAGTCAGAAGTCAGTATCTATTTTTGTCCCACCAACAAATGTGGTTAAAAACAAAGTTGATTGAATTCAAGCAGTTCTCTCTTTTTTCATCTGTCAAGTATATACATTTTTATCACTTTTATGTACATGCAGTGTATGCATCTAGCACTAGGAATGGAGAGAGAAAGAGAGAGAGTGTATTGGAATATAGTAGGGAAGCATCATCCTATAGTAATATTCTTTAGATAATAATATAGCATCTATATTATGCAGCAACTCCAGTGTGAAATGCTGACTTGACCATTTGCATTGTAAAACTGATCACTCAGCTGTATCTTCCAGTCAAGTTTATATGTTTGTGACCTTGCTGTTGCTAAAAAGTGGGCTCCAAAAAATGTTTTTCTAACCAATAGACGTTAAGTATATTTACTGTAATTGGTTAAAACATGTCAAAGGCTGTGATTTGTCCAATCATAGCCTTAAGATTTCAACTGTGAAAAGTGCAACCTAAATAGGTACATTTACTAGATAAAAATACAAACTATAACTCTGAAATGCTGGATGATCAGAGTTTGGTGGCCATCTAAGCTCTCTCTCTCTCTCTCTCTCTCTCTCTCTCCATCCATCCACACATGCACATAATCATAAATAACTTCCTCAACATGAAAAAGAGTTATAGCAAATTAGTAATAGAAAATCTCTGCTCAATTTAAGTTTAGGGATGCATGTTTAGGGATATCAATACTATATTAGTTATCAGCAGATATTAGTGATATAAGTTGTAATTAAATTTTAATTAGTCTTAAATAGTACTATGTGAACAAGCAAATAAGAATGTGCATTTAAATGAGAAGTTCCCTTCCAGAACAAACATTTACAGATAATTGATTCACTCCATTGTCATCCAAGATGTTTATGTCTGTCTTTCTTCAGCTGTAAAGAAATTATGTTTTTTTTGGGGAAAACATTTCAGGATTTCTCTCCATATAGTGGACTTCAATGGTGCCTGCAAGTTTGAACTTCCAAAATGTAGTTTAAAGAGCTCTAAACAATCCCAGTCAAGGAAGAGGTGTCTTATCTAGTGAACCGATTGGTTACTTACTTAAAAAACATTCAGTTTATATACATTTTAGCCTTAAATGCTTGTGTATGAACTCTGTGTATTCCGGTTACTGACAGTTAGGGTAGGTCAAAAAACTCCCATCTCATTTTCTTCTCCAACTTCAAAATCTTCCTACATTGCTGTTTTACCTTTTATTGTAAAGGTGGTTTGATCTTCTTTGCATGTTCACTTTGTAAACACTGGGTCGGGACTTCTGCAGTGCTGTCGGACGAATTTGAATAAGGTGGAAAAAATTAGTTTTTCGACCTACCCTAACTATCTTGAACCAGAATACACACAGTTCAGGCAGATCTGGACAAGTATTTGATGTTAAAAAGTATTTAAATTGTCAATTTTTTTTTCATTCCACTAGATAAGACCCTTCTTCCTTGGCTGGGATCGTTTAGAGCTCTTCAAAGCTGCATTTAAACTGCATTTTGGAAGTTCAAACTCACGGGTACCATAGAAGTCCACTATATTTTCTCAAAAAACAAATTTCTTTACAACTAAAGAAAGTGAGACATGAACATCTTGGATGACAAGGGGGTGAGTAAATTATCTGTAAATTTTTGTTCTGGAAGTGAACTTCTCCTTTAAATATCCAATATTTTAATGTATATTGTACATTTAATTGTACATGCTCATTTCCTCTATTTTAAATATTGCCTTTTCCATCATCTAAAACTCACAAAGTCTGCAAAAGACACAAGCACAATAAAAACATCCACCTAGCACGTCAGAAAGAAAAACAACGGAAAAGTAGCATTTAAGTGACATTTAAGTGTTTTTACAGAGGTGGCATAAATGCATTTACACAGCAATTACAACTGTATACTTTGGCACTGAGGTGAGCAGTGATGGGAATAACAGCATTTTAAATAAACGCCGTTACTAACGGCCTTATTTTTTTCAGTGACGAGTAATCAAACGAATTACTGTTTCCCCCATTACAACGCAGTTACCGTTACTGACAATAAAATGTGGCGCTACTATAATTTATTATAATAATATTAGAATTTTATTTTTCAGTTCATCTGAATAGATGCACAGCGTACCTTTATTTGACAAACCGTAAACTCTAGTGTGAAGGTACATAACTAGCCGTCTCACACCCAAGCAAAGAAAGATACAGAGCGAGAGAGTCTTATAGACCATTTCACTAGATGTAAACAACACTGGTCCAGAAGCACTTCCTGTTTTTTTGTTTTTTATTTTTTTTTTTAAATTCACATATACAAATACATCTTAAAGGTGCTAATGTAACATTTTCATCCAGTCAAATGTTATGTTGGTTGTATTTTTTTGTGATGTTTGTGTAAATTAAAAAAAAAAAGAAACAGGAAGTGTATCGGGACCAGTATGTTTACATCTAGCGAAATGGTCTATATACCATGCAGAATTGACACGCTACAGTGATATTCTTTGCTGTATTTTCCTTTGGACTTTTAAGAACTGCCTGTTTCTCTGGTAGTAGGAAGCGGAACTTATGTGCAAACGGTAATCTCATTGGCTGGCGCTCACCTATTGTCGCCCCTGTTTTGATTTCAGCAAATCAGATCGAGCGAACGCAGACAAAGTGATTAATATTCATGAACCCAGCAACTTATTAATCCTTAGTGCATTTTATATTGTTACTAGTAGTAGAATTCACAGTAGTTTATTATCTTTTCAGTTTTATTTTTAGGTTTTTTTTTATAGAAACACTAAATTACAAACAATATCTTAAGAACCACCTCCAGTCTTAAGTTCAGTCAATATGATAAATATGCATTCACACATGGTTATTCTAAAGTTCTAATTACTAAAGTTTAATGCTAAATTGCCATAATGTCATATTACAATGCCTGACTGACCAATGCCAAGTGTACATTCAGATATTAAAAAAAATAAAAATAAAATAAAAATAAATAAAAACTGAGCCATTAAGCTTTATATATCTGATGAGTAAACTCAAAATTTCATTCATTTCATTTAAATTTCATTCATTTAACATGTTTAATATTGGGGGCATCCAATATTAAAGTCTGGCTTTTATGGGGCATCTTTACATTCAATTTTGTGCAGGCACAAAGCAGCCTTAACTCGGCTGTGGAAAGACTCCTTAATATAGAATTTCAATATCGGCCATTTATCATCCGCCATAGCATAAAAAGAAAGTTCAGCTTGTCAGTATTGTCCAGACTTGTAATATCTGTGCATCTGAGGTATCATTCATATCCATAGCAAGAAGTTTAATACTCACCCAATACAAAAAAAAGTTTAATATTTTGGTCTGGGGGATTTGAAAAAGCTCTAACCACCACTTGCAAATTACAAATTCACACATGCCTTTCTCTTTACTCAGCAAACTAGAACAAAATCTCAAGCTGCAAAGGTCACAGAAATATCTGAAGAGATTCCAAGCTTCAGCTTTTCTTATTTTTACGCGACATAGTAAAAGAACACAGCGACGACTGCCAAACTAAGACAAGTGCTCTCTACATGTCATGTTTTTCGCCGCTTTAATGCAAAGATTTCATTAGATTCGGTATATTGATTCAGACGAGCTACATCCTGCTCACGGTGAGAGCTCATTTCAGAGAGAAATGTGACTGCTTGAGAAGAGGAAGACCCAAGAAAAGAAACAATCACACGATGGCTTTCTTAAGCTCTACTACGCCACTTTAAGACCTCATCTTCCATCAGCAATCATCGATGCCCTTCATCTGACAGGTGGATCTTCATAAATAGTAGCACCTCAAAACCTAGCCGCCGCTCACTCACTCGCTCGCTCCCGTTCTCTCTCGATCTGTTTCTCTTTCTCTTTTGCAATATGAAATAGTCCATTATCTGCTCTCAGGGCTAATTGGTGTATTAACGCCATGCTGTGGGTGACAGAGGGAGCAAGGGAGACGCTGGATGAATATGGATGAGAGAGAGTCAGAGCGTTCGTGTGCGTTCGAGAGAAAGACTGGGGGAGGGAGTTGTGCAGAAAGAGTGAAAATGGGAGGCCAAGGTAAATCTTTTCAGCAACACAAGTGGTTGAGAGGTGGATGGCGAAATGACGAGTGGTGGTGGGGAGGGGGAAAAAAAACGTCCAGTAATGGCTACGTTTTTTTTTTTTTTCCAGGCGTCCTTCTCTCTATCCTTCTCTATTCCTCTCTCACCGACATTGCCCATCAGCCCAATTATCCACTTTCCGTGGCGCCAGTGCCAGCATATGGAAATGCAAATTGCACAGAGAAATGTTTTTCCTTTTTTCAAAAGCAGTAGAAGGTAAGTAGCTCTCGAGGATGGGGGGGAGACAGAGGAAGCGCGTGCACGTTTGTGTGTGTGCGTTGGTGGGAAGTACTTTTCTGGATGCTGTGCGTCACCTCCACATGTATTCCCAAGCGTTCGGGTTGCTTAAAGGAATAGTTCACACAAAAATGAATATTTGCTGAAAATCTACTCACCCTCAGGCCATCCGAGATGTAAATGAGTTTGTTTCTTTATCGGAACAGATTTGGAGAAATGTAGCATTTCATGACTTGCTCACCAATAGATCCTCTGCAGTGAATGGATGCCGTCAGAATGAGAATTGATAAACCAGCTGACAAACCATCACAATAATACAGAAGTAATCCACACATCTCCATCAAAAAATGTAAAAAAATAAAATAAAATAAAACAAATCTATCAACAAGAGGTTTTAACTTCAATAACTATCAATAACACCATTTTCAAGTGAAAGCAGTCAAAAACAGTTTTAAACAAATATGTTGGTGGATTTTGATGTGATAGGACAACAGGGGATGGATTTGTTTCTTACAAACACACAGCTCTTCACAAGACATTAATTGATGGACTGGAGTCGTGTGGATTACTAGTGGCTTATTGTGATATTTTTATCAGCTGTTTGGACTCTCGTTCTGACGGCACCAATTCACTGCAGATGATTCATTGGTGAGCAAGTAATGCTAAATTCCTCCAAATCTCTTTTGGTGAGAATACAAACCCATCTACATCTTGGACGGCAAAATTTCATTTTTGAGTGGAGTATTCTTTTAAATATAACCGATTACGTGCTTTGCACGTGGATGCAGTGGGACACACACCCAGGCACTTTTTCCTCCGCATCCACATCCCATGCAAAAGCCCCCAGGCTGCCGAGTTAGCATGCAGCTTCTAGCACTTTAGGTTTACAGATCAAAGGTCCATTTCCGTTCCCTCGTGCACAACATGGAGACATGTGGCGTATGATTATTCCGATAAGCTGCTGATATCCTCCAGGGTGGAAAGGATCAAATCAGAGTCTTTGTTGTGTTCATTATGCACACTCTCTCCAGTCACCTCTCCTCACGGCTCCTCCGGAGAGCGCCACAAAGGCGACTCCTCGAATCCGCCGCATGCTCAATTATTTTCAATTATACCCATTGGCCTCCCTTGTATCTTTTCCCGTAACTTAATTGTGATCTGAAATGACTTGTTGATTGACAGCAGAAGGCAATTGGAGGCGGGAGAGATGGTGGCCCCTCTGGTAATTATCACAGATTGGTGTCAAGCACACATATTCCACAACTCTCTCTCTATCCGACAACAGCCTTCTGCGTCAGTGCAATCACTCAGATGGGACTGAGGATGTCACAGACGGTGATATCGTAGTTGTATTAAAACTCACGTATGGTGTGTTAACTGTTGTGGTTTCGTAGTAATGCCAGACAGAGTGCCTGGTAGGGCTTTTCCCTGCAATTTTATGCTGAACTGTCTTTGATGTCTAGATGACCTTGGCTGTTACGAGTCTTTGTGAATAACATAAAGAGCAGTAAAGAAATGCTCCATAAAGACATTTAATCCAGGGTCAGCGGGGTACCTCATTTCTAAGGTGATGTACTATGCTTACTCATCTTTCTCCATCTACTAGAGAGCAGCAGCCAGAGACATGTCTTGATCGTTTTGATATCTTATATCTATATAAAGACAGAGTGATGTACTCAAGTTTTTGAGTGACTGGCAGAGCTGCAGAGGACTCGTTTTCAGCACTATGGATAGCTCAGATATCATAGTATGTTGTTTCAGCACCATGGACAGCACACTGACAGTACATTCAGTTACAAGTTGCATCCACAACATGCATACAATGCATGCAAACATATTTTAAATAAATGCTTTATAAATAAAACTTACAATTATTTAATATTGATTATTTATATTTTTTATTTTTTTAGTATCAGAGCAAAAACAGTTTCACATTAGTTTAAACACTTAAAAACTGTGCCCTAACCAGGCACAAAATGACATATGATGCCACAACACGTGATAAAAGGTGTGTTGTCCATGTAAATAAGAGATTTATCCCTAACCAGCCATCACAGCAATACATGACGAGTGACAGGAGATTTTATTTTTATAATAGGTCCCATTTCTGTAATGCCACAGCTGGAAACAAGAGCATACAAACTGTGTCTCTAAATGCATTGTTATTTTAAGTATCACTGAGAAACTAGAATAATTTTTATTAATATTTTGATTTAGTTTTTAATTTTATATTTTCTGTTTTTATTTCAATTTTAGTTTTAGCAACAAGTTGTGTTTCTGAGATTTTTCTTAGTTTTTTTTTTTTTTTTTTTTTTTTTCTTAGATGTCTGTGAAAGTCTATTAGTGTTTTTTTTTTTTTTTTTAAGCTTTAGTTATAGGTTTAATACACCTAGTGAAAGTAAATGAAAATGAGAATAGTTGCCTTTGCAATTAGCTGAAATAAAATAAGGTTGTTGTTTTTTTGTTTGTTTTTTTGTTTTTTACAAATATTTTGTTTTGTTTTTAGTTTATTTCATTTCAAGTAATAATCTCAGGCACTGATTATGTGCTTTATATTTTCTTAAAAGGGCTTAATTTTAGTTCAAACATCAATGTGAGAGACTTTAATTCACCTCAGACCTTCATCCTAAATAAAAGGAAATCAAGAAGGTTCAAACTGTGAACAAACAAGAACTTTTCATAATAAAGACTGTATTAGTCAGTGCATACATGTGAGTGTTTATTATCAATAATATTAAAATTGTTTTATTTTTGCTAAAAAGTTATTTATGTACTTCCATATCCATTTCATTGAGAGTGCAAGACATAGCTTGCATAGAAACAGCCCACCCCCATGCTCTTCTGATTGGCTGTGGTTTGTGATTGATTTTATTGCATCTTGTAACCGCGTCGCGTCTGGTGTGGACAAATTGCTTCTCGCTGTAATTTTATAGCGTCACATAGGACATAATGATATTACAAATCTAAGACCCAAAACAGTGAGGAATCCTCAGTGGATGAACTACATTTAAAACTGCACTTGCCAAGCAAAATCATAACTAGACTTGGCTTCACATCATGCCTAAAAACATGCTCGTCCTCTTATCTTCTAAAAATATAGTATATACCATAGTATAACAAAATCTGGAATTCCAAAAATCTGGAATAACAAAAATTGGAATTGTTATTGTGAGATAAGTCACAGTTATTTTTATTATGTGAGGAAAACAAGCTTTCTTTCAAACTTATTTTTAAGCAAAGAGAGAAAAATGACTTTGCTGTGAGGTTGCGATCCAACCTTTCAAACCGTCTCATTCAGAACCATGGACAGCACCCAAAAATGCTCTCGACCACACATGGCGCCACTGTTTGCCCTTGTCCTCGTGCACGTCATGACCTCATAAATGAGTGAGAGCTGGAATGTAAGTGTCTAATATTAGGATATTAGGCACAGAGGCCAGACAAAGAATATTGAGCAAACAGAGACAACGAAGTGGGTGGTCTCGACGGGGTAAAGAAGCAGCAAAGCGTGTAAAATATAATATAAGGAGGGAAGTTATGGAGAAAAGAGAACTCACAGTCCAGCTGGCTCCATGTCTCCACTAACACACATCCAATTATAAAGTCTAGCAGCAGCTTAACTGGCTGCCACAAGCTGGTGAGGAGCCAGTGTTGTATGCAATCATCAGTCCATAGGGTCACTCCGATTCGCCTGACAACACCCACACCCTGCCACTGAGCTGCCTAAATGAGCAGCGGCAACAGAAAACCCCTCTAATGTCATTAAGGGCCTAATGAGTTTTAATTGGGAGGAGATCTTAACTTGGAGCCCTAATTGCATCTGATTAAAGACAATATTAGTTTTACTGCTGGTAAATTGGTCGGGGAGGAGAACCGAGACGGTTTTAGTGGGATCAATGTGGTCCTGCTGGAGATATTGCTGAAAGACAAGAATTGAAGCAGACATTGAGGCCGGATAGTGGGATGAGAAATGAAGGCGGTGTGAATACGTCTGGAATCTCTCAACAGTTCAAGGCTGCTCCTTTACATTGGACATTGGAATGAAAACAGAATACTACCACATTCATGTCTCATCAAGCGTGTTTAGATCAGTAATATTTCACATATTTGTCTTTCCATCCATGTTGTAAAGACAACAACGCTTTGCCATTTACGAAGTACAATCGCTTCGACTGAATGAGGTCAAGCGGTAGGACCTTCTTTTACAGAGAGAGAAGTTTCACTACAACTCCGTTTTTGTTCTGGTGGATCACATCAATGAATTGCTTTAAGTGACTGAATAAAAAACGCCAGACCTAAGTGATGGCCTTAAATGCATCCCCACTCTAATATCCATTCAGCCCAACAATGGCCTACTTTGCCTCATCCTGTCAAACACTCCAGCTATTAACTCAGCCTGCTAGAGAAGCGACCTGTGGAATGAATGGAGCACGATGGGGATAATCACAGGCCGGATTTAGCGCCGTCTCTCAAACATTTGTCCGCCGTCGGGGTCAAGTACAACAAAGCAGATTCCAATCTGCTCCGTACCCGAGCAACACATTCAGACTTCATAACTTACCTTGTGACAGCTGTGCTTGAGATTAGCCAACACTTAGACGCACGAGCGGCGCCAGATCCTTATAATCCCCATGCCTTCCGCATGCTCCAGCACATTTATGGTGAATCGCGGTGGATCAGTGATAATTGGACGTAAGGCATCGGAGACTGGGGTAAATTACACCAACGCGAGATGATATTTCCTCTGATTTCAAAAATGATGCACTTTCTTAATTGCCATCCTCACCTGACCAATTGGAAGAGTTCTTTTATTTTTCCAAACAACCTCTTCTGGCCGGAATATGAGGGTCTAATGAGCTCCGGGTGTCCCCCGAAGCCTTCGGAAGCACCTTGCTACATGTTTCGCTAATACACCAATTAGTCATGAGCTACAATTAGTGAAGAAGCGAGACCCCCAAAGCACATGTCCATAAGCAGTAAACGCTCTAATCTCTCAGCTCTATGGCCATCATCACTTCTTTACTTCACTCATCCTCCTCTGCGCTCGCTCCCACCTGCGTGGTGCATATTAGGGGAGCGCAGCAGGCTTCTGCTAGCGTGTGCGTGTACGAGTGTAAGAATGTGTCTACGTTTGCAGGTCGGTGTCTGTATTTAAGTGGGCTGGGACCGGCTGATCGGGCCAGATGAGTAGGGTGTATCAAGAGACATGAAAAGTCAGGGAAGCAGAAATGGGTTTTAAAGTTACAAGCTAAAATACACTCAAAGTGCAAATCTAGCGTGACCACCGTATCTGATTTCCCCACAACTGCCTCACTTCTTTTGCTACTAAAGGAAAACCAGTGAACCTCATAAACAGGGGTCCGGCATCAGTCTAAATGAAGGCGAAGAACCAGTGCTGCTCACAATGAAAATGTGTCGGTTTGTCGGTTTTTGGGCTGCAATATTTTTTGCCATGCAAATATGTGAATTATCAAACTGAACTCGCTGTGTTGCGAGAATGATTGTGTGTGAGAGCACTTTCATGAATATTCAAAGCCATTGCATCAGCACAAGTGGTTCTTAGCTGGTTTTGCTTCAGGACTCAGATTTCACAACAACAACAACAAAAAATCAAATACTGAAATGTTTTAATATTACCTAACAACATTTGTATACAAAATTGTTTCAATGACAAATACAAGTGCCCAAGATTTAAAAAAAAAAAAAAAAAAAAAAAAAAAAGAAGAAGAAAAATCATCTTAAATTCCCCCTATTATGCCATTTTAAAAGGGGTCATCAGATGCCCATTTTCCACAAGTTGATATGATTCTTTAGGGTCTCAATTAAAGGTCTATATCATGCTTTGGTTAAAATTTCTCAATAGCAGTGTAAAAAACACCCTTTTTACCTTCTCAAAATCTGCTATCTTCACAGCAACCTGTTTTGTTGCATGTTCTTTTAAATGCTAATGAGCTCTGCGAACCCCGCCCCTCTCTTCCATGGGGTGACGAGCTGTAACGTTTACTTTAGCCACATTATACAAACGTATTACCCCGTGACATACAGCTGTCATCAGGGGCGGACTGGGACAAAATTTCAGGCTGGGATAATCTCACACTCATCCAGGCCATCCCATACACTCACACCAAATTTTGAAACCACGGACAACAATATTTTTTGTATGGCCATCATCATCACATAAAAAAGTTATGTGAAGTCGGCTAGGGCCATGGTGAAAAATAATTAAAGGTTATCTCTTGAACTTCCAATTTTCTTTTTAGCCTCCTCATTTTCCCTGACATCTCTGTCTCTCGTGTGTATATTTATTTCACTACTTTTCTTGTACCTGTCACTTTTTCATCAACACATCTCCACCTTGTTGCAAAACAACCACCTCACTGTAATTTGTTTGCACATAGTATAGGCCTACATTTATTTTAGAAAATATTGTGGATAAAAATATTGGACATGTGTTTTAGCTTGTAGTACAATAATAGCTACATCTTGAATATATTTTTATAGAAAAATCTTAAAACTGAACGTGTTTTTGCATTATAATTGGTCATGTTTTTTTTTTGTTTTTTTTTTAATTAATTAACCATAGTATTATTAAGCCTATGGTAAAAGCATAGTAAGCATGTTTTTTTTTTTCGTTTTGTTTTTTTGTTTTGGTTTGTTTTTTTGTTTGTTTTTTTTGGCAGATTGATTACTATTTGTATAACCAGAGTTTTACTACAAATACCATGGTAAAACTATAGTGTAGCAAAACCATGGTTTAACTATAGGACAATGTTTTTTTTTTTGTTTTTTTTGGTGAAACCATTGTTAATTTTCATAAGGATTTTGTTGCTGTTTGCCTTAGCTCCCTCTAAACCTGTTTTAAAACTATGCATTTGTCAACTAAATTCTCTACACTCTTTACAATTGTAATTTATGTCCTTTTGTAATTTTTGCAGTAAATGACTGCTATTGCTAACATTTACTAGCAGTTTAATTCTTAACTAAGTAAACAAAGACAAAACTACAATTGTCTATTTACAGATGTAACTGACCTGCACTTGAAGTCCTGAACAGGACAGGTTTTTTTTTTTCTTTCTGCTCTACCTAGGTCTCGCATCCTATTGGTGGACACGCAGATGCGCGGAGCGCACACGAGGCGAAACGTGCTGCCAGTCAAGACTAACCGATTCATCATTTATTAAAGTTTTATTATTAAATGGTGAATTCCGAAATAATCACTTTACTACTTTCGGCAGGCAACAAAAACAACAACAATGTTACAAAAAAAAAAAAAAAAAGATGTAAAAGCGGGCTAAATTGTCTGCCAGGCCATCAGGAATTCTCCCGGTGCTCTCGACTAACAACTTATTCAGACGGTTCAGAGTCGATTCTTTCATTTGGGAGACAATAATTTTAGTAATTGTGCATTTTTGGCTTTACAACTTTGCAGATTGTTTACATTCACATACAGCTACTTTACACACTGCATAAAAGGCAATATTCAAAATGGCATAATAGGGGCACTTTAAAGGGGTCATCGGATGCCCATTTTCCACAAGCTGATATGATTCCCTAGGGTCTTAATAAAAAGTCTCTAATATACTTTGATTAAAAAATTTTCAATGGTTTTGTAAAACAGCACCCTTTTTACCTTGCCAAAATCAGCTCTGCAAAAATCATCTCATTCTAAGGGGTTGTTCCTTTAAATGCAAATGAGCTCTGCTCGCCCCGCCCCTCTCTTCTCTCTGTGGAAAGACGGTCTTGTTTACATTAGCCGCGTTTAGCCACTAAACTTCCTAACTACCACGTTATAAGGAAAGGCAATCGCAAAGATTCATAAAAAAAACGCTTATACTCACTTCTGCTGTAAGTGAAGCTGGATCAAGAATGATTCGCGCGAACATAGACGGATATATGTAGATCGGGAGGCGCATTCCCTTCACAAACAAACGTAATCTACTGCATGTTCAGCGGCTCAGATGTTTGGAGTAAATGACGACCACCATGTCCATTATTACATCCAGCAACACAACACCTCAATCACTCAATCGGAGATATTCTTGTCTAACTTACATCCCTGCTCTGGCATCAAAACATGGAAAGTTACTGGACTGTGACAGCTGGTCTGAGGTGAGAGCTCATGTCAATCAACTATCGTGGGAGCGGCCTCTGTCGGTGTGACGACACACCGACAGGCATCTGAGAACGGCTCGATTTGAAAAAGGGGATATTATTTTTACAGATTAATTAAAAACCACTGCATGGATTTTTATCATTATAGGGTAGGTGTGTACATACACTGCCAACACACATTAATGTTCAAACAACATGAAAAAGTGAACTTAGCATCCGATGACCCCTTTAAGGGAAAAAAAATAAAAATAAAAAACATACATGTGACCCTGAACCACAAAACCAGACATAAGGGTAAATTTTTTTGAAATTGAGATTTATACATCATTTGATAGCTGAATAAATAAGCTTTCCATTGCTGTATGGTTTGTTAGGATAGTTAGATATTTGAAAATCTGGAATCTGAGGGTGAAAAAAAAGGAAAATATTGAGAAAAGTTTAAAGTTGTCCAAATGAAGTTCTTAGCAATGCATATTACTAAACAAAAATTAAGTTTTGATATATTTTTACAGTAGGCAATTCACAAGATATCTTTATGGAACATGATCTTCTGAACATGAATATCCTAAGGATTTTGGCATAATGAAAAACAGATCATTTTGACCCATACGATGTATTACTGCAAATATACTCATGCTACTTTTGACTGGTTTTGTGGTCCAGGGTCACAAATATCATTTCATTTTTGAGAGTATTATAGCCATGTGGGTTTGCAAGGGTCCTCTTCCTGTTAATTTTTTTATGTTGTTAGTAAAATTCTGTTTTCAACGTTGATGATAAGAAGAAAATCAGTATATATAATGATTTCTAAAGGAAGACCGGAGTAATAACTGCCCGAAATTTTGCTTTATTACATAACAAGAATAAATGCAATGTTATAATATATTCAAGCAGAAAAACAGTTATTTAGAAATGCAATCATGCTTTACGTGCTTCTTTTCAATAATTTCACTTTTTGATGCTGATTATGATATCACCACCGTAGCATCGCCTTTGAGTTTCATGTTATCAGCAGCCAGTAATTAATAACACAAAACAAACTGACTCAGATATGTTTACCCTTGTTTCATGATGATATTTAATAAAGCCTGGCCTTTATTTTCTTTCACTCTGCTTAGTTTTGTCCTAGGATTTTTAAGGGTGAGGGAATGTAACAACCTCTCCATGCTGGCATCTAATAGCCTTTACAAAGTGTCAGATGAATTTACTGCAGCATCAACACGACATCACCAAAAGACATTAAAAGTATTCCTGCTCCCTTTTAAAACTTGATAAGCTAGTTTATTTTTTGCTAGCTACGCATGAGTATTGGGTTGCTTGCACTCTATTAATTGCTTTTAACATTGCACCTTGTCCATAACTCTATATTACATTATGACCATATGACCATTTTTTGGGTTGTGACCCATTAGTTAAGAACCACTGCATTAGCATGTCAGTTTCCTGTTTATTGAATACCGTTTCACCTTTGTGGATTCCTGTAAACAGACGTGTGTGCGTGAGCTGATGTTCGCACAATTTGCCATGAAGATATCTGAGAGAAGTTCTCACCTTCTTCATCAGCCGCTGAGTATCCTGAACCTAAGGTTAATTGCAACTAATTAAGTAAAATATTACAGTCAATTAAGCAGTGTGAGAGACAAAGCGAAAGAAGCGTCCCTGTGCTTCGGTATCATGCTCTTCCAAAACGGCTCTCTATCCATTCATTTATTCATACTCAGTGTATCTCTCTCTCACGCGCGCTCTCTCTTTCTTTTTTGTTCTGGTTTTATCCCTCCCCTGCTAATGGACACCCCCCATGTCTGGCTAATCAAAAATCAATTAAAAACACCTCGACGCCAAGTCTCGAGAGCTACCCAGGCTGAGGGAAGGATAGAAGCGCTTCCCGCACTCTCTCTCTCTTTCTCTCAATCATACACACACACTCTCTCTCCTCCTCTCGTGATCTTTCCTCTCGTCTCCTCCACTCCCAGGCTCCGCCCTCCTGTCTACTGGAAGTTGGGAACATGATTTACGAGAAGCGAGGACGTAATTTATATATTTTTTTTCCTCGTGCATCCTCTCATTTATTTATTAGATTTCTCTTCCTGTCTCTGGTGGAGAGGAGGATGGGATTAGCGGAGAGTGGTTGAGGGGCCAGACCAGCTGACTGGCAGGCCTGCAGACATGGAGCAGATCTGTCCCTGGCTTAATATCATTAGCACTACTGCTGCTGTCCCCGGGTGGACGCAGAGCACACACACGCAGACAGACGAAAACATTAAAACTATTAAAACTGTCTGCTCGTGAATATAAATCTGCTGAACTTTGGGTTTGTGAGTGCTTGCACATGGATGAAAACCATTTTTCTCTGGGTGTGGCAAAGATCAAGAGTAATTGCAACTCCAAAGTGCCACCTACATGTATAAATGAATTACTAATTACATGGTCTAGAGGGTCATTTAATTGCTAAAAAGCAATTTGTGTACGTAGAGCAAAACAAATATTATCGGCTTAAGGATGGATAGAGAACAGCAATGCAGGTACATCATGTTCTGCACATCCTCTAAATGCCTTTTGAATATGTGAACATTTAATATCAATTTAAAAATCAGTGTCTAACAAAACAATTGACATCAGAGTATATGTTTATCAGTGGCTGATGCTGACACCAATTTCTAGAAAGCAAAGTGGCTAAAAATCATGCGATTTTAAACAACATTTATTCAAAAAACACTAAATGTATTGAAATTAACCATGTGGGAATAGATAATAGAGCTGATTATTAGGAAGTATTACTTCTTTACCTGGTCAGCGAGGAACATTTCTATAGTAATGCTGATAATCTCAAAATATTTGCAAGTCTAACAAGACATACTTACACTAAATACAGTTGCAGCCAAAAGTTTACATACACCTTTTCGTATTAATTAAATAATTAACATTTTGCAGATTCTGCAAGGTGTATGTACACTTTTGACTTCAACTGTATATTACAGTTAAAATGTAATTCATGCACATTTTAAATTCACATTGCAAGTAACAAGATAGATAGACAGATAGATAGATAGACTGTCGATTGTAGAAGTTGTAAATAAAAATGATTATTGGTGTACATTTTCCAAACAAATACTATTTCAGTCTTTCTACTTCAAAAATGCATCTTTAATTCAATGTGCTACTTGCTGTTTCTTTGATTATTCATTAAATTTACTAGTAATTGTACATATAGTTTCCACACTTTTTTTCAGTGCAGGAAAAAAACAAGCCAGTTAAATCATGACAACAAATGATAGACAATAACATTTTCAGATAACAGAGAACAGTTATTAAAAAGATACTTATCAGACTTTTTAATAACTGCATTCCTGTCTGTATATTTTGATACTAACATAATATATCCTTGTTTTAATTAGATTGTATTTATTTGTTTATTTATTTAAACAAATGCTGGACCGCGTAATTAAGCAAGGTAATGCATAGACAGCCAGTGTATCGCTAGTATTATATATATATATATATATATATATATACATACACACACACACACACACACACACACACACACACACATAATGATTCTTTCTGGTCCATGAATCTGATTGCCTGATAAGAGTGCGATATTAGAGTGATATCAGAACTCGGTACTTCTTTTACAGCGAGTGTCATGGCAGATGCCCAGAGAAGATCGTTTTGGCAAAATAGCACGTTTATGTAAATTCAATGCTGTATATCAGTGCCTTTGTACTTTTGACTGAATTATCTAGCAACTTTTATGATAACTGTTGTTGTTGTTGTTTATTAAATATTAATAACATTAAATAACATTTTATATAAACAATAGTATTTAATAATAGTTTTTAGTATTGAGAAATGGTGCATGTTCGTGATTATAATTTTAGTTACATTAGATGGCAACAAGAAACTGTTTTTATGAGTGAGTCAGCAGTAAAGACTTTTACTTTTAAAATTAAACGCTATAAACAGAAGTTATTTTTAGTTTCAACAACAGCTTGACGTAGCAAACAAATGCACTGAGCAGCAAAATCACCCTAAACAGATGAAAGAATATTAATGTTACGACAAAGATATCGCTTTCCTCAGCAGATATTCAAACTAATGTTTATTGTGAATACAGACCGATCTGAAGAATGAATGCTGTATCATATAATCACACTCGCTCAGTCCATCTCGCTCTCTCATAATACTCTGAATAATACAGTGAGCTTTTAATACAGTAATACAATAAGCTTTCAATGAAGCAACTCAATGTTCCTTCATTATTAGTTCTATAGTGACATTTTGGAATTAGTAATGGAGACTTGAGCTCAACTGTCAAACTTAGATTTGAATCTGTGGCGGAAGGAAGTAGTTCTGCACAAAAGAGGGCTTTTAAAGACACTCCATTGTTATTTTATGTTTTACACACTTGTGCCGTCGAACTGTTGTATAAACGCAATATCATACTCATAGACGTGAGATATGGCCGTATATCAACAGGCTGGGATTGCCTACGGCACTCTGCCTGCCTATGGCCGAATCACATATATATGGCTCATAAAAGAGTTCTGACGCAATTGTATGAGGTACATTCAAAGCTGTTTCTAACACCTGTGACGGTGTGAGTTTGTGACATATAAGGTAAAGACAATGATTGTCTATCATGTAGTGCACTAACATGACACATACACACACTTATCCGCTTCAGAAAACAAGAACAACAACACACATGAACACGTGTGAACTGAGGCAGAAAACAGGCTTTGGTTCAGGTGTGAATGGAGTCGACTCTAGCGGTAAAGAGAGAGAGAGAGAATATGGGTTCATTTTGTCATCTGTCTTTAAGGATAAATCTGAAGTACTGTTCCCCATCTCTCTACACTCATTTGCACTTCCTCTCTATCAAACAAGGTGTTACTGATCCATGCAGCCCGGGCGACTAGGACAGCATGTAACCTCTCAATACACGGCCCCATCCTTCCATCAACATTGAGCAGAGACTGCCCAGCATGCTCAAATTACACAGCCGTACCAGCCTGCACCGAGAGCAAGGGAGAGATAGAAATCGGAGAAAAACAGAGGACAGGACAGAGAAGGGGATGAAGATAGTGAAACAAGAGGTCAGCTGAGGTGTTCTAGCTTTTCAGCACTGGGGCACAGGGTTCCCATTAAAGGAATAGTTCACCCAAAACTAAATATATGCTGAAATTTTATTCAGGCTATCCAAGAGATCCTTGCTCACCAGTGGATCCTCTGCAGTGAATGGGTGCCGTCAGAATGAGTATCCAAACAGATGATAAAAATATTACAGTAATCCACAGTCCATCAATTAATGCATTATTAAGATATTTTTAACTTCAAACCATTGTTTCTGGCTAAAGTACGGATCCTCTATCCATAAAATTGCTTTCTCCAGTGAAAAGTTGTCTCATCTGAATCAGGAGAGAAATATGCACCGCTTAAGCACTGTTCACAAGCGAAAACAGTCAAAAACAGGTCTAAACCAGTATGTTGCTGGTTTTTATGTGAGAGAATGGATTATTGTGATGTTTTTAATCAGCTGTTTGGACTCTCATTCTGATGGCACCCATGTTCCGATGAAGTAACAAACTCTTTAACATCTTAAATAGTCTGAAGGTGAATATATTTTCAGCAATTTAATAATATGACAGAATAAAGACTTGTAAGTAAAACTTTACTGGGTCATAGAATCTGACATATTCAAATGATTTTTGAAGGATAATGTGACACTAAAGACCGGAGAAATGATACTGAAAAGTGGCGTGCTTTTTGTTTGTTTTTTTTTTCAGTCAAATTTTCTTGGTTAAATAATTACTTACACTACCAGAATAAAAATTGATATTGTATTTTTACATTAACAATGTAAGTAATAGGCTATTCTATTTATTAAAACCAAGTATAAATGTAATCACTTTAGTGTTTGTTAGCATTTTACATTTATTCCAAAATAATAACTTAAAGGAGAAGTCCACTTTCAGAACAAAAATTTACAGATAATGTACTCACCCCCTTGTCATCCAAGATGTTCATGTCTTTCTTTCTTCAGCCGTAAAAAAATTATGTTTTTTGAGGGATTCTTTTCAACATTTCAGGTTTTTCTCGATATAATGGACTGTTGTGGTGCCCCGATTTTGAGCTTCCAAAAGGCAGTTTAAATTCTGCTTCAGACAATTCCAAATGCGGTTGTAAACGATCCCAACCGAGGAAGAAGTCTTATCTAGCGAAAAGATCAGTTATTTTAATTTGAAAAAAGTACAGTTCAAATACTTTTTAATCTCAAATTCTCATCTTGTCTTGCTCTCCCTGAACTCTGCGTATTGTGACTCAAGACAGTTAGGGTATGTAGAAAAACTCCAATCGTATTTTCTCCCTCAACTTCAAAAATCATTTAAAAATCTTCCTGCATCACTGCAGAAGTACTGACCCAGTCTTTGCAAAGTGAACATGCAAAGAAGATCAAACACCCTTAACAAAAAAGGTAAAACAGCAATATAAGACGATTTTGAAGTTGAGGGAGAACATGAGATGGGAGTTTTTCGACATACCCTAACTGTCACGAACCAGAAAAAAAACAGTTCAGGCAGAGCGAGACAAGATGAGCATTTGACATTAAAAAGTATATAAATTGTATTATTTTTATGGAAATAACTGATCATTTCATTAGATAAGACCCTTCTTCCTCGGCTGGGATCGTTTGAAGCCGCATTTAAACTGCATTTTGGAAGTTCAAAATCGGGGCACCATCTCAGTCCATTATATAGAGAAAAATCCTGAAATGTTTCCCTCAAAAAACTCTTTCTTTACGGCTGAGGAAAGAAAGACATGAACATTTTGGACGACAAGGGGGTGAGTACATTATCTGTCAATTTTTGTTCTGGAAGTGGACTTCTCCTTTAAGGCACTAACATTTTTAAACAATATATTTTATTTAATCAATAATATATTTTATTTATGAACTGATGTTCAGCTGTTCTTTTTCAGAATACACTTATTTTCGGATCATCAGAGCTCGATAATCACTGGTTCTAGAAACGGAGATGTACCTTTAATTTCAAGCTGATTACGCACTAAAAACTCCCACAGATCATATTTTCATGCCATTTAAAGTTATTTTGACATAAGAAAGTGGTTATATCCAAGTGTGTGAGTTGGTTACATTTTTCAATGAGTCTTCCCATTAACACCATTATATTGTTCATTCAGACTGATCCGCAAACACTCATGAATGCAAAAGGTGGGATTTATCACATGAACCAATCGCAGCCAATCATAACCAGTCATATCCAATCATATCGCAATGGAGTCACTGCCATCTCTTACGTGACTTTCCCCCATTCATTCTCAATTACCCCTCACCGAACCCACCACACGCTTTAGGGGGTCTGTTAAAACTCAATAGGCTCAGGGGAGGCGAGAGAGACGTGGACCCACTCTGTAACTTTACCGGCTTGTGCCACTGTTTCTTTAGAATAACAAGTGATTTAATGTTATATTTTGTAATATTGTCATTATTTTATTTTTGTACTACAATTTTTTTTCTTATCCAATATTTTGATATTCATTGCCTCCCTTGCCTCCTTGACTAAAATGCTCCTGGGGGGTCAGCAATTAGAGGAAATGGACAGGGAAAAAAACTAAGGAAAAAAAAAGTAAAAGAGAGAGAGCAGCAGGTTTTTAAATCATGCACATATATCGCAAATGCAGGGAGGCTGAAACAGTTGAGGAAGTGAGTCGCCAATGAGAAAGGACTTTGATGGACAGACGGAGACAACGCAGGCTGGCTTTTGATGGATGGAGACACGGTTAGTAAATACACACGGACCCAACCCCTCCCCTTCATCCCTGCTGCCTCAGCACCAGCCAAACCGTGTGCCTCCTCTCCTCCACACAAGAAAGGTTAAGTCATGACAATATTGCCCCAGATCATGAAAATATTAGCAATACTTCTTTCCCCGCCACCCAGGGCAAACCCATCCATCTTCCCACCGGAGACAGCAAAGAAGGGAAAGGAGCTTAAGGAGCGGAGGAGAAGCATGCTAGACTACTTTTCCAAGAGATCTGTTTGTATAAATCCAAGAAATCTCTGTCCTGCAGAGATTGCAAGAGACAGGGAAAGAGGATTGAGAGGAACTCCGCTGCGGAAGCAGTACCGTTAAGGTTGGGTGGCACATTACACATGGAGGAACTGTCGGCCTGCTGTGTCCATTTTCCATATCTGTGCTTGACGGAGGGGAAAACTGTGCTTGCTTGAAGTAAATCCCACGCAATCCACATTCAATTACATTAGTCTAAAACACTCATTTTCCAAAACAGCATGCGCTAAAACTATTACAATTTGTCCCGCCAGAAACAGCGTTCTCAAAGTCGGAGCCGCCAAAATAAAATCTTCTCAGATGCATAAAAACTCATACAATTATATACAATTTCTTTCTTTTCCAGTGTAAACCCTACCTCAAATAATGCACAGGAAAGTGCTTGGCTACCAAGCAGGAGTTAACAACAAATACGAGTGTGCACGATAATTTTTTTTCTAGAAATGTACTCTTTGTGTTCCTGTAGATTTAATCTATCCTTTTTTCCAAGGACAGCTTAAATTTAATGACTCTGAATTCAGCATCAAGAAAAAAGGTAATAGCATTTTGCTTTTACCTTGAACACATGCGAGTGTAAACCTCTTTTAAGATACGTTTTTGAAGATAAAATGTGTGCTTTTTTTTGTTTTTGTTTTTGCAAATGCCATGATCTGTTCATTCATAAATATCAATGTTTCATGGAGTTGCCCCATATGACATTTCACAAGCTGAACTACCTTTGTGCTGTCCTAAAAATGTCAATTTATATATTTTAAGGAATGTATTAACCTTGACACAGTCACACTACCTTGAGATGACAAAAAGTGACAAAAGTTATCAATTAAATATAAGCAGTGAAGACTACAGGTCAAAAGTTTATAAGATTTTTTTTAAATGTTTTTGAAAGGCCTCTCTTATGTTGAACAAGGCTATATTTATTTGATTAAAAATACATAAAATTTTGCGAAATGTTATTATAGTTTAAAAAAAAAACTATTAAATTTCGCTTACATATTAATACAATTTAATTAGCATTTTAATATGAAAAAAAAAAAATTATATTTTTAAATGCAACTTATTCCTGTTATGTCAGCATCATTACTCCAGTATTCAGTGTCACATGATCCTTCAGAAATCATTCTGAGATGAAATATTATTTGTGCTTAATTATTAATAATAGATTTATTATTATCAATGTTAAAAACATATTTTTCTAGCAACTTTTTTTTTCTTTGATGAATAGAAAGACACTGAAGACTGGGGTAATGATGCTGAAAATTCAGCTTTGCTTCAGGAATAAATTATATTTTTAATATTCTACAATAAAAAACAGTTATTAAATCTTTTTAATTAAATTTGTTTATAATAAAAAATAAAGATTAAGCAAATCTACTTTTAAAAGATTTTCTTTTCATTGTGTCTTTCAACACTTTTTTCCCCCTCTCATTATGATATCAGGACAGTTGTATCATCCTGGTATTTTGAACTTAATGCAGAAAAGTGCTCGAGGCCAACATCTACACGTCCTCTTTATATTTTCTGCATACGTTTTCCATCCTGATAGATGATATCTGCATTAGTTACGTAAACGTCCTTAAAACTCAAGAGCTGAACACTGCTGGTACAAAAATGACTTAAAGCAATGTCATTATCAAGAACTAAATTAAAAACATAAATGAAACTACTCGAAAGTTGATAATAATACATGTTTGCAGGACATGGGACGGCTGGTTTTAATTAGATTTGGCTGAATATGGCGCTAGACGAGGACTTCAAAACCCGGTCAAGGCTTTCTGAGGTAAAACATGCTTCTTTCATAATCTTTGGATGACTTTGCCTCAGGAAATGACTTCTGTCACAAATCTACTGGCCTAATCACAATCCATCGCCCACTATTTTAAATCACTGTGTTTTCAAATCAACCGTTTCCCTAAAAGGAGTCCGCTGCAAGGTGAGTTGGGCTTTTAAAATCAGTCAACGTGCACTCCTGGCTGATAATTTCCCTCCTTTCCTAAAATTAAATAAGCAAAATCGCACTACCCATCAATTCATCAAGAATACTTTTCCATCATGAGCATGTCCTTGTCCCTCCTCGCTTATTTTGTGTCCTAGTTGTGTAGAGGAGTCAGTCTTTCTCTTTCTGTACCTTGTCTAATCGCTCAAGCTGCAGAATAAGCCTCTGAAAATATGAGTTTCTGCCACAATGAACACAGGCATGTAGTGTTTACCTGGAATGTTTTTTTGTATTTTTTTTTTTTGTATTCAAGAACAGAATGCTGTAAGGATACATTTTAGGCGTCCCATCTAAAGGTCGGCAGCTCTTTCCTGAACACTTCACTGTATTTGAATGTGTCTCTGGGAGTTTGAAAAATCTTTATTGTCCACTCAAGTGTAAATTTGTTCCTCCCATATCTCACACAAAACCAGAGCAAAACTATTCATACAAACAGACAGTGACAGTTTTGAATTCGTTTCTAACTCTGCTTTTGTACAGGCACGTATTGCTGTATTTTTATTATGCTGCTTGAGGTACATAATGCGGCTGTTCAGAATTCAAATATCTGGAAAATGTTAAATGCTAAAGGTTAAACCAAACCTAACCCTAAACATACCCCATAGGGTCAACAAAGGCCTAAGTGATATAAAAACGCAATTTGTTGATGTAGTCGTACTATTTTAACTTCCTTTGCCGAACCGCAGTTTCACAGGGTTCGTACCGGAGCTCTTCACCTCTCAAGTGCAACGTTGTATTGCGTGAGCTACCGAGCAAACCTACTGAATTTGAAAACTCATACATATGAAGCTGTATATGTGACGACAATGTTCAAAAGTATCCATTTTCAAATCGCACAGGATGTTAAAATTGTTTTGAAGTCATAACATAATATTCACAAGTAATTTTGTGAAAATCGGGCTTTATTAATGAAAACTCTGTACCTGTAAATCATATTTTGTGTGAAAAAGGATCAAAGTTGCCAGTCTTACTGCCTCTGTTGTTCATTTCAACTGAAATCTGCAGTGATTCGTACATATAGGTATATTTTCTCAGTTTTGCAGAAATGTATATAGAGGCATGTATTTCAAGTGAGCCTAGGTAGTAGATTTTAATTGTTTTTTTTTTTTTTGTTTTTTTTTATTATTATTATTATTATTATTATTGATTGATTGATTGATTGCAATTACCACAACCTCTTAAATGGATAGTTCACCCAAAAATGAAAATGCTGTCACCCTCATGTCATTCCACACCTGTAAAAACCTGGTTCATCTTCAAAACACAAATGAGACCCTGCATAGACAGCAATGCCACTGACACAACAACACTTACCAAGCCAATAAATATCTCAAACAACTTAATAAAAATGACTGTCACACCCCTGTGGACTGTTTATGTTGGTTTCTTCCTCTTATGCCCATATTTGGCTGTTCCGGTTTCCTGTCCTCGTTTAATCATCATTGGTTAACCTTGTATCACCTGTGCTTTAATTATGTTCATCATAATCACCTGTCTTTATAAGTTGCATTCAGTTCAGTGTTTGTCATCTGGTCTCGTCAATGTATGCGTGGTTTTACCCTCCTGTGGATTTACCTGTTTTGGATTAACCTGTGGAATATAATAAAGACTTTATCTTTGACCTTTGTCTTTGTTCACCCCTTCCTCACACGATACGTGACAATGACAAACTATTTACATGTTTTTCTCATGAAGTTATGTTTTATTATTGACAGAAAATCAACAGAAATCTGTTGTTAGCTCTGCCCCGCAACTTTATATTAATCATATAATATTACCATATTATTTTAATGTATTATCTTAATTATGAACACACTGGTTTGTAGTGTAAACAGTTGTACTGTTTAATGCACTTTGTTATTCTTCTCGTTATTTCCCTACAGCAGCTAATGAACCAGAAGTCTCGCACATTCACAGAAAATGGTTTACTTTTGCATTGAAAAATAAGGTGGATAAGTAAGAACGCTGTTGCTAAACAATGTTGAGCAACACAGGTAATTCACACGTTTCATACAGCAACAATTATTCTCTCTTTCTCTCTCTTTCACTGTCTGTAAATACTGCTTTATCAATGTCTCAAGCTTCCTACTAGCTCTAAAATGATATTTTGGAATAGAGATGCATAAGAAATTAAAAGATCCTTAAAAAAGCATTTTAGGGATAAAAACCTGACAAATGTGATGAAATGCATCATCTGAACAAGGTCTTGAAGTGTGGTAACCGCATAATTATTAGAAAAATAATGCACACCCTACACTGTAAAAAAAAAAAAAACAATTTGTTGAGTCAACTTAAAATAATTTGTAACCTGGCTGCCTTAAAATTTTAAGTTCAGTCAACTCAAAACAGTTTATTCAAATAGAAATGTTAAATTATACTAAGTGACAACTTAGATATTTAAGTTGAATCAACTTAAAATTTTAAGGCAGCTGGGTTACTTACCCATTAAGTAACCATTAAGTTAAGTTTAGCAAACACAAATATCTAAGTTGTTACTTAGTACAACTTAATATTTCAAGTTGACTAAACTTATTTTAGTTGACTGAACTTAAAATTTTAAGGCAGCGGGGTAACAAATTATTTTAAGCTGACTCAACAAATTGTGTTTTTTTTTTATTTTTTACAGTATAGGTATAACGGCCACTTTACATGGCCACGTTACTACTTTAGATATGCATTATTTTTCTAAGAATATGGCCCAGAGTCTTTACATGAATAAAGTTTTAAGGAGTTGTACCAAATGACATTTCAAAAGCTGAACTACCTTGTAATAAAAATGTCAAATCATAAGATACTTTAAGAAATATGTTGACCTTAACACACTATCGGGCTACATGACTTGAGATGACAAAAGGTGACAGAAGTTTTTCTTATTATTAAGCAGTGAGTTTTATTGGTAACACTTTATTTTGATAGTCCACTTTAGACATTCTATTAACAGTAGGTAACTTTGCAATTGCATGTCAGCTAGTCATTAGAGTATTAGCAGACTGTCTGCTTAATATCTTCCAACACTCTTCTAAACATTGCAAGTATATGTCAACTATATGTCTGCTCTGAGAGTTAGTAGACATGTAGTTGCAAACTAATGAGAATTAGTTGACATGTAGTTGCAAAGTTACTTATAAGTAGTAGAATGTCTAAAGTGGACTATCAAAATAAAGTGTAACCGTTTTATTCACTGTGTGTACAATACAGGTAAAATATTTGGAATAATTGAAAGATGTCCCTTATGCTCATCAAGGCTGCATTTATTTGATCAAATATACTGTCAATACATTAATATTGTGAAATCACGCACAAAGACGTGTGCGTTCATTACTAAAGTAACAAAATCTTGATTGGTCCAAATAATTTTTCATATCAAAATAAGGGTTGTTCCACAAATTCTGTGCTTTTTGCTTCGCTAAGAAATAATCAAATATAGATTTAATATAACAACAAATAAAAGTGCAATTATAAAACATAATACTATGTGTGCTTTCATCAATATTACATCAAAAAGTCAATTAAATATTATTTTAAATAATTTAAATTGCATTTATGCTGGTAAAGGTAAGTTTTTGGCCTGTCCCTCACTATGATTTTTCTTATTCAGCAGGATTTTTAATTTTTAAAGGCAAAATAATATAAAAATCACATTTGCACATTGTTGTAAATTTAGTCACGATGTTTTTCTATAAAATATAAATCATTCTATTGGTGTCCTCTGATTTCATGTCAGCCCTGTTACCCTCATCAAAAAAAATAAAAATAAAAACCTTGTAAAATAATGTACAGTCAAATGACGTCACTTCTAGGTTACATAATTTCTCAACCAGGATTCTAACTTTTAAAACATAAGCATGTTTCTCTCACTCCTCTATAATGTTCTATTTTTGATGATTTATGAAGCTTGACTGAGAGAGGCCATCATGCACTGTCAATACTGCTACCATTTTTAAAAAGTAAATTTAAACAATTATTCTTACATTTAATATAATCAATATCTACAAGTAAAATCCTTTTTAGTGTACAATATGTCCTTTTGAAATCGTCAAACCTGTTACTGTCAACCTATTACTTTTTAGCATAACAGGTTTTGACATATGGGTAACAGGGATGACATTGATTAGGTCTGACCCTGTTTTTAAAGATTGTCTGTGTAAAATTCAAACATTTTAAAGGTCACCCTCAGTATTATTGAGCTAATGCCTATATCATTCAGTGGCATATGAGTTCTAATTAAACTGTAGTATCTAGTAACGCTTGTGTCGGTAACACAGTTGACAAAAATACCAAAACATGAGGTAGAAAAATAGTCATAAAACAATAAATTACATAGCCTGAGATGGCACAATACAATTTCTTGTAATTTTAAGATGTCTTCACTTCAAGGATATTTAACAATTATTGATTAAACTTATTTTATTTATTTATTTATTTTGGTGGAAAAGGCACCAATTTCGTGGAATGACCCATTAACTGATGTGGCATCAATAACTACTGACATGATCTAACGTATAATGGACAAGAGTAAATTTCAGCATTAACCAAAATGAACAATAGGGTTGAAAAAAAGAAATTCATTAGCCTAATTTACGATACCTAATTTAGAATGTAATACATGTTGCATGTGCAAATGGCAATGCACACAACCCCTAGGGACTTCGCTGTGGTGTTGCTGGGTACTTGCTAGGATGTTCTGTCTGGTTTATGTGGCTGTTTTTTGCTCTTTTCTCCTAATCAAGAGTTTTCTTTAACACTTAGATATTTTATCAAACTATAGATTTCTGGCAATACATCCAAACAACTGTAAACCACATAATTAACACTTGTCTTTTCTTATTTTCACTGTTGCACAAAAGTGTGTTAAAATGAAAACTGAACTCGCAAACTGTGAATGCACTTGTATTCAATTGAAAAATGGTGCCTTTAGGCATATTGTGCAAGATTTTATATTACAATGTCACAGGTTTTCACATCACATGGCAATTTCAACCATGCACAACCACAAATGAGATTTTAAAAGTATGGTAGAATGGAAAATTATCAGTAAACTTCAATTTCATTGTTTTATTCACTGTGTTATTATTTATTTATTTATTTATTTTTGTCTTTTGTTGTTGTTGTTTTTAAGTATAAATCCCAGAAAGCAGAAACCCAGTCTAACATCTCATTATATGCACAACAAAAACAGAAAAAAAATACACTTTTGGAACAGATTTTCATTCTGGGGTGAAATACCCAGCAGTAACCTCAAACCTAATAGTGTTCGAGGTTAGTTTCCCATGATGCACCAGAGATTGCTTTCCAAAGCCTTTTGGTTAATGAAAAATGCAGCAATTGGAGGTAAAGTTTGATTACAGTATTGTAAGGGTTCTTGGCACAAGTAGTATTTTGCTGATTGCGCCACTGATACAAATGTACGGCTTTCAAGGAAATGTTTCTCAGCGCACCAAATTTATCAAAGCGTTAAAAGCAGTGGGAAAGAAAGAGGGAACAAAGGTCTAGGTGGTTTTGTCCTATGCAGCCAGGAGTATGGCGCTTTTATTCCTGCATAAAATACAATGATAACCGTCTACTCTTTTATTAGCACAGCAGGTTTGTTAGCCACTACAAAAGCAGTTGTGAAAGACACTTATTAGAGACTGGGAATATTTTATTTGAGCAGTGTGACCGCTAGCACACCTATAGTCTCACACAGCATGATAAAGAATAAAACCGAGTGGCTGGTGCACACATACCATCAGTGCAGACCTATACACACATACAGAGGAATTCATCTCTCAGCAGTTCCTGTTGCCCTCCAGCTAGTGGGTGCTGCTGCAGACATTGATCAAAATGACTTGTAGCATGTAGAAGTTCAAAATCTACCTCCTTTATGTCCCTTTTGTGCCGACAACCTGCCTCATCCACTTGCCCAGGACAAAGAAAAAGACGCTCATGCAACTGCACAAATCAACGTGTCCGTAGAAGAGCATTACCTCAGTTCTACTGTAGATTTGTGTCACTCCCTTGAAAGACTGGAACTTTTTCCACAGAAATGTATACTTTATTCACCCTCGGGTCAGTTCAAACCTGTATGACTTTTCCTTTTGTGAAACAAAACAAAAAAAAAAGATATTTCAAGCATTCCAAGCTGCTCTTATAGAATAAATCAAATGTACTGTGTCCTTCCCATTTACAGCTGTATTAAGATCCATCTCAGGTGATCAGAAAGGCACATGAGTTCAGGTTTCAAGGGTCTGTAATTCTGTGACAACATAAATCACGCATTGTGCTGCAGTACATCTTGATTAAACACACACACACACACACACACACACACACACACTCCTAAATATAATAAATAATAATAATAATAATAATAACTAATATTTTATTATATAAAATACTGGTAACACTTTGAAGAATGAAAAATACCTCTACAGCATTTATTAATTTTAGCATTTATGTTAATTTCAGCATTTGCTAGTGGATTATTGTGTTTGTTATCATTAGTTAATGCACTGTGAACATAAAGAAATATTGAGAAATTGTGTAATAAATGTATTGTTCATTGTTCATTGATGTTAGTTAATACATTAACTAATGTTAACAAATGACACCTTAAGTGTTACCAAAATATATATTTTTATTTTATATAATAAAATAAAAAATATATTTTAGCATATAAAACTATTTATTAATTTTGATTATACTTTTATATAATTTTAATTTCAAAATAATTTTAATAATAATAATTTCAAGATTGTAATCATGTGGTTTTGAAGAAGAGTTTATTTGTATTGAATATGCAGTTGCAGTGTAGTTCAAATCTTTAAAAGTATATTTCAACAACTGTACTTGCAAGTAATACAAATCTAATGATCTGAATAACACAAAAATTCTAATTTATACTACAACACTATTGTAAACATCCCTAGTGAAAAATATACTATTTTATATTTATGCTATTATATTTATATTTAATTTATTTGAAATACATTTATACTATTATATTTATATACCAAATCTATTTGAAATATTTCATGCCACGTATACCACAGATACATTTACGTATTTAAGTACTTAATAGAAATACCCTATAATTGTATTTTTGGTATACTTAACTGGTATAAAAAAGTCTTGGAACAACAATTTTGTACTTAATGCACTTTAATTGCAATGACTGTGAATTTAACAGTAAAAGACTGTAAAAATGCTACAGTAAAAAAAAAAAAACTGTTAAATGGTTAACGGTAAGTTCAGTTTTCAGTTTCATGTGTGTTACCATGATGGTGTTTAGTGTTTGTGTGAATGACACTGTGCACCTTCTATATTTGTTAGTATTTAAAAGCTGCTTGTGATAGGCTTTGGCTCGTCATGTGACTTTCTCACCTGCTTTTGGTGGTTAGGTTGCCATGATTTTGCCAAGTTAGACATGTTCCTCGATCAACATCTTTTGTTGATCCTGGATCAACATTACTGTCCAAAAATATAGACTTGACCCAATCTCTACCCCTAAACCTAAACCTAACCCTAATTTATTCCTAATATCAGAGAGGGAAATAATAGCTGATTAACAAGGGTGTAGAAGAATCTGACTCTGACCATGAGCCTAAAACTGACATTTCATGAAAAGTTATTCCTTAATTCTGATTGGTTGATTGAAATGTTGTTCCAGGATCAACAAGGATGTTGACCCAGGAACATGTTGTACTTGGTGAAATCACGTTCACCTTGGTGGTTATGAATGCATTAAAAAGGTACAAAACAGATTTCAGTACTTCAATAGGTTGGTATATTAAAATTATATCAGTTAATGAAATTCAGTATTTAAAAGTAAAATCTAAGTTAAAACTGTAAAACCAAAAACACTGCTACTGTATTTTTTACGGTAAAATTCTGGCACCCACAGCTGTCATTATTTTACCGAAAATTTTACAGATTTGTTTTATATATATAGTATAGTATAGTTCAAATCTATTAATATATTTACTGTCAGGATACCATGATACACACTTACTGATATAAAAAATGTAATTAAGGTTGGCGCCGATAGCCTCGTGGTTAGCGCGCCGACATATAACGCTGTTGCGCTGTGGGCGCCCCGAGTTCGAATGCCAGCCGTGGATCTTTCCCGATCCCACCCACTTCTCTCTCTCCGACTTCGCTTTCTGTCGAACTACACTGTCCTATTTAAATAAAGGCATAAAAACGCCAAAAATAAATCTTAAAAAAATATAAAAATGTAATTAAGCTTTATTTGAAGTACTGCTTGTGCACAATGCATATTTATTAATGTTAAGCCTAAAATGTGTTTTAATGTCACTACTGATGAGGACTGTATGATCTTTTAATAATCTCGGCCTTAAATTTAAGGTGTACCTGAAGTATACTTGCAATAGTTCCATTTTAGCACAATTAAATATACTTACAGGGGTAGTTCACTTCCAAAACAAAAATTTACAGATAACGTACTCACTCCCTTGTCATCCAAGTTGTTCATGTCTTTCTTTCTTTCTTCAGGCATAAAGAAATTATGTTTTTTAAGGAAAATATCTCAGGAATTTTCTCCATATTATGGACTTCTATGGTGCCCCCAAGTTTGAACTTCCAAAAGTTTTTTTTTTTTTTTTTTTTTTTGGAAAATAACCAGTTGTTTCACTAGATATGACCCTTCTTCCTCGGCTGGGATCATTCAGAGCCCTTTGAAGCTGCATTTAAACTGCATTTTGGAAGTTCCAACTCGGCAGCACCATTGAAGTCCACTACATGGAGAGGAAGCCTGAAATGTTTTCCTCAAAAATTTCTTTACGACTGAAGAAAGAAAGACATAAACACCTTGGATGAAAAGGGGGTGAGTACATTATCTGTAAACTTTTGTTCTGGAAGTGAACTACTCTTTAAGTATATCTTTAGTTGGACTTTAGCACTGTTTCCGCTATTTTTACCTATTTTAGCATGCTCAATTACAGGAAAAATCTAAGTAGCAATAACTGGCCATGACTGACAGCATGTGCATTTAAATACTGTTAAAAAAAATTTGGTTGTGTAGATTAACAATTATTCTGTGCACGCCACTGTTTTAAACATATTTCAAAGACCATAGAAGTAATTATGAAATTACACATAAAGAAATACTCAAGTACTACTTAAGCACTATAAAGTTCAGCTAATTGCATTTAATATAAATTTAAAATCTATTACATTTTTGTTTAATTGCAATTATGCAATTAAGTTTTAAAAAACATTGCATTCAGTTTATTACATTACTACATTCAGCGTATATAATTTTAAAGTATAGTATTTCCATAGCACATACTCTTTTTTAAAATAAACATGCTGAAGTCCCTATTTCACTTCTAGTTTAAAGTTGTAATTGACAAAGTCTTACTGAGGTGCGAAGGTTGACAGGTGAGCAGGCACTGCAAACAAAGCAAATATGACACAGTCAAGTGCATTTCTGACCACCTCCATAAGTAATTTGAGCGATCGGATCACAAAACATTTTGAACCCCATTTACACCTGACCACTTGTGATCAGATCGCCAAGATGGCTCTTTATACCTGGAGTAAATGAGGTCACAGATGTAGATTTGTGCACACACAACCTCAGCCACACAGATGAAAGCACATTTTTCCCTTTAAGCCCACATTTTCTTGAACAACAGGGGGAGTAAGACAACAAAACCTCTATTGTTAACACCTAGAAAAGTCAGGGAAAACGCAGGAGTGATAATTACAACATATTGAAAAGGACCTCAAGCCAACAAGGTCAGTAATGCAATAATTACAGTTGTAACGGCAAACATTCGAGTGAAGGTGCTCCTATGGCTGACGGGAGACAGAAATAATTGCTTGTCAGGTTCTGAGTTTAAGCGTCGTGTTTACGGGCATGCTGAGATTACCTCAGCTGTGTCTAATGAGAGAAAGGTTGACTAGTTCTTTCGCTCAAGGTCAGGCGAGCTACCGCTAAGGTGTGCGTACACAATAAAGGGGAACGTAGCTTGATTAAACGGCGAAAGAGATGTAGCGTAGTCCGTCAAGAAGAAATCATCTTTTGTTTGCGTCGTTTTGCATATTCAGCCTCCGTCCAGCCCACATACATGTTAATGTACACCCACACAAACACATTTGTGCTAACAGGGCAGGCTTATTTTCCTGCACCCTCTTGTTCTCTATGGATTTCTCACTTCCTAAAACCCACACACTTCAAACACACACTGGCTCACACACACATACCGTGCCTTTGTAGGCAAGAAGCTCTCGGTGCAACATCAGCTGAAATCGAATCCAGCGGCCAGATCTTGTTGTATCTCTCACACACATATGCCCTGATCCCAGTTCTGCAGAGTGTTCTTCGCCGGCCCGGTCCGAAGCTTTAGGGACAAAATCCTACCAGCCTGCACTTTGTCTAATGGAGGGTAAAAGGGCCCTGGCCAAAGCAGCGTATCACTGAACTGCTGACTTTAGTTGGCCTTGGAGAACTGCGCATGTACAGATGATTTTTAGGATATGCCATCAAAGACACATTTGTGTGTGTGCACGTCTCGCTTTTCTCACTTCGTGAGATTTTGGTACTGATCTCTCAACGTGATCTCATTCATATGAATAGATATTCCTGGAGTATTTTTTATGTTTGGATAGACACTGATCGGGGCGGTTCAGGGGTCAGTGGATATTCAGGGCTTAGCCCACACATCTGTGCAGGTCATTACAATAAGCTCTTCTAAGGAAAAAAAAAAAAAAAATAAAAAAAGAAAATGTTGCAAGGTTCATGGCACTGTGTCTTAATGAAAAAGTTCTGCACAAACCACAAACATCCTGCCTTAGGATGCCAAGTTTGCAGGGGAAAAAAAAAAAAAAAAAAGATATTTTAGAACAGTATATTCTGTGTTTTGTGCCTATGCAATATTCAGTGCTTATTACCCATGTGAAAAAGAAATGTGCTTAATTGTGTTGACTGTGCACTTTTAGTGCACTTAAAATCGTAAAACTAAATAAAACCTGTACATACGGATAATATATTAATGAAATAAAAGGCTTAAATAGAGTTCACTTTATCATTGATTCTAAACACAGTGCCCCTTTAAATAAGGTCAAACTCATTTTTACTTTACAATACAAAAAAAAAAAAAAAAAAAAAAAAAATTAAATAATTATGTTTTGTATACATTATTATGTATACAAATACATTATTTTGTTGTGTTAATATGTAAAGTGTGTGATTATGATTTGAATTGTGTTATTTGATATTACATTTGAAGTTAACATATTTGAAAGTATATTCATTACAAATGAACTTTATATTAGGTGGTACTATGTACTTATGTTTAAATTAATCATTTGATGCAATGCTCTTATTGTGTACATACATATTTTTACATTGTACCTGCATGTAACTACATCTGTAATTCATTTCTGTAATTACATTTATAATTACACTGTTCACCCATCCCTAACACTTTAACCCACTCCTTACACCCACCCATACCACCAAACCTGTCCCTAACCTTACCAGTATCCCCCCTCAATAGCAGCAAAAGTGTTTTGGGTTGCACTTACAGAACATGTACTGGAAATATAAGGTAGCAACATGGGGCAGGGTTAGGTTTAGGGGTAGGTTCAGGATTAGTACCGAGTTATTTGAATTATTATAAGAAATATATAGTATGTACATGAGGAACAGGACTGTTAAAAGTACAGACTTTGGTACTTTTTACAACACTACTTTCTATACATTAATAGGGCTTTTTCAAGGCTGTAGATAAAACAAAGATTTTTGAAGTACATTTTACAAGAAAATTTCAGTCTCTGTTTTCAGTATCTCTACTTCAAAATTTCAATAGGCCTCATTCATGAAACATGAGCAGAAGGAATTTCTGTGTAAATCACTCGTAAAGCCGTTCTGACAAACTTTCGAATTCATGAAAATGTTTGTATTTTCAAAACGAAATAAATGTATAGCTGCTCCCTACCATATGTAAATGGTGCGTAAAATGTTTTGTGTTCCTTTTGGTAAAATGATGACACTAAATTTTGATGCACTGCCATAATAATTCTTTCATTTGCCCTTTTTTTACTTGTATCTGTAAAACGCAGCACTCGTCACTGTTACTATTTACCCAGCCATTAATAGAGGAGGAGTGGGACAAATACCAACCAACCATCCTACTTGTACAACGACTGCCTACAACAATGGAGAAGTCAATATTATCAGTTACTGCTTTTTTATATTTAGTAAAATTCTTAAAAATGAGATAGTAATATGTTGCCGCCTTGGATGTTCCAAATTATAGCAACTTAAGTGTCTCAGCTGGAAAAACGTTGTGGCACCAAAGCAGCTGGGCCTTTTAAGAAGAGTGCCTGACATTTTTTCCACTGGCTAGAAAAACTTTGGTGGACACACGTTATTGAATATTTGAAGAGTTCAGATGCAAAACCAGCTAAATCCATCTGACGTCTTTCTTTAAAAATGCATTTTTATCAGGCTCAGATATATAGGTTTCTATGTAAGTACCGGTATTTCTGATTGGGCTGAGGCTGG
Organism: Cirrhinus mrigala; assembly: GCA_036247105.1. Taxonomy (NCBI): domain Eukaryota; kingdom Metazoa; phylum Chordata; class Actinopteri; order Cypriniformes; family Cyprinidae; genus Cirrhinus; species Cirrhinus mrigala. The sequence goes on from CM070009.1 coordinate 5,544,882, forward strand.
TATTTTAGCGAGTTTGAAGAAAAAGTATTTGATGGACGTATAATACTTGTCAGGAGCATTCACTCAGTATCATTATCTCATTTTTGACCGAGATGGCTTTTAGCTGGTTTGATAACACTGTATATTTACTAGGGCTGTCAGTCGATTAAAATTACATGATGTTTTGATTAATTGATCTAATTAATCGCAAAATTAATTTGACTGTGAAAACACAAAAGATTATTTACAGCTATTTTTGTGTTAAATGAAGTACTGTATCATGTAGACATTACAAATTGTAGCTTCAGAAAGAAATATTTTATTTGATTCAACATAGAATTTATTACATATAAACATTTAGGGTGCAATGGCCTAATGTAAACTATGGAAAAGAAGATAATTTGAGAAACATCTTAGTATTTTTAGTTTATACGATGAAAGTCACTGGTAACCAAAACAGCTCTGTTACCAACATAATATTAGGTGTGTTCGACTTGAACTACGGCTACAGACGGCGATCAACGAAATTGCAGTCGAGTGCAGTCGGGGGCGGAGTTGAAAACGGAGGCGTCAAGTCGGACACTTTCTGCTCTGGTTAGTGAAGCTCTCACGGTGTTTGCATGCTCTGTCACAGATGAAGTGAATTAAATGCAATATTTGTCAAATACACAGACGTTTCAAAAGCGTTTTCATGAGCAACAAACACTTAATACAGCGCCATCTGAGCAAGAATAATGTGACATAAACATATACTATTTAAATACTAGCGTTTTCTCAGCGTTTCAGAAACAACCTCCATCTACACTACACAACCGAAAACGCACATGAATATTCACACAGGAACAACCATAGATAGGTAGATGCTCTATGGCGGATGCATCCACGTGCTTGGAGCGATCGAATGATGCATCTACCGGGCAAAATGGGGTCTGCAGTGTTTTCAAAAGTCTCCGCTTTCGAGGGTCGAAAGCACCGGGGTAGTGTAAACAATAGGCTTAACAGTAGCAAAAGTTATGGGTTTTAAAATGAAAACGCACTAGTGTAAACGCAGCCTTAGAATAAACCTAAAACACAGGTGATCGTTGTCATGCAGTGAACAGTTGTGTCATCATCAGAGCTGAGTCAGCCGTCTGCTCTCGAATCGCTATCGCTGTACTTTGTTTCCACATGTGACAGTCACGTGGCGCCTGCGCCATCTCAAGTTGGACAAAATTTCTAACCGGCATACACTGCTTCAAGTCAGAATTTTATCGAGCTGCGCAACACTGCGTTAAGTCGAACACACCTATAATCTTCTTTCATGTTCCACAAAAGAAAGGTTTGAAACGACATGAGGGTAAGTAAATGATGACTGAATTTTTCTTCATGTAATGGACCTCAATTGTGCCCCCGATTTTGAACTTCCAAAATGTAGTTTAAATGCAACTTCAAAGGGCTCTAAATGATCCCAGCCGAGGAAGAAGGGTCTTATCTAGCGAAACGATCTGTCATTTTTTTTTTCAAAAAATACCAATTTGTATACTTTTTAAGCACAAAAGCTGGTGTAGCACAGGCTCTCGGATGCGCGTCCACGGGTTGTTCTTGAACGATTCGTTTATTTTGAACGATTCGTTCATTTTGAACTAATTTTTAATGTGACTTGCGAAGAAAGGTCAGAGTCGGTAAAATGATCCGAACTTCCCATCACTACTATGAATCACGTAGTTCAGTCAGTTCATTATCAGTCAGTTCATTATCTGTGTACTCCGGCTAAAAAAGGTAGAGTATGGCAAAAACTCCATCTTATTTTCTCCCACAACTTCAGAATCGTCCGACACGTTGTACCTTTTTGTTTGTAAACAGCGTTTGACTTACTTGCTCTTTCTTAGTCTTTGCGCGTTCGCTTTGTAAACACTCGGTCTGTAGATCCGCCTACGTTTGGCATGACCTTTCGACATGATTCAATAGTACGTCGTGCACGCGCATACCAGAACCTGTGCTACATGAGCTTTTATGCTTGAAAAGTATACACATTTTTATTTTCCGAAAAAAAATGGCAGATTGTTTCGCTAGATAAGACACTTCTTCCTCGGCTGGGATCGTTTAGAACCCTTTGAAGCTACATTTAAACTACATTTTGGAAGTTCAAAATTGGGGGCACAATTGAAGTCCATCACATGAAGAAAAGTCCTGATACGCTTTCCTCTAAAACCATAATTTGTTTACGATTGAAGACAGAAAGACATGAACAACTTGAATGACAAGGGGGTGAGTAAATTTGTGAATTGTTGTTCTGGAAGTGGACTTCTCCTTTAATGAAATGATACTCTAAGTACTAAACTAAATCTGCCAGCAGGTGGTGGTAAATGTCTTCGATTCATTCAAATTAAAATGGCTCTCTGAATCATTGGTTCACATGGTTCAAAGCGCGGATTCATTCAGAAACTAAACACTGCTGTGTTGCTTGGAGACGCGCAACAATTCTGCTATGGCTTTAAAGGTAATATGTTCTTTGCAAAATTGAGCAAAAACACATAATATGTTTAAAATATAACAGAATATCAACTTCTTATTTACTGAACTGTTGTATAAAATCCCATTTAAGCTTGTGATAGATTGGGACAAAATCAGCACTCATGTCATATTCCTCTTGCTGCCCGTGTGATATCCTGTGAAATGTGATATACATAAATATGACACAAAATGGGGCATTTTTTGCACAAATATCTTGAATTTTAGGGCATAACTGCATCTGTGGAGTTGTTGCCCTACATCATATTTGTCAACAGTCAACTGTATGAAATATAAGATGATGTACAGTGCTGGGGACAGGGCCAGCGCGTTAACTGCGTTAAATACTTTAAATCGCGTTATTTTTTCATAACTAATTAATTAACGTGTTAAATTGACAGCCCTAATATTTATATTTAGTTTCATGAATGACGCCCAATGTGTTTTTTTAATTATCTATAAAATGTACTAGCAATTAATGAGCTAAAATAGTTTCAGTAAACCCAACACCATTCACCACTTTTTGTTTTGAGTACAGTCTTCAACATGTGCATGCACACCATTCAGACCATTATCACAAAAACACTATTTATTTTCATTTGTGTGAAACTTTTTAAATTAGCACCAAACTAAATGCATCTTTAAACATTGTAAAATGTGTTGCTGGGAGTGCTAATGTCTTATAAACAGCAGAAACCATAAGCAATTTAGCCAGAATATTTCAGAACACGTGAAGGGTGGGCGATGTGATCCCATGTGAGTTTGCTGAACACCCATCCTGTCTCTCAATGTTCTAGTTTTCCTCAGTTAATAGATCTCCTGCTCATTAAATGTAGATTCTCATGACTAATTATCTGCTCTTCCTGCATCTTCCTATGTCTTCCTCTCTCTTCTTCTCTTTTTGATGATGTGTAAATATGGAATTATTGGCGAATTGAGCGCAGTCTTCTGCCCTGTCCACTGTGGTCTCCTCCCATTAATCAAAGATGACTGCAGAAAGACCTAAAATCCATCACTTGCCTGCCAGAAGACAATTGCGTGAAGCGCCCGGTTCATCCCAACTCACTTATAATCAATGGAGTATATATACACAGATGGGCTTAGTTAGACAGAAGGATATAAAAAAAGAAGCAAGAGACACAGAGAGAAAGAGAACATTAGAAACAAACGTGTAGACAGCAGGAAATGTCTAAGTAAGCTGACTGATTTCTCTTAATCCGACACGGTCTTTATTAATAAAATAATTTCTCCCTACACTGTATGAAATCAAAATGGAATCTATTTATTAATAATAAATTTTGTCTTTGGTTTCACACACATTTGTGTTTAAAATGTGTGCCATCATTGGTCAGATTGCTGCTGATTGTAAATAACATCATTCAAGATAATAACTGAGCTTGCATCAGTGTACATGGAACCAAATATTCGACACACTGTATGAGGAGAATCTAGTATACTGTAATTATCAGTGGTGAAATATGGCTCTCTGCCCAGCTGGTGCTCAGTTCAACATTGAGAATAGAGAGTGATCCCTCTTCATGCTGCTATGAGACGGATCGGTGTGACACAGAGGGACAGATAGAGATTTAAAGAGCCTTTTAAGGCATAGAGCGATGTTCCCTGTGTCTACAAAGAATGTAAGACTTACAAATTATCTGTGATACGATAATCCTGCAGTAAAATTACTCTGTTTATTACTAAAAGAAACAAGATTGCTCAACATTTTGTGAGACCAATGATAAAAATAAAATTCAAACAGTCAAACTAGCACTTGTTGAACCTGACGAGTCACGATAGGTTAATTTGTTTTTTCGACTTTAAAGGCCTTGAAAATTTTAATTGGGTCCAGTGGAGATGTGAGAATCTGATAAAGAAACAAAAGGGACAGAGAGAAACTGAAAAGACAGGGGAGCTGTGAAATACTGATTGTCGAGGCACTTGCGTTCAAGTCTGAGGCGTCAGAGAGATTGAAAGGAAGAGAAACAGGAGACTTGAGGGACCAGACACCCACATGAGATTGAGTCTGAGATACAATGAAGAAAACAACAATGAAAAATGTAAGGTGAGGAGAGAAACCGAGAGAGAGAAAGAGTGGTATCGAGGACACAGTTCTGCCATATGATGGAAAGCATGTGAAGGAGACAAATCAGCATTTTTTTTTTTTCAAGTTCACCAAGTTTTCTTCTTTAGTTGTAGCTTTTGATGAAGAGTTAGTCATTATTTCATCATGTATTTTGAAGGAACATCTGCTTACCCCCAAGCCAGCCCCATCCAAGGAAGTCTGTATATAACACTTGGAGAAACGTTCCCATTCATCTCAATGGCAGTTACTTGGCTGGCACAGACCCCTAGAGGTATGTAACCTGGAGGTCTTTGCTTCGTTGGCACTTGAAAACATGCTTTCTGAGCGCAAAGGGAAGCCACTGCCCCTCACTGACATACCGGGAGTGTGTCTGCACATCGGGACAGGCCTAACATTTTAAAACATGTGCTTTTGGAGGATGTTTTTTTCCAAAGCGACTTCCGTTGCATTGAAGGTATACAGTTTCAGTCAGTATATCAGTTCATGTATTCCTTGGGAATCGAACTCATGACTTTGGTGTTGCTAGCACCATGCTCTGCTGTTTGAGCTGAAGTATGCTGAAGTACTAGCTACTTTTTAAGAGTTACTTTGTGACTGCTTTGTGGCCAATGCCAAAAATCTCATTTCCACCAGAATATTATATTGAACATAATACATATTTTGAGATGTGGGGCAAAAAATATATTATTTAAGCATTTTTGTTTTGGCATTTCCACAACAGAATATCATCAATAAACACTACGAATTTCCATGACTTTCAGTGAGAAAAAAAAGGAAAAAAACAGATCATTTTTCCAGTTATGCATGTCCACTGCTGGACAAATTAAATTAACTAGTGAAAGTGTATTATGGTGGACCAAAAGTGTCCATATAGGCTTTGGTTAGAGCTAATTCATCTCTTATCAACCTGATGTCATGACAAAAACGTACCTGTAGGCACTTTTTCGGTAGGCGCGAAATTTCGTAGAGCCATATCACTGTAAAACCCAATAGTTTACCTCACTTAGATATAATTAGTTATCTTTACTTAGTTACTATACTTACTAGGTTTTATTAGGTTACAGCTACTTTCAAGGCAAATAAACCAATTTACTTACTGCATTTAAGTGATGTTTACTTAAAATATTCAAGTATCCACAAAGAAACCAATGACATTAATAAACCAGTGAGAGGCAGCAGTGTACTAATATGTTGCTAATGTGCAACATGACAACAGAAGAAGAAGAAAAGAAAGTTTTTGAGATGGGGCAATTTTTAGCAGACTTTTCACTCACATCTTTCTTTCACTACTTGCATTCACTCATTTCCCAAAGTCATCTTGAATGTTGAATTTTCAATACAACTGAAATGTTTGAGAGAACATCACATAAGCCGACTTCATAAATTAATTGATACATTTTTTTTAATGCTCACCATTAAAGTGAATAATGTTACTTTTGGTTGGGCACTTGGAACTTCGGTTATATTACTATAGTTTTCTTTCTATTGATGCAGTAATGCAACATGAAATCAGAGTTATTTGATTTCAAAGAAAGAAAAGTAATAAATAGGTTGCTTTTAGAAGGTGATCTATATTCTAATTAAATCATTAGGTTGTGCATTTTCATGTTGATTAATGATCTTTTACAATTTCACTGTTTTTTTTTTTTTTTTGTTTGTTTTTGGTTTGTTTTTGTTTTTTTTATGAACACTATCAGAAGCTTTTAACTGGGTTGATACAATCTTTTAATATTTGGGGTGATGTGTGTGAGTCACACACAGACTTCAACATTCAGCATGTGAATCACAACAATGGTAACAACTCAATTTTATTTATTTTATTACCTGTATCAACAACCATTTTATTAGCTTTTTTTTGTTTTGTTTTTTGTGCTACTACTGACACAAGAGAGCAAATGAAATTGGCAAATACAAACAACAGTAAAGCAAAGAAATTGCATAATTTATTCATGTTGCAATGCACTCTGGAAGTCAGTGAGTAGCTATACTAAGTCAAGAGTAAACCTAAAGTAAAGAATCAAGTACCCCTAACAGTTCTTTGTTAGTTACTACAACTCTTGTGTAAGTAAACTATACTAAGTAAGCATTTGTTGGTACAACATACTATTCTTATTTCACTTTACTTCGTTTTTTTAAGGCAATAGGTTTCCACACTTTTTCTAAGTAAAGTCAACTAATTACATTTTACAGTTTACATTTCGTGACATATTTGTTGTGAAACGTCCACTGAGTGGCGCTAAAAGAGTGTTAGATTTTTTCCTCCGGAACAGATATTTGTACGTATGCTACATTGATGTGACGTTGGTTTCGTACATGTCAGCGCAGTTCTGATTTGAAATGTTTGTTTGAGTGGCGCTATAACTCTAATGCTCTGTGACGTTTTAAAATGATATACTGTACCATCTGCACTACACCTACACCTACCTGATAGTGTGAACAAGAGTGAATGTGAATCGCAAGCATGCCTTTTAAGCTTATTTTTCAATCTCTCATCTTTCAGCTCTTTGATCATGGGTCATGTTTTTCACAGGATTCATACCCAAGGATTCTGCATTCTAAGTCCAATTCCATGCCGGCTGAGCTTTTGTACACAATCATAATTGTGTACAAAAACGATTACAAGTCCTCACTGTTTTAACGCCTCTATATTGGAAACTGCAGTGATATACTTATTGGTATGTATTTTGCATCTTGAAAAAAAGTTCCAACAATTACGCTTTCGTCATGAGATCAGGTAGTCTCTTACATATTTACAGTATACAAGGATGAGCTGATTAACCCCCTTGACCAGTTTTAGTTTAAGCAGATCAGTCCCCAGCATACTGTACTATGAGCAGATTCTAATTTTTTCTTCTTTTATACACATTAACAAACTGTATATCTTGCAGTGTTATTTTTCCAGTCATATTATCAATGCTTTAATTAAAACTGTTAAAACTATCATCATGACGTGTCTTTGTCTCATCACAAATTTTTGTCAGTAATTTTGTTGACAATATTAACACTGGCTTAACAGAAAACAGATGCACAAAGAGAGTGAGAGAGAACAGACAGCTTGCATACTGTATGTGCAATGAGCGGAACTGAAACAAAGACCTACGAAAGGATGCTGAGATTTGACAGACAGAGGCTCCTACAGAAGGAGTAGTGGAAGGATATAGACTGGAAGAGATGACACCAAGAAATGGGAGGATGGGTGAACAAATGATACAATGCATTGATTAGATTTACTGATATGGGAGGTTGTGCAGCAGTTAGGGTTAGAGGCAGAATACTGTCTGGAAGGCCGTGCTGCAGGACAGATGTGGCAGAGTGAGATTACAAGATTAGGAGGCAAGTGTGAGAGAGGAATGTGTGAGAAGGGGAAGTTTTAATGGCTCTCTGTACAGTAAATGAGCATGTGAAGAAAAACCAGTGGCATTGACAGCTGTTACAGAGAAGGTGGAGATACAATGGGAGTGAGATGCAGACATGGCAGTTTCTATCATCAGCCAACTAAAGTTATTTGAAGGCAATCTGAACAACAGGAGCAGATGGAAACATGATTTTGAGAAAGTGAGAAGCAGAGAATGTGATGGAGAAAATTGTGTGAGGCTGGGAGGAAGCCAGCAAGTGATGCTGGAAAAGAAGCAGGAAGTAACGCAAAGAGTGATGGCAGCAAGTGAGCAAAGTCTGAAAAGTACCCCATGGATGAATATGCTCAAGTGTTTACTATACAGTAGCAGGTTGTAGAATTAGTATGTCCTAATCTTGCTGTATTTATAAAGCTTTGGCCTAAAATGGCCAGATGACATACTTCTACTTGCGCTAAGATGCAGTGGACGCTCTGCTATCCCATGAATCCATGGGAAAGGAGTTATGAATTGCAGCAAACAGACGCAGGTCATGACAATGCAAACATGACAGATGCAATGGAGTATGTGAGTTCTGACATACAAGTATGGGAAGAAGTGAAGCAGAAAGTGCAGTAAACACCAGGGCAGTAAGTAAGGCAGGGAATAAGGAAGAATTTAGGTAGGTTGTGAAATAGAAATCAAGAAGTGAGGCAGGAAGTTAGAGGGACTAAGACAAAGAATCCAGGAAGTAAGGCAAAGAATAAGACTGTAAGTGAAAAAGGAAAGAGTGAGTGGGGCATAAAACAAGGGCTGTGCTCCACTTTGCTTTTAGACACACTTGGTAAAACACCACTTTCTATAGAAGATATAGAACATTGCATTAAATTTGTAAGGGGGGGGGGGGTGTTTAATTATAAATCAACTTCATAGTGGTTCTGCCAGGAGTGGGCACTTGTGCAACACAATCAATGACGCATATGCAAATTAATGAGGTGGAGGGAAGTTAGTGAGGGAAGGGCATAAAAAAACAAAATGTAAAGCAGGAAAAGAAAGACAGGATGTGAAAGGAAATTAAGTAGGGAGTGATACTGGAAACTGGACAGTGAAGCAGGAAGTGACAAAGGGAATAAGGCAAAGTAGGCAGGAATTAAGGCAAGAAATGAGACAGGAAGTAAAATAAGGAGTGGGGCAGGAAACAAGACAACGAGGCAGGACGTGAGACAGGTACTAAGGCAAAGGAGGCAGGAATTAAGGCAAGAAATGAGACAGGAAGTAAAATAAGGAGTGGGGCAGGAAACAAGACAACGAGGCAGGACATGAGACAGGTACTAAGGCAAAGGAGGCAGAAATTAAAGCAAGAAATGAGACAGGGAGTAAAAGGAAGCAAAGTAGGGAGTGAGACAGAAAACAAGACAATGAGGCAGGAAGTGAGACAGTTACTAAGGCCAAAGAGGCAGGAATTAAAGAAAGAAATGAGACAGGAAGTAAAAGGAAGCAAAGTACGGAGTGAGACAAGAAACAAGATAATGAGGCAGGAAGTGACAGAGGGATAAGGCAAAGGAGGCAGATATTAAAGCAAGAAATGAGACAGGAAGTGAAAGGAAGTAAAGTAGGGAGTGAGACAGGAAACAAGACAATGAGGCGGGAAGTGAGACAGGGACTAAAGCAAAAAAAGGCAGGAATTAAGACAAGAAAAGAGACAGGAAGTGAAAGGAAGTAGGAAGTGAGACAGGAAACAAGATAATGTGGCAAGAAGTGAGACAGGGACTGAGACAAAAAATGAGCCTGGAATTAGGGCAAGGAATGAGATATGTTATTTGAAAATAAATAAATTAATTAATTTAAAAAAAATGGAAATAAGGTAGAGAGTGAGACAAGAAACAAGCCAATAAGTTGAAGAAATGAGTGGGACTAAGGCAAAATGTGAGGCAGGAAGTAAGGCAAGCAATGAGATAGGAAGTGAACAGAAGTAAGGTAATGAACGAGAGAAAACAATAAGGAAGGCAGGAAGAAGGGAAATGAGACAGGAAGGAATTGACAAAGAAAGTAAGGTAGGGGAATGAGGTAAGAAATAAGACAACAGTTGTGTCCCAAATTATGCACTGTACACGATGTACTTATACTATGCACTTTGTATTCTACGTGTAGTGTAGTAATTTTATAAGGTAATTTTGTCATCCAGTATCAGAATCTGATTACCCTTGGTAATTTTCAGAGTGAACACAAAGTGAGAAAAAAATGGGAGTGACAAATGAGCCTATTTGAGTGAGACAGAGTGAAACAGAGACAAGTAAGACAAGTTTTGAGGTATGACTTGAAGTAGCAAGGAAGCAGGAAGTGAAGCAAAGCAAAGGCAGGAGTCTCAAATGATGTACCATACACTATGCCAGGGGTGTCAAACTCAGTACCTGGAGGGCTGCATCCCCAGAGATTTTCTTAATATTGGGAGATGAGAGGGTCTGTACTACTAACTACTGGAGAAACCGTAACGGTCAAATTGGATCACGTGTGCCTTGATAACCAATCACACTACAGCCTTGATGTTGTTGAATTTCAGCCCCACAAAGTTTAGTTCCAACCCTGCTCCAACCCACATACCATGTAGTTTTCAAATAGGCCTAAATGAAGTGATTAGCTGGATCAGGTGTGTTTAATTAGGGTGGAATCTAAACTGTGCAGGGCAGTGTCCCTCCAGGAACTGAGTTTGACACCCCTGCACTATGCATTGCGCACTCTAATGCAGAGATGGACAAATCCGGTCCTGGAGGGCCACTGTCCTGCAGGGTTTGGTTCCACCCTTAATCAAACACACCTGCTTGCAATTTTGGTTGGATGTTTCAGGTGTGTTTGATTAAGGATGAAGTTAAACTCCGCAGGACAGTGGCCCTCCAGGACCAGATTTGCCCATCCTTGATCAAGCATGTGAATTTAATAAAGATATTTTGTCTTCCAGCATTTTTTTTTTCTTTCTTTTTTCAGTTAAACACGTGGAGCATCTGGGCATTTAAAGGGCACCTTTTCCTTTTTGGAATATTTGGTGTACAGACACTCACTATTTATCCCCTAAAATGGCACAGAATAGTGCATAAATCTGTGAACTGGGAAGGGTGTGAAGCAAAATGTGTGACAGGAAGTAGGCAGGGAGTAAAACAGGAAGTGAGGCAGGGAGTAAAGCAGTGTAAAACAGAGACAGAGCACATAGGCAGTGTGGAGGGCGGGTGAGAACAAGAGGACGAGGTGCGAGGTTGGTGTGAGGGACAGTCCTGCGTCTCTGAATGTGTTGCTGAGTGTGTACAGGAGGGTGTGTGCGTGTGTTGTGTGTGAAGGCCGTGGAGATGCCAAATAGAGAGAGATAGATGGAGTGAACAGGGGTGAGACTGAGTTATTGGCCATGATCGATACAGGGGGTCGCTGCCAAATGGGGGGTGTAATGATGGGTAATGATATGAGTCTAGAGAGATAGAAAAGCATTCTGTGTGTGTGTGTGTGTGTGTGTGTGTGTATGTGTGTGTGTGGTGAGGCTGCTGTCCATATAGCGCCTGCACTTTCATTAATAGAACTCATTCATCGCACATCACGAAGATGGCTTAATACGCCCCCGTAACATATAAATAAATATATACACTACAATCACTATCTTTTCCCGTCTCTGTCCAGCCACATCCCTCACTCACAGTCTCCCACTCTTTTTTTTATTTCCTGCTGCCTATCTATCGCTCTCACTATTACTTTTCATCGCCTGCTGTGCATCTGTTTGTCTGTTCATCTGTTTTTCAAATTAACCCGTCCAAAGACATAGCTCTGGGCTAGACAAAGCCTTGAATTGGTAAAACAAACGCAAGATCACATAAATACACAAACGCATGCACACTTGCTCGTAGAATTTGCACACACGCTCACACAGAATACGTCATCAACGTGCCCACCGCCGATCTACTGACTCTTAAATAGTTACCACAGCAACATGAAGAGGACAGGAATAATGCATTCTGCAGCACTGCTGTGTGATTTACATGCGCCTTGTCTTTCCGCGCCGGTGAAACAGCCTCTCCACGCTCGGCTCGCACAAATACACCATTTGATAATCAAATGCTTGCTGTACTCTGACCTCCATGGAGAAATAATGATAGCTACAGCCATACTCTGTCAACACACCGTGAGTCAACTGTGCTGGAGCTGAAAGAGCCGTGGATGGATTTAGTGCTGGGAAAACTGCTGGCGAGAATGGGATCGTTAGTCAATAATGGGCAAGGAGGTCTGCGGTTAAAGCCAGTGGGCTGCCAATCAAATCGGCGGCCAATCACGACAGGCTCGGTTACAAACTAGAACGCAACGGGGTGAAAATCTCGGGTGGAGCTCGTTATGCAGCTCATTATGCGAGATGTGCATTGTCATTTAAATCACATTCGACGGCGTACCTTATTACGAGCTAATATGCAAACACTCTTCGGGTTTGATGTAAGCCGTTTGTTTATAACAGCGATCATTAATTAATTTGGTAAACACACTTAATAATGTCATAATCCTCTATGACTCTAGAGTTTATGCTGCATGAAGACTTGGATTTATAGTACCATAAGAAAAAACAAAAAGAAATTTTATGCCTTCCATAGTTCCATTTCCAACACCTTTGTGCCACTGAAACCCGTTCGCCGAGCACGTCGAAGTCTCAGAGCTGATATATATTTTCCAAAGCATAAATAGTTTCAAGTCTCTGGATTTCACAGGCAGTGTTTTAAAATGTCTCCGTGTGGACGGCCAAGCAACAGAGGCCCCAGGAAAGAAATGAGAGGGCGAGTTTGCTTAATGGGAAGAGCTATTTTTACAGCTTTGATGTTCTCTGTACACATAAGCGCACAGCTTATACAAAAACAAATTATAAAAGATGACCGCTTCACACAAACATTAAAAACATATTAGCAAAATAACTGGTCGGGGGAGGAAGGGTGAGAGCGATTGAGATTGTGCCGCCCCATACTCAAATCCGTAAGAGCACAGCACACTTCTGACAGCTTTATATGTTTAAAGGTGTGCGTTCACGTACAACAATACAACATTTATTGTATTTTGAAACAATCGATAAATAAAAGTAGCCTACTAACGTTCAAACACAGCATGTGTGCAGTGCAGAGATTTTTACAAGTTGCTTCTCTTTGAAATCTGTGGTAATCTCAGTTTGTGGTGTTCGCTCCATGGGTAGCCCATATCGTAAAACACGAGGGGAGAGAAGAAGGTCAAGGAAAATAAAAGGGTACGAGATTTCTTCAGAGAGGAGCCATAATCTGTTTGAATTGAGGAATGGATTGCTTTCGCTGCGCGTCGCCAAATAACTCCGTAATTCAAAATAGAGATGTTCACAACACAACCGCTGGGAAAACTATCCTTGATCATCTCCTAGTTCCCAAACGATGGATGTGTTTTTCCCGGCATATCTCAGACTGCAACCTCTACAAACTTGACAAACAAGGTTACAAAGTTTTTCTTGTAGTTGCATTTGTATCAAAACTGTAGTGGAGAAAAAAAAACAAACGTAATCATCAAAATTTGTAATAATCTAGGAATCCCGTTTCATTCAAAGTTATACTGTAGGCTAGTGCTGGGTGATATACTGGTCCCAAACGGTATTACGCAAACGGTTTGAATTTTTTTAAAACCCAGCATACTGGTTCACAGAGTTGTGAATTAAGAGGAGATTAACTCTGCACTCTTCTGACTAAAGGTTGAAAAATGTAGAACTATTAATAACACACAACTAGTTCTTTAACTAGTTGCCAAATAAGCCAACCGTAAACTTCCATTAAAAAAAGCCAGAGACGCTGAAGATGAATGCAAAGAGGAGAAAATAATGCAGCAGGCAGATCAAGCTCACTGTTCACAATGCGTGAAATATAGGAAGGAACATTCTAAACACCAAACTGGGGGTGAATAGTATATATGAATGTATCTCAGAGGGGAACTGACTGTCTTCAAAAAAGTTTAGATGGTATTTTCAGTCACACTTTATTTTAAGGTCCTGTTCTCACTATTAATAAACCACTAACTATACCTTTTGCCTCAATAAACTCCTAATTTGCTGCTTATTAATATTTAGTACAGTAGTTGTTACATTCAGGAATTGGGTAGGATTCGGGATGTAGAATATGGTCATGCAGAATAGGTGCTTTGTAAGTACTAATAAACAGCCAATCTGTTAATATTAGGCATGCTATTAAGTAACTAGTTAATAGTAGGGTAAAAGGCGCCTTTGATATTATTTTCCTCTAAACCACTAGATGGCAGAAAAACGTGGAGTAGTGCTTTCGAAAACATACGCATTTGAAGATACACGTGCAAATTTGGCTGATCCTTGACGAGATCGTGGGCAGCAGCGCAAAGTCGATTCTGTGCTTACTTGATCTAATATTTCATGTTTTTAAAAATGTTACTAAAGTGTTACCATATTTTCTTTTCATTCTACCTCCAAATAATGCATATTAATGTAATATTTACAAGCTCAGCGCTGCTTTGTTTGTCATAGTGAACAAGAAAACGCTGTATCGCTGCTGTTCCGTACGCTCCACCTGCTGTCAGTGAGTGAATTTGAGTCTCATTCAGCCGGTCTGCTGTTTTTGTTTCTTTTAGACACTTCAGATAGCATGCTGTCACAAAGCTAAGGTCAGACCATTCTGTTTTTGCTTTAAATTTTGAAATTATACAATCTAATTTACATCAAAAACATGATCATGCTATATGTATCTTGTTTGTTTGTATTGTGATTAAAGTGCAGGTTCTGAAACAAATTTTTGGAACCGCCCAGCACTACTGTATGCTGCTTATTTTGGCCTTCCATTCCCATTTTAACCACAAAGACCAACTTACTTTTTACCAATAGTACTTAGAAAAGAGCCACCCAGTTCACAGGCCTTTTTCATCAGTTCCTATGACCTTATAAGATCCCAAAGAGATCGCAAGAATTACTGAATACTGGTACACATATGCACCCCATGTGTCAAGGTCAGTACTTTCTTATGTAATCATATTCATGAGTCAAAACATTAATAGGTAGATTAAGAAATATAAATGCTAATCAAACAATGCATAGGATAATGAAACACCTCAGAGGCTTGGGTGTGTGGTGGAGGGGTGGATAATGGCTTCATGTTTGCTCAGGGAAAGTCTGAGAAATTAAGTGTCAACACTATAGGTCCTGGTCGCACAACTAAAAAGAGACTTTTTAAAAACCCCATGAAACGGTTTTGGCGAGTACAGTATTTTTTGTTTGTTTTTTTTGTGCTGATGTATTTCCTATTGCAACTAGACATAGCTGATCAGGCTGGTCTTAGCTGGCCAAGCTGGAAGACCTCCTAAAAGACCAGCCATGGTTAAACCAGCTATTTTTAGCTTAAACCAGCTAAGACTAAACAACAAGCCTAAGCTGGTTTTAGCGGGTTTTTACTGAATCAACTGGTTTTAGCTGGTTTAACATCATGCTAACTAATCATGCTAACAACATGCTAATAATTTGCTAATCATGTTAGAAACACATTAACAACATGCTAGTAACTTACTAATCATGCTAACAACTGCAAGTAACTTAATAATCATGCTAGTAACATGCTACTAACTTGTTAACTATGTTAGAAACATGCTAGCAACCTGCTAGTAACTGGCTATTCATGCTAACAACATGCTAGTAACATGCTAATCATGCTAACAACATTGTAATCAACCTATAAAAATGCAAGCAACAAGCTAATTGTGCTAAAACATGCTAACAACATGTTAAATCATGTAAGCAATGTGCTAAATCATGATAGCAACATCAACTTTCATACTTTTACAACTGATTCAAACTTTCAGGCTAGGTTTTCTCAAGCCAACTCAAAGTTTGTTCTCAAACTTTACTCATCTAGTTCTTTACTAATTTTCTGACACAATTTAACTTTTGGCCCTCTTTTTAACCTCTTAGTGGTTTAAAATAAAACTTTCAAAAAGCAGGATGAACATATAAGTAACTTTTTTTGATTACTTGGAAGTTGTACTTTAATGGGTTAATTCACCCAAAAATGATCAGAAAGCTCTCATATTTCATTAAAAATATGTTAATTTGTGTTCTGAAGGTGAACAAAGGTCTTACAGATTTGGAATGACATAAGTGACAGAATTCAAATTTTTGGGTGAACTATCCCTTTACATATTCCATGGCCAAGTGTATTTGTCTAAAGTAGAAACACGGTTTGGAAGATGAGTTTTTGTGCCTCATCAATAACATTTATTTTTATACAAAAATTATAATTTCAGATGATATTGGGGAAAGGACTGTGTATTGCAAGATATAATAGGCTTGTTACATGTGTCAGAGTGTCATCCTACTTGTTCTGATGTGAAAAAACTCTTGGAATGTCAAGCCAGCCGTTCCGGATTGCGCAATCGAGCACAGTTGCTCTCCCCCGACAGCGGTGACTAAAAGTATGACTGAAAACGACTTTCTGACGACACAGCTTAACGCTCATTCGTTTAAACAACCGTGATGTATTGTTCTTTCCTTTAACGCTTTTTACCTTTGTTCATTGATTCGCATTTCTAATTTACATTTTTGATGAGTCGAAATATTAAATCATTTATAACTAATTAATTCAGTGAAAGCTGTGAAAAACAGTGTGAAAATATATATTAAACAGCACTGCTGGTACAGGAGTGAGCTGAGTGATAAAGCACAGGTGAATTCAGGTGAAATATGGGAACAAAATGGACGGGTAAAAGACAAACAGAGGAAAAGGAGAACCAGAGGGGTTATTTAGTTGGGGAGAAAAAGTGCTGAAATCATAGCAAACAAAATGACTGTAGTCACTCCGGACTGACCTCACACCAAAGTCAGTCGATTTGGATTTCACTGCTGGGTTATGGATATATATTTATATACACCGTGCTGGAGCACACATCAAAGGCAACCAGCAGTATATGTAAGCATTTACAAATGCACAGTTTTGCCAGACACATAGAGTCTCTCTCCATCGCGATATTAAATTCTGTAGTATATATTTACCAGCGCAAGATCACAGCACTAATGCATTTATACGCGCCTGGCCGCGCGCATGTACACACACGCACACGCACAGCACAACTGGGTTTAATCTGCTCCAGTATTTATTCCCCACTTTCTTCCAGGATGGAATAGATTGTGACATTACACACACTGGCTGCCGTAGCATCGTGCCTGCCTGCAGCTTCATTGGGTGGGTGGGGGCAGCAAGGTTGCAGGCAGCAATATTAAACCATCAATCACCTCTCCAAATTAGGGCTTTTACGTCAAAGCAACATTAACAACACACCCACCCACAGGTACAAGCTTGGTGTGAGGACAAAAACTCATATCATCACAACTCTGCTAAACGGCGGCCCTCGAACACGCACACGCGCGTATCGTGCTCGCCACAGAAGCACAAATAACAGTAATTAGGAGTGGAATTAATCATAATAAATCATTAGAGGTACAACAGTTGTTTTCGACTTCCACGGAAAAGACAGGCACTAAATATAATAAATCTGTTTTGACACAGGGTTATTGCAGGGAGAACTTTACAATGCCAACATTATAGTGGGCAATAAATAGCAAGCAATTGCGAATCGTTTGTCCTGTTCAGTGCGTACGGTGACACGCCGCGAGTGTTTTAAATATAATCTGGCGCCTGCAAACATTACCCACGGCAAACTAACAGAGAGGAGCGTGAGTCAGTAATGTGTCCATTTTGCTATTTTTCATGTTTCATCATAAAAACATCTGGGCCATCAATGAGCCGACAAGCGTATTAAGAAGCATGCAGCAGAAGAAATGAAATGGGATAGAAAAGCCGAGAAAAGGAATGAGTTGCATAGGGAGGGGGACAAACGAGCCATTGAAATACATTCATCCTAATTAGCAACAGCAGGGGTACGAGCGGGAGAGCTGCGTCCACATCATCCTCCATTAACACTGTTTACTTACTTACAGGCTCATTACGTGCAGAGGAGTAAAACCAACTGCAGAAATAAAGCACTACACACTCATATATGCTTAAGCCCCAGCTACGCTAGAGAGCAAGCAGAGCGACACAACACGACAAAACTACAAATACTTGAAACTTGAAGTGTGTGTTTTCCATCACGAGCTGCAAAAAAAGTGACTGCTTTCAAACAGGTTTCCCAAACATTCTCTCCATCTGCCATTGGTTGAGATGGACCCGCCCAAAGCTCACGCTATTGGTTGAGTCGTTGTTGCCGGGTCAATCTGGTTGGAATTCGCAAACAAACAAAGCAATGTTTTGATAACACCACAGAGATAGCCTTTACACCTTTCAGGGGAATCAACCTTTAAATGGTTCACATTATAAATTCATGATAACTGTATTATTTAAAGGGGACATACATGAAAATCTGACTTTTTCCGTGTTTAAGTGCTATTATCGGGTCTCGGTGCATCTACCAACCCAGAAAACGTGAAAAAGGACAACCCAGCATGTGATAAAGGAGAGCACTACACAAAATAAAATGTCAGTGCAGTGTGTGGACATTATCATTAATTCTTTTGCCAATAATCATACAGCAAAAATCTTATATCATGATGATAATATAAAAATTGAAGCTAAATAATACAAAATTATGTAAAAATGGTCTGTACAAACATCAAATCGATGAGGCTCTTTAGTAGGGGTGTGCAATATACAGCTTCTATGATAATATCATAATTGTTGTTTAAACAATATGCAATTTGTCATTATGGAGTATATCGCAAAAAAACAAACAAAAACACAACCAGAGAGTGCATCCATACACTATGAGATGACTACTGTTCGAACAGGTTTAGAGTTCACGCTTTCACTGCATGATTTAGTCAACTGAAATACATTTAGAATTCCACCAGAATTCAAGATAAGGGGGAAAAATGTCCCCCATGACTTTTATGTCTTTTATATCATCTGATATAGCTAACATCACACAAAGAGTACAGGGTTTGTCTTTTTCTCCAAATGCTATGACTGCAAATGTGACACTGATTTTTTACTATAATTTTACTATAAATTGACTTACATTTTAGATGCATGTTCCTGTTTTTGCTCTGTTTCATCAATGAAAATAGTTTCAAACAAAGCCACAACACGTTTTGAGTCTCGAAACGGTCAAAACGGTGTTTCGTTACTGAATCAATCAGCAAATTTGAACAAATCTGTTGAATGAATGACAGCAGTGTCCTGCTGCCACTTGCAGTATATGTTCCCTTTTATTTTTGTTTACCCAAAATCATTTCAAATATCAGCAGGCCTCTAAAGTGCGACCATTTACTACTGCGTGTGACTATGAAAAAATATTTAGGAGCACCAGTGCCACTGACCCAATCAGCATATTTGTTTTGCGCTGAGGGGAGCTTCAAAGGTTTCGACATGTTTTTGGAACAATGAGTAATGTATAAAATTGTATAACATATCTCAGAAATCCTTTCACAAACAAAGTGTAGAGAGAGTGTATATAAGAGATTTACCGTGCAGTGTAGAGAGCTTTGTTAATAATAATGGAACTTTGTGAGATTTCGATGAAGATGAGTGACAGCTTTTTAATGATTTTTAAGGGAGTTTGTAAATGAGATATTGATTTAATACAACAGTTAAATAAACAAGAAGTTAATATTAAGTGACTTACATTGTCTGACTATAACACTACTGCCCGATTTTGCTCTATTTCATTGTCAAAAATAATTTAAAACAAGTCACAACTGAGCCACTGCGCATCTCCATTCAAACACAGCGGTGTTTCGTTTATGAATGAACGTGCGTTTTTAAACTAATCAAGTGCATGAGTCAATGATTCAATTTCCAGTTCATAAAGACAGTCACTTGTTTTATTCCTGAATGAATCAGAAGTTCGAACAAATCGAATGAATGATTCAGTCATTAAATCAGTGACTTGCCACCACCTACTGGCAGTTTTAGTTTTTTATTTTTAAAGTATCTTTTCAGTTATTTAAATCCTTCAATATTTATGTATTCAAAATTTTATATTTAAAACATTAATCTCAACATGAATTTATGAATTTAATTGCATGCATGCCACCTTTGAGCCTCATTTAACATATGAAAATACACCTACAAGCCACTTGTGTGTTCTTCTGTCCCACCTCTGTAGTACAAATTTTGTTAATACTGATTTAATTTGATTGATAACTTATTCTTATTAGAAATCTTCTTTTTTTATTATTTGACATAAAAGATAACATACTTTTAATAAAGTTAGAAAAATGCTATTACAAAGGTAAAAACAAAATTCCCTTCAAATATCACCTTTTAATGGGAAGGCTAATTTTTGATCATTGATTAAAAGGTGCTCCTAAAAAGAAAAGTAAGCGCAGAGCATCAACATTTTGCTTTTAAAATATCAAAACATTATTTATGCAATTGTAACTGCAGGTTAAATGCATTCATGACCTGCATTAAACAGTCTAAAATGCCACATCAGATGCAGTTTCTGTGCCACCTCTGCAATGCAAACACAAATTTGGTTGATACTGATTTCATTTTATTGGTAACAGCCCTCTAGTGTCTTACTATTTAATTGTACTGATTAAATTTAAGAATTTGACCAAAAAATGATGCATACAGTTTATTAGGATAGAAAAAAATGGCCTTATAAAGGTAAAAATACCCATAAAAGGTAAAAATCAATTGAAACACATTGGAAAGGTTAATTCTGTTACTCCTGCAAACTAACCACTGGACAGAATATGAAGAATATAAGAAGGTTTGGGAGTCAGCTCAGCTCTCCTCTCTGCCTAAACCCCTTAAAGTACCAGCACAATAACAGACTTAGCAAAATATCATCTAATTATCGTTATCGAGAAAATATCGAGATATCATTTTTTATCATTATCACACACCTCTACTTAGGTGTTTTATTATATTACAGTAACCTGATAACCTACATTCGCTACTCATTTGCATAAAATTGCATTGTCAATGATTCACCACCTGAAATCTCAGACTCTCGTTGAAAATAAATGGATTCCAGTCACTTCATCAGTGCAAATCGCAGTTGGTGTGAAAGCACTAGAGCAAAGAGGCAAATGGCATGAGCCTAACGGTTTTCATTTGCATTGAGAGTTGCCACGCCACTGCTCATTTGCATAAAAGTAAACTCAACTCAACTTTGTTGCATCACCAATGGTCGCAGTCGCTCATGTCACCTCAAAACCCTCAGTGCTGCCGCACATGGCTGTCAGCGTGAACGCCCCTTTAATCAATGAAGCTGTCTACGTTGCACACTTGCAGTGTAGACATTTTCGTTGATTATAACATTCAAGTCTTGTTGCGTCCTGTCGCTGTAGACAGGGGGATATATTTGCTGCCTGTGTCTTTCAAACTGACAAAAGCGCTGTTCAAGCGTTCAGACATATATGAGCTTCCTGTCTCTCTGTCTCGTTCTTTTCTTCCTTCTTTTTACTTTCGCACATATACATACCCCCTACCTGTTTCTGCCTCACGCTCCTCACCGGTGAAATTGGTATTCTGCTTTCTCTCACAGTGTGCGAGACTAACTCAAAGAGGAATGAAAAGCATATTTTATGTCTCCTATTCAAGAAAGTCTCCTCCATCCTCTTCTCTCCTGTCTCGCTCTGTTCTGGGCCTGTGATAATGAAAGTTAATTAGGCTTCCATGTCTTGCTGCAAAGCACACAGTTGCCAGAAGAAATGTGGAACAGACAGACAGCATCTGAGCGCCAGGATCAGATCAGATATATTCCACCAGACTTAACTGTAAACACAACTTCAGCCAAGCATTTCTGGGCAGATTCCCCCCCTCAGCACAAGCTAATCAAGACAAAACCCACATCGTAGCCCGAATAATCCTCCAACATTATGGAATTATTTCGGTATGGCTCTGTAAGAACATTGCGATCTTCTTTTTACTTGTTAGAAAGATAATTGCTCTGTTTTAATCTCTTTTATGCAATATTGTGGGGCAGACAGTGAGAAATTAGGTTTGCGCAAAGCTAAGTGTGTGTGTTTTAATATTGCCACACTCCTAAGTATATTATTCGGCGAAACTAGCTCCATTTTGCTTACGTAACGTCTCGCTGAAATGAGAGAGATTGGATGTGAAGTTACAATCGAAGTCTGAATCCACCAAAACACAATTAAGGACCCCAAGCAAGTTTGGAGAACACAATTTTCTCTTCTGTGTAAATGTATTTCGCATTAAAACAGGAAGCTGGGACATAACCAAAGGCTTTTTTTTTTTTTTTTTTCCAAGACAGGTGCTATTTACACACAAATGGTACCACAGACTGCCTACATGTTGTCTGGTAAACTATACTAAAATAACATGCATATATAATACACATTATCAGCTTTTTTTTTTTCATAATCTATTTAATAGAAGGTGAAAGTTAAAAGTATGAAGCCCCCGAAGGGACATGGTGATGGAAAAATATGAGATAGGAGAAAACAAATTTAAATGCTGTTGCATTTGCTACATCTGATATAATTAATATTATACAAAGAGTAGTTGTTTTTTTTTTTCTCGGAATGCTGTGACTGCAAATGTGAAACTGATTTTATAAAACAGTCCAATAAACAAGTTACTATGAACTGACTTACATTTTAGATGCATGTTCCTGTTTTTGATCTGTTTCTTCAATGAAAATCGTTTCAAACAAAGCCACAGAACACGCAATGGTGTTTCGTTACTGAATCAATCAGCCGTTTGAATGAATCAGTTGAATGAATGACTCCGCTTACTGTGTATTTTCCCTTTTCTTTTTTACC
This sequence comes from Cirrhinus mrigala, assembly GCA_036247105.1. Taxonomy (NCBI): domain Eukaryota; kingdom Metazoa; phylum Chordata; class Actinopteri; order Cypriniformes; family Cyprinidae; genus Cirrhinus; species Cirrhinus mrigala. The sequence continues at coordinate 5,567,539 of CM070009.1, forward strand.
CAAAATCATTGCAAATATCAGTATTCAACATTTTGATGATAGAATAGGAGGTAATAAATAGGAGATAGGAGAAAGCATTTCTAGATAGGAGAAAACAAATTTAAATGCTGTTGCATTTGCTTTTTAAAACTTATCACAAAAGTATTGCTTCCCTCAAGAAACTTTGGATTTGCTCAAAAAAGCACTGAAACATTGTTTTCCTCCAACCTCCCATATTATACCCATCCCAAAAGTTTTGTGAGCAAACAAAACCCACAAGTGAAAGTAAATTAGAAAAATGCCCTGAAATTGTTCAACTCAACCTAATTTATTACCCAGATAATTGTATATATAGATATCATACAGTCTTGTCTTGCTTAGCTGGCCATGAAACTCTGCTATAGACAAATGTTATTAATGATGCTGCCACTGAAGCAATGTTTTTCCACTTTATGTAACTCATTATGAGCTTATATACTGTACTTGAAAAAAATTCATTACAGGAGGTAAACTTGTCTGGATCAACTGAATAGAAAGATCATACATGTGGGCGAGCCAAAGAAAACATCACTGCTGGTTCTCACAACTGATCTGATGGAGTTTCAAAGAATGTATAACATAAAAAGCACCATACTCTAAGACAGTGAGCTAACTGACAGAGCATACCGTAGATTTGGAGACCTTGCTCCCCGTGACCTGTCTCAAGCCCACCAGTCTGAGGAAGAGTGACACCTAGTGGAGGCAGACAGAACTTCAGACTTCAACATCTCATGGCACTGCTATGAAACACAGCTCTCCGGTTTATTTTAGCTGGTTTTATGGAAAGTGATTTAAGCTCTATGATTTATTTGTCATCCTGCTCAACATGTGGGAGGCAGATGATCTTCCACTCCCAAACAAGGCAATCATTTCACATAAACCACTCGAAAGAATGAAACTAATAAAGCTCTCACAATGAAGCGCACATTCGAATCCTGAGATTCCGGCTCCTGTTACGAGCGAACACAGCGGTGAGACGATTTTGCACAGATGAAGGGTTGCATAGATAACATCAGACGTTTTTCCAGGTATGTGATTGTCACTAGTGCTTTCTCCGTATCTGCAAAACTGCATTTGGCTTGTCAGCTGCCTCTTTCTGAGATGTAAAGAGTTTCTTTTGGCTTTGTTTCCATGGAGAAAAGAATTTTTTTCATATAAAAAAGTTCTAGCCGTGTCACAGTTTGATGGATTCCCTTGTTATGGCTGTTTCCGGCCCCAGCTTTATGAGACAGTTAGCTCCCGCTACACACAACAGACGGCTCGGAGATGGGTGTCATTTGGAATCCGAGCACAACTGAGCCTTTCCGCACACGCACACACACACACTCTCTCTCTCTCTCTTTCCAAATATCCTGCTGTCCTGTCCACAAGCTGGCTCTGTTTTATTAATTAAAAGCAAATCACTCCTTCAAATGACTTTTTCCTTCATTTTTTTCCCATAGGAGCGGATGATGAGGTGGTATTACATGGCCGGATCCCAATCAGAGAGAGAGGATCCAATCAATCACTCCGTTATCTGCGCTCTGCTCTTCTATTACTCGCGTGGCGGGCTACTAAGTCCTGGCTTTGAGCGCGTGCGCGTGTGTGAGCGCGAGTGGCAGTTGCCGTGCCGATAGAGGAGCTGTCATTCGGGCGCCTTAGATTAATGGGGGACCCGTCGCGGTGTTTAATGTGTTTAATATGGGCCGTCGATGAGGCCGTTACACAGATGCCTCCTCCCGTCAACTACACCCTCTGAGTGATGGAATCACCTGCGACGCACGCCGTGCCAAATGGACAGATATAGCCCAGGATAGTCATTAGCAGAGATCGTTTAACATTTAGTTTTACTAATATTTTTCTGATAATTAAAAGAAGACATCAGATGCAAAATTCACTTTAACATGGTGTTTGCATATAAATGTGTGTGGACACAACCACCCTACAATGACAAAAGTCCATTCACTTCTTTTTTTAATCCCCTAAAACCCTAAAAAGTCACAGTTATCAAGCCATTTTGATTTCCTGAGCAATATGACATCATATTGCCCAATCCCCGCCCACTACCACTGTCAGACCGTCCCATAATAGCTTATTTCTGCTCTCAGCCAGTTCGCTATCTGCCATTTTCTCCACATTCAAGCAGCTGCAATGGCAGGTCTTGTAACCAGTGCAGGTGTTTTGTAGTTGGATGTAAAATTGAACATAACAGTCATTTTTTCCATAACGCACCACCAAGTATCGAGTTGATTGCTTTAATTTGTGGCATAAGCTCTTGAAGCTCCTCCCTCTTCTCCAGGAGCACCAGCTCATTTGCATATAAAGGGACAGACACAAACAGCACGTTTTGGCTCATACCCTAAAAGTGCCAATTTTAACAAGCTATAAAAAATATCTGTAGGATATTTTGAGCTAAAACTTCACATACACAGTCTGAGGACATCAGAGACTTATTTTACATCTTGTAAAAAGGCGCATAATAGGTCACCTTTAAAACTCAAGGATGGATCAGTACCCACTGTTTGTGATCCAGCTGCAACTCCAGAAGTCTCACACTTTATATTTTTTATGATTATCTACAAGTCGCCTTTCCTCTTTCACAGGGTGAGCAGAGCTCATTAACATTTAAAGAGCAATGCACCGAAACGGGTCGCTGTGAACAGAGCTGTTTTTGGCAAGGTAAAAAGGATGTTGTTTTACACGACCATTGAGGAATTGTAACCGAAGTATGTTACAGACATTTAATGAAGACCCTAAAGAATCATACAAAGTTGTGGAAAATGTGCACCTGATGTCCCCTTTAAGCCTTTTTCCTTAATCGGATATTGGTTTCGTAAATTCGGATATCTGCCGCAGGGCCCCCCTTTTAGTTGCACCACACTGTCCACTGTATTTAGGTTTAAGCAAGATCTATTAGTTTAAAAGTCCCTAAATTACATTAACATTTACTATATGACATTTATTTTGCTGTTATTATTTACGTCAGGGGTGCTCAACCCTGTTCCTGGAGATCTACCTTCCTGCAGAGTTCAGCTCCAACCCTTATCAAACACACCTGAACCAACTAATTAGGATCTGAAGGAGCACTTGATAATTACAGACAGGTGTGTTTGATCAGGGTTGGAACTAAACTCTGCAGGAAGGTAGATCTCCAGGAACAGGGTTGGACACCCCTGATTTACGTAAATACTTGAAAATAAATTTATTTTCTTTACAAGTGATGGCAACAGTTTTGAGTTTTGCGATATCATTTGCATATTTAAATAATTATAATTACTATTACTATTATTTCACAACTTATCTATCGTATTTCAGTGGGAATTTAATTTATAGCAACAACAAAAAAAACCCACTGAAATTCACAGCTTTTCAACATAAATTTGAAGGCTGCTATTGAATCAAGTGCTGTATTATGCAACCATTCCTTTAAAGCCCCAGTAAGACTACATAACTTTAGCCTGATTTTGCCACGATCTGCTTGTCATAGGGTGTCGTGGGGATTTGTATACGACAATGGGCGCTGAGACGCAAGATTCAATTGTTTCATCTCATGTAGTGTGTCAATGCACGACAGTTCTACGATGATTTATGACGTCAATACAGAAAGACTAACATGTTTAATTTATTTATTTTTTTCCATCGTACACGACAAGTTCCATCACATCTGAGACACTGGCCAATAGGAGCACAGAAACACCTTCGTACAAGCTTTCAAACACGGCGAAACAAAAGAGAGACATAGTATCGGTCCTGCTAGGTGGAATTTTACAATGGAGGAACTGTTCGTGGAGATACGGCAACAATATTCCTGCATTTATGAAGAGGGACTACCGCAACAGAGTGAAAAAGGTCAAATAAAAACTATTTTACCTCACTTCATGCAATCCAGATTTGTGTCCATTGTCAGGTTTTCTTTCTTTTTGGGGTTTGACAAGACAGGGCAAAACATGGTGTTTGCTAGCTATTGTTTGTTTAGCTCATAGCACCTTCTGTCTAGTCCCGCTGTATCAATAACGGCATGCGATGTACAGTCCGGTAGCATCGTCTGACATGTTTCTTGTTCACGAAACGACAAGATTTTATGAATCAAAATCGTGTAATCTGACACAGTGACTGTCGTAACCGACAAAAAAAATCATGTAGTCGGAGGAAGATTGGCTGCAGTGCCAATCCTGGACTTTAGGGGGCCTACGCAGAGGGGGGGGGCTGTTATTAATGAATGAAATGCATTTGTCTGTGGTTCAGTTCATCTCGAACCGTGCTCACAGAAAGTGCTTGAGAAACAGCTGTCACTTTCAACTCGTTTTTTCAGTCTCGAGCAAGAGACTGTACGACATTAACATTACATGATTTGAATGATTTTTACGTAGAAATAGTGGCAGAGCACCACATTAAAAGAAATGAATAAATATGTTTTGATAACTGCTGGCCCACTTTAAAAACAAAACTAAAAATAAATCATCTTGGACCGCAAGGGGGCCCCCTAGTGTCTCGGGGGCCCTACGCAGCTTGCGTAGGGAGGGTCGGCTCTGCTTGGCTGGCCTGGACAAAGCCCAGCCCTGAACACTTTATAAAACACAAACAGTAAGCCATCACCCAACGTCATACCGTTGACCTACTGCTGCTCTTGCATCGGAATGGGAGCAGATCCTGCATCCACGTTCCAACATCTAACCGAAATTCTTCCCAGAAGAGTGTAGTCTGCAAGGGAGGACCACCTCCGTGTTAATTCCCGAGCAGCACACATGATGGTACCTTTGTCCATATTAGCGCGAAGGCTTCAGCAGCCGAGAGGAGGAAGCGTACGAGACGGCGGTGGCGACGGAGAATGAATGTCTATATGTGTTCTGTCACCCCTGTTACTAGCTACAAACTTCCCCGCATTGATTCGCCGCTCAGCTACACGAACAAATATGGCACCACTCACACAAACACACACATCTACGCACCCGCCGCCCACTCCCTGAGTAAAATTCCGTTTCAGCGATGACCTGTAAGGCGGACATTTTGACCTCTCTCCGGGAAAGAGTTTGAGTCGAGGTGTCAGAGAAAATGGGAGCGATCACGGAGCCGTGGCAGTTTGTAGCGCAGGCAGCAGCTGCTGAAGGTGTGATGGGTGTATTTCTGTATCTGGAGAGCTGTAATGGGAGACACTCGCACCTTTCAATCGTCTCTCCACAACAGGGCCTGGATAATGAACGTGTCAACTGTTAACATTCCTGCAATGTGACTCCTCTCCTCCACCTCCTTCTCTCTGTCTGCATCTCTCATATTCTGCCTACCTCCTTATCCTATTGGCTTTCTCTCTTGCTCCCACTTGCTAATTTTCACTTCTCTGTCTCTGTCTCTCTCCGCCAACCTCCCACTTCCTCCCAGCACATTTCACTCTCCCTCTCCTCGCCCCATCTATCACCTCCCCCTACAATGTTCTCATTTAATCTTTCCCTCCAGAAATGCGTTCAGCTCCAATCATCTCAGATCACCTCGGATGACTTAGTGCTGTTGTTGCCGCTATTACGGCTGATATTACCTGGGCTTTCTCACAACTGCTGATAAGTATGTTAGAAACCTCTCTCGTCTCCATGTCAGGACCTCTTCACCAGAAGAGACCGCTTAAGGCTCAACAAAGCCAGAGCTACGGCTCATTTCTCTTTGTTTGCGTCGCCGCGTCGAGCGTCCGTGACACATTGCACCTGCTGTGTGAAGCGCATCTGTGTGGACGAATCTGTCCCTCTTGCCATTGCTCTCCTGTTTTCTTTTCACCAGTTGCTTTTGAGTTTGCAGCATTAGCAAATAACCATAATCCAACCAATTCCCAGCAGACAAAATCTAGTCCCTACATTTTTCCCTTTTCTGAGAAGCCGTTTCACTCAGATATGTCACAACTGGGAAGGAAAGACGCAACTTCCATTTCATGCCAACTTTAGTAAGCAAAACTTTATGTGAAAGGCTTGTTTACGTTTTGTGTTGATCATGGAAGCAGTCATTCATCAAATGATGGAGAGGAGCGTCATACAAGATGGATAATTGTGCTGTGAAAATTACATTTTATGACAGTTGTGGCACAGTTAGGATTTGCAAAATTGCTTTAGTAATGGAGAGCTAAAACAATGCAGACAGTGTATGCAAATAAACCATGCTTTTGGAGGGTGCAATTCAATTCTTAGCAAATCCCCCCACCCAAAGACTGCAGCTAATATGTATCTTTAATATACAATGTCACATAAAGCTGTCAGTAAATTGATGTTAAACTTACAAATTTGCATTTTTAACATTGATTTCAAAAGAATTACAAGAGTAAGCTAGACTAGCACAAAAGCTGGAGCAGATGTTAAAACACAGGAAAGTGTATTTATAACAATTGCTTATGATTATGACTGTGCCAAGTGGAAGGCGCATCTTCAGGCGTTTCTTGAAGGTTGTGGTGATCTCAATGGATTGGGAGGAGGTTGAATGCTTAAAGAATACGGTCACTTCAAGAATACAAAATTCCTGATAACTTACTCACCCCCATGTCATCCAAGATGTTCATGTCTTTCTTTCTTCAGAAAAGAAATTCAGGTTTTTGAGGAAAGCATTTCAGGATTTTTCTCCATATAGTAGACTTCAATGGTGGCCAACGGGTTGAAGGTACAAATTGCAGTTTCAATGCAGCTTTAAAGGGCTCTACACAATCCCAGCTGAGGAATAAGGATCTCATCTGGTGAAACGATCTGTCATTTTCGAAAACAAAAAATGAATAGGGAACAACAGGGCTAAAGGCACCCCTTAAGAAAAAAAATGTGCTTTTCACTGCGCCCTAAGTGTATGATTGCAGAAAAATACATACGTTTGTACTGAACATTTATGGAGCAACAGATTTTGTGTGAAAATAAATCATACAAGTTGTTAATTTTGGCAAGGGGGGCCTTTTACCCCACACACAGTTGAAGGAGATCCCATAATAATTTAATATAGATTAATACAGAGTAGTAACAACAAATTATATTTTATTATATGATATGATTAACAGCATGTTTTTAAATATGATGGTTTCATTCTAAACATGGTGATTATCTCCAAGATGGACACCCAACATAACATACGATATTTACCATCTGAATGTAACAATGTCATGTCAACAAATGGAAAAGTCAGCCTATTAATTATCATGTTAATTATTGTGCCTTTTAGCCCCAACAGCAGGGGTGCTTTTTACCCCAAATACCATACTTTTACACATATTTCATTATTTAAAAACTGCTGTTTTAATTATCTTAAACAAAACTGAAAATCATTAAGAAGACCTTTGTCTCAAGATATATTCAAGAATTTTAGCGATTCTCATTTGCTACTTAAATTTACAATATTTTTAAAAACATTCAATATTAGATCAAGTAGCACAGAATCGGCTTTGCGCTGCTGGCCGTGATTGCGTCGAAGATCAGACAATTTTGCACGTGTATGTTGAAAAGTGGATGTTTTGGAAAGTGCTACGCCATGTTTTTCTGCCATCTAGTAGTTTGGAGGAAAATAGTATCAAAGGCGCCTTTTACCCTGGGGCGCCTTTAGCCCCATTGTACCCTACACTTTTTAACCACAAATGCTTTTCTTGCACTAGCTCTGCAATGTGCGTCTGCGACTTCACACATTACGTAATCACTTTGGAAAGGTCACGTGTGGTTAGTTCTTCATCTGTGGACTCCAGTTCAAAAGGTAGGGTAGGGCAAAAAACTCCATCTCATTTTCTCCTCCAATTTCAAAATTGCCCAACATCACTGTTTGACCTTTTTTTTTTTTTTTTTTTTGTCTTTGCACATTTAATTTGTAAATACTGGATCGGTACTTCCGCCTAGTCACGTGTGACCTTTCCAACATGACTACGTAATGCTAGTGCAAGACAAGAATTTGTGGTAAAAAAGAATGACGTGAACATCTTGGATGACATGGGTGAGTAAATTATCAGGAATTTTTTATTCCGTAAGAATCAAAATATTCGTTTGTGAACTGGATATCACATTGTGCTCAACTAATCAACTGTGTTTGAGTAGTTAATTACCTCATCTAATAAATTTCCACATACATGGACATAACACTGTGGTGCCCTGTGGTTCTTTCAGACTTTTCAACTGTTCGAAAGTAAAAAAAAAAGACAAGGTTGGGTGGACGAATGTTCTTTGGGCTGAAGGGTGACAGTTAATATTACATGTTCTCAGAGGTGACATGAGCCCCCATAGAGCAGGTGCTAAGTGCGTGTTGAGTCACCATTGCCTTGTGCGGGTGGGTGAAAATGCCATTTACCTGAGCCAATCACAAAGAGCCTACTCGCCTTCTCCCGGTGGGCAGTCCAGACTCATTTAACAGCTGTTCCCCCTCTGTCTGTCTCTGGCTCTCGGGAGAATCTAGCTTTTCTACATGAGATCCATCACTGACCAGGCACCTGCAGAGGCCATGGGTTAAGTTTGCATTATAGCGAATCCCCAAGATTCCAGCTCACTGAACTCAATCTTGTTTAATATATAAAGATGTGCTTTTTAATTATCTTCATGTCATGTTACATTTCCGCCGCAGCACCTGGGAGAGAAAGGCGATGCGTCGCTGCACTTCCTCATCTCCTTTGTTCCCTCCATCCCATTTTGCGCTCTCTTTCCTTGATTTTCCATCTTTTTCTTGATTTGATTGTCTCTCCGCTTGCAGCCCCCCTCCCAGTCTTCTTTTGTCATGTCCGATCTTTCCCATCTGTGCCGCAATTCATGCAACACTTATTCAGACCCGGCCTGTTAATGCAAGTGATAATGAAACAAGTGCAGCCTGGCGTACAACCCCAAAAATCATGCGAAATATTTCTGTCCTAACACCTCGCATCTCGCTCGAAATCTCACACGCCCGTTTCCTGGACATGGGGCGAGAGTATTTTCCTTCCTCGTGCGTTGATCGCTCTCTCCCAGGAATTGTATCATAACACTAATCACTGTCAGCTTTGGAACGACAGCGTTACCCACCGTCGAGGGAATAAAGGGAATACCTGGCTAATTACTCTCGTAAGCCCGGACCTGCTGAGGGTCTAATGAGCTTACACGAGTCTACCGTCGAGATCTGATTTCAGATGAGGAAAAGAAGTGTCAAGTTAGCTGGAGAGGGCCAGAGGAGGTGAACTTGTCTCCCTTGATGTGCACTTAATTGACAGGAAGCCAATGTGCGGGAAGAAATCCCCAAGAGCAATTATTAATAATGGAAGACGGAGAAATATTTATACACACGGAAAAACCTGATCTAGCGGCTTTCCTTTCGCTAACTCACCTGCCTCCGTCCAGTTACATTTCTCGGCATTCACGGGTGCACATCACCGTGCCATGTCTATTCTTGTCGCTTAATGTGAAAAACACGCCAGCGCTGTCCGTTCCTGGCGGAAAATAGAGTTCTTTTGCAGCAGAGAGAGCACGGTGGAACTGCCGGGGACATGTGAGACAGCTGGGGTAGTCGACCAGCAAAGGCGTTTAACCTCCAGACACCTGAAATGGACCTGATACTCTTGTGTAATTTTACCAGGAAAGCGGCTCAGATATTCTTTCTGAATTTCGCATGAAGAGTCCAAAAGTCAGAACATTTCATGCCAATTTTTGCATTCCCAACAAGCAGTCAGGGAGGAAATAACTTGATTTCTCTGAGAAAAGAAGCGCAGAGCGCTGCAACTGTAACAGATGCTTCGATGTATTTCGGTTTCCGTTTGCTGAGGCCTTAATACCAAATTACAGTTTACTCTAATGGAAGATTGGCTCAATTTTCTGGCCATTGAATGGGCCAGCTGGAACAGATGTTGAACGCGTGAGACGCTAAGATTGTTTATGGATTGCTTGTGTTTGTTTGCTGCCTTGTTATGCGCATCTTTCCTCTTGTTAACAGGTTTATGGTTAGCGGGTGTTGTGGCACACTGTGTCCACGCAGGATTTGGAATGTCGTTTCATGGTGTTTGGGCATAACAAGGTATGAAGAACCGAATTTTATGGGGACATCCCTTTATGAGAGGAAACGTCTAGAGATGCGATTTGTACAAAGAAGCTGAAATCTCAGCTTAGCCCACACACTGAATATTCTAGGACAACAGAGGTGGGAGTTAGAATAGTTTTTCCCCCAACAGATGAGACTTTTGTTGGCGCTACAACACCTGCCTGCCAGTCTACGTGTCTGTCAGCCTGTCTTTTTACCTGCTACTTCATTTTGTTGCTCTGCCTTCAGCATTAATATTTGAGTTTGGAGGATTCAAAGTCCGACTCTCCATATGTTGTTGCTAGTGAATGCAGATGTTTGCTGGCTAACAAGTCTTGGCATGAAAAGAGATGTGTTACGCAGTGTATGGAAATCGAAGTTTGACGTGAATGGCAGCATGATGTGGCTTTGCAGAAGAAAAGAGGATGCAGCTTACGAAGGGGCTTTACACCTCCACACACAAAGAACTTTTCACTTAGTGATCTCCTCAGGGAACACTTTACAACAACATATTATCTCCCCAACTCTTCTCTTCCTCCATCTTCTCTTGCTCTCCCTTTCAGGGGTAGCTATCTAATTCTGTGTATTAAAAAGTGCCTGCGGTTCTTAGCTGTTGAATATTTCATGCCTTTTAATTTTTTTCTTGCTGCTAAGAGTAACTTTAACAGTCATTCTCTTTCTCTCCCGCCTTTCCCCCCATCCCTCAAACCCACCGTGAAATCACATTTAGATTCATACATACATTTCATAGTGCTGGTAATCTGTAAAACAAACCAGGCCCTGTATGGTGGAAATGAACAATGTATCACAGAGAAATCTGCATCTAAGTTGTACAATCACTTCACAATTAACACTGCATGATACTGTATTTAGAGTGATATGAAAAACAAAAACCAAGCCGTACAGAAGTGTCAAACGGCTAATGGCACTTTCAGTGAATATCATACACTTCTATAACCCTGCCACATTTTGTAAAAAGACTGAAAACAATACTGTTATCTAACATAAGTTTAAAGGAGAAGTCCACTTCCAGAACAAAAATTTACAGATAATGTACTCACCCCCTTGTCATCCGAGATGTTCATGTCTTTCTTTCTTCAGTCGTAAAGAAATTATGTTTTTTGAGGAAAACATTTCAGGATTTTTCTCCATATAATGGACTGATATGGTGCCCCAAGTTTGAATGCAGTTTAAATGCAGCTTCGAACGATCCCAAATGCGGTTGTAAACGATCCCAGCCAAAGAAGAAGGGTATTATCTAGCGAAATGATCGGTTAAGTTTTAAAAACATACAATTTAAATACTTTTAATCTCAAACGCTCATCTTGTCTTGCTCCCCTGGTGAAAAAAAACAACATATGCTGGTAGGTATGTTTTGATGCAGGGATGTTTTTGATGCTGGGATGTTTTTTTCACCAGGGTCTGCCTGAATTCTGTGTATTCTGGCTCAAGACAGTTAGGGTATGTCCAAAAAACGCCAGAAGATCAAAGAAGATCAAACACCCTTAACAAAAAAGGTAAAACGGCGATATAGGATGATTTTGAAGTTGAGGGAGAACATGAGATGGGAGTTTCTCGACATACCCTAACTGTCATGAACTGGAAAAAAAAAACAGTCCAGGCAGAGTAAGACAGGACGAGTGTTTGACATTAAAAAGTATATAAAATGTATTAATTTTTATGAAAATAACCGATCGTTATGCTAGATAAGACCCTTCTTCCTCGGGTGGGATTGTTCACAACCGCATTTGGGATCGTTTGAAGCCGCATTTAAACTGCATTTTGGAAGTTCAAACTCGGGGGCACCACAGAAGTCCACTATATGGAGAAAAACGCTGAAATGTTTTCCTCAAAAAACATAATTTCTTTACGACTGACGAAAGAAAGACATCAACATCTTGGACGACAAGGAGGTGAGTACATCATATGTAAATCTTTGTTTTGGAACTGGACTTCTCCTTTAACATATGAAAATATCTGTTTTCCCTCTTAAATTGTGAATTTTAATTACCACTGAAAAGTTTAAATTGTGAATTAATTTTAATTAGCAAAAACAATGTTTAACTGTGTTATTTAAATCAACATAATTTTAATTTCGATTTCAATTTAAACCTTTTGACAACTGCACTTAATCAGTTTAGGGTTTGCAAATTGCAAAATATTTTTTTGTAATACTTTTTATACATTCCCAGAAATGCAAATTAAAACAGCTCACATAATAATGAGTATGATGATCAATATTTTCTTCTTTCACAGATCATTTGCTGAAAAAATAGTTTCAGACACGACTTCGTACCCAATTTGTGGAGAGTGCCTAAATACATCTTAGCAGTGGATTAATTTAAAGTCATAGTGCTTAATTCTAAAAGAAGCTTTTTGAAGAGTTCTTTTGGACGCGCCTTGCATGTGCATGAACGTTCAAAGCTTTATAATCGCCATTGTGATTAAAATGAACGCCAAGTTATGTCTGGCATATTAATGAAACATGAGCGCGAGCCCAAAGCGTGCGCCTGAGTCTCAGCGGTCCGTCCCCTCCTTATGAGTGGAGGGATGCATGCCAATCAAATAAAAGATGGGGTTGAAAATCTAATTAAAGTACAGCAGAGCCTACATTTAATTAAATCACCTTTTGATACTTTCTTCTCCTAAAGACTCACTTTCTTCTCAATGTATTCGACAGGACACGTGCACCCCTTGGTTTAACCTGTTGGGATGCTAAGAGCTAATGACGTCTGAATGTGTTACATTATTTACCTCTGTTCAAGTAAACACTGCGTCCTTGATTTCATTTTGATAGCATATGATACCAGGAGCCCACTATGTATTTTCTTATGAAAGGCTTGATTGGACCTTGAACGGGATGTGGCCCGCATGAGCAGCAGCCAGTCTTTTGCTGTGCTTTCGGTCTCATTACAGGCTGATTGATCACCTGAGCTGCCAGCATCAGTTCTCCGCTACAGTATATAATTACACTGTAAAAATAATATTCATTGAGGCAAACACACAGACCCCAGGCGACACAAAGACTCAGTGGGCATTCCGAGGGTAAATAACTCTGGGGAAAAAAAAAGGGAGATTTCACGCAAAAACTTAAAAAGAGAGTCAACTCGCTAACAGCCTCTGGTTAATAGAGTCGCATACATAGCTTGTTGTGGTAGTTTGTTCATAAGATGTTGTTTTGCAGACTATTTCATCAGAATGATTAAACTCATGTGATATTCAGAGGACCATCCCCTAGGAATAATCAAGAGGACAATGTTACTAAAATACGCACTTCTCTTTTGCAAAGAGCAGCGCAGACAGCATGGGTGGACTTCAGAGGTTTAAGCCTAAATGTCTTTTTTTGTCGTTTTCATGCATGATCATTTTTTTGTCAGTAATAAAGTAATTCAAATCTGCAATTCTGCTCTATAAATCAGATGTAGTCTCACAAGCCAGACTGTCGACTACTGGCATTGTGTCTGGTGCATATTGATGTTTATTCTGCAACAAAGTGAAAGCTCATTTGAATGATGTTGCAGCTTTTTGTTCTGCAGTGAACACCAGAGAAATTACAGGAACCTGCTTGTTGACTTTTTTGGACTGGAGTCTCCTTGCATCCATATGCAATAAGTACTGAATCTTTCAGAGACATCACTCATAATGTGGGATATACAAATCACACCCAACGCATTTGAATTTAATGTTTATGTTTGCTGAAACTTGCGGCTTGTGCAAAACTCCTGGTCCCACTTTATATTAGGTGGCCTTAACTACTATGTACTTACATCAAATAATAAGTACAATGTACTTATTGTGTTCATATTGTGTTGCAAATCACTTTTTCTGCTACTGAGGTGGGAAACGGGTAAGGTTAAAGACAGGTTTGGTGGTATGGGTAGGTTTAAGTGTGGTTAAGGTGTAAGGGATGGGTCAGCAGTGTAACTATAAATGTAGTAACAGAAAATAATTACAGATGTAATTACATGCAGGTATTTTTTTTTAATATAAGTACAATGTAAAAACACACATGTATACACTAAGTGCACCGTGTCAAATTAGTAATTGAAATGTAAGTGCATAGTAGTTAAAGGGGTCCTGTTATGCTTTTTCCCTTTTTGAAGTTTAGTCAGTGTGTGGTGTGTATCTTTGGGCATAAAAAAAAAAAAGATCTATAAAGTTACAAATCTCAAAGTCTACTCCAAAGGGAGATATTTCGTTTAAATAAAAATCCCTTTTTAAGAACTACAATGAACCGCTCCTTTGGACTACAGCATTTGTTTTCCGCATGCAATGATGTCACAACATGGTCCATTAGAATATCATTAAAATAAATCTATATTAAAATTTATCCTGGCACTCCCAAGCTTTAGAACGACATGGGTGTTTATTTTCATCAGTCCAAAACAAGTCAATAAAGTGCATTCATCCATAATAAAATGTGCCTCACATGGCTCTGGGGGTGGGGAGTGGGGGTCACTTCTGCTTTGGTAAGGGGCGTAGCAGGACGGAAACAGCGCTTCGCCAATCGCAAAGCAGTGGGACAGCTAACCAATTACAACACATTTCGTTTTTCAGAAGGCAGGCCTTCATTAAACCCATAAATAATTGAGTCATTTGTGCCAGGCTGGGGAGAAAGATCAGTGAAAATGAATGCGTTTTTCAATCCACTAAGCATGTTCTAGTACACCCCCAAAACAAAATCAAGACTTTGTAAAAGAGCATAATAGGACCCCTTTAAGGCCACCTATTTTAAAGTGATACCCTGCAATTTTTGGGGTCGAGAAATTAATACTTTTATTGAGCAAGCAGATGTGACCTGTGATAGCAAAACGAATTTAACTGATAGCAAAATTAGTCTAATGAGACTAATTTTGAGCTACAGGCAGAAAAAAAAAAAAAAGTTAAAAGTTATAGATTTTGGTTGAATTTGAGATTTTCCACTAAAACAAGTTCATTAAACCCTTGTCTAGCAATCCCAATGCTACAAATAGTAATTAAACATTTTTATGTTTATTTACATTTTATGTAAATTATCTTTATTTGTAAGTTTTCTGAGAGGTGTACCTTTTCTCCACTCGCTTCTCACATTGATTGTTATCTAAAGCACGCACATTAAAGATGCTACCGACGGCGCCATATACACAGAATTACAGTATTTGCGTATGCACGCAAACATAATCTGTTCTGTCTTAAGTGAATGTTTGGGGAACTTTTGGCAAAAACATTGGATGTGTAACATTTTTTAAATCCGTGAATTACGGTAAGTATTAATATGGACCATCTGTCACATTAATGTTAATCAAACAATAAAAGAAAAGAGGAAATCACTCACAGCTCTTGATTTAACTGCTTTTGCACTTTTAATAATCAATTTATTTGTAATGAACACACTTTTACATTTGATTATTTGTTTTTCTTACATAATTCTTTGTTTAGATGTAAAATAAAAAAAAAAAAATACAGTATAGACTTGTTCCTTTCTTCTATTTGTTCTTTTTTGCATCTGTTCCTATTTATAACAACAAAGATAAAATAAAAAATAGCTATATTGTGATTATTAATATAGTAATGATCGTTAACAAAAGAACTGGAGAAAAACGTCGCTAGGAGATTTTGCTTTGGAACCTTCAAAAAATTGACTCTGTCTACTTCAAAAAGGTGTAGCTCAGTCATTTTTTGTCCGATTCCCACAAGTTATGATAATTGAGAATGTAAAAATAAAAACTCATTTTTGATATGCTCATTATGACTCATTTTGCCAGCACTGGTCACATATATTAAATTAATCAAAGGTGACATTTATAATATTACAAAAGAAGTGGTTCTTTTAAACTATTCATCAAAGAATCCTGAAAAAAGGTTTCCATAAAAATATTAAGCAGCCCAACAGTTTTCAACATTGATCATAATAAAATGTTTCCTGAGCAGCAAATCAGCATATTAAAATGATTTCTGAAAGATCATGTGATACTGAAGACTGGAGTAATGATGCTGAAAATTCACCTTTGCCATTACAGAAATAAATTACATTTTAAAATATATTCAAACAAAAAACAGTTATTTTAAATAGCAGTAATATTTCGCAATATTACCATTGTTACTGTATTTTTTATTAAATAAATGGAAGCTTGGTGTACATTTAAAGATACAGGCACTGCTGATCTGATCTGTAATGATTAGTGACAATGATTAGTGAGATCTTGTTAGTTTTACTCATAGAAACATCATGAACGACACCTCAGATTCAACGTATTATAAAGTGTACTGTATTCCAATTTTTGCCAAAAGACAGCTGCACACACAGAGGTCTGGGCTAAGCCCTGAATATCCTCTTAACCTCGAACCACCCATGGCAGACTGTACTATTGTTCCTTAATTGGAATGCAACATACTTTGTTGTATTAGTCAATCAACAGCGCACCACTAATTGTGGGTTCGGTACGCCATCAATATTCATAGACACAATCCATACTGCCGCATGGATGTTACAAGAATGAGATTAATTTCCCATTTCTTACTCCTTTTCTTGCGGAAAGAAGTAATTATTAGTAGTATTATTTTAAAAACCGCCTTCACTGTTGTTCCTTTAGCATTTGTATTCAACCTCCATGCAATATAATACGGCAGCAAATAACCTCATCATTAAGTCCATATCAGCCATGAACATGCTTCATTGTTTAGAGACACTTTTTCATTTTTTCCCCCTCACAAAATAATGGAACTTTTGGTAGATAATGCGTCCGTTTGAAGAAAAGACCAGGGAGTGTCAAGCTGAATGTAATGATTTCATAAATGTAAATTCAAGCAAGATTATACTTCCCCACACCAGTTACCAGGGTTTGGCCCTTAGTTACGAAATTAGTTATTCATGAGTGAAACCTTTAGAAAAGGTGACAGAAATGAATTATTAATAGCCAATAGGTCCAGACCAGGACAATATATCTCCTGCTTCCCCTTCGCCACATTATTAATTAGTCATTTAAGTGTCATAAATAAGCAATATGAATGGAGAGTGAGGGAGTTGCATGATTACATACTAATTACCCAATCAAAGGTGTGCTAATTAATTTCTCCGCTCACATGCGTATGGATCGGAGTACAGTAAATCATGATCAGATCGAACGGTGCACAGTAGTCTCATTTAGACTGTCTGATCCACATTGTAGCTTATTCTGGCCTACTTAGAAAGAGACCGCCTGACTAACATGTGAAGCAACCAAGCGCAGTTTTCTTTTTATCATCATGAAAGCATATTGCTATATCTAGGTGTGCTCAAGGTTTTACGTTTATTCATTTAGCAGACTCTTTTATCTAAACTGAAAAATACGCAATGACAGCTTCAGCATAAGCAAGGATATACCTGAGTGTCTTAAATGCAACTTTTGAATATCTTTTAACTGTTATTAAATAACAAAGTGAAGTCCCTGGTACCTTACACAGCAGTTTCTCTGCAGATCGATAACAACCTGCGCACTTCAAATACAAAATATTTTTGACTCCTGCTAAATGTCTGAAAGCCTGGACCGAACATAGCATCTGACACAAGGCGCAGGTGAAATGGTGGTGTATATCAGATGGATGGCTGAACTGATGTCAGGGCAGGATTTCCTGCTGGGAAGATAGGCAGCAATAAGTACGCACCGGCGCGAAAGAGAAAGACAGAGAAGAAGATGTTCAAAATAGCGTACTACTGTACAATTATTCCTACAAAATAAAGTATGTGTATTTACCAAAGTGAGCTGTATACTACAGTGCCCACTGCACAGGATACCACAATGCAATGCTTTTGACTTAACCTTCCATTTCATGTGATCAAGTACTATCATCTACAACTTTTAACATCTTTCTTCATTGTAGAATGTTAAATTGGATGCAAAACTCACTTTTACATGTTGTTCGAACATGAAACACCCCGCAACCTACATAAATATGTCTATGTTTGCACAAATCATTCGTGATCCAGCTTCACCTATGGCAGAAGTGAGTATAAGGGTTTATGCACCTTTGCAAATCACTTTTTCTTAATAATGTGCTAGTTGGCCAGTTTTGTGGCTAATGCGGCTAAAGTAAACAGTACTGCTCGTCACTCTACAGAAGAGAGGGGCGGGGCGAGCAGAGCTCATTAGCATTTAAAGGGAAATGCAACAAAAACGGCTCACTCAAAAAAGGGCTGATGTTGATGTTGGTAAAAAGGGTGTTTGTTTACATTACCACTGAGAAATTTTAACCAAAGTATGTTATAGACGTTATTAAGACCCTAACGAATCATATCAACTTGTAGAAAATGGGCATCCGAAAGGGGTGTAAAAAATACATGTATTCGTACCGAACCGTCACAGTTCGGGCATCTCGGTTCGGTGCATGAGGCCTTACAACGAATACAGGCGATTCACCCTCAATCCAGAAGGGGGCGCCCGCAGTAATGCAACGCTGTTTTATAACCACCAGCAGAAGAACAGCGAATGCCAGGAGTTGCGCACTTAAAAACAAAGCCCACTAGACAGTGATCACGTGCTGATTCTGAACGCGTCTCTCACTGACAACGTTAAACGTTACTTTAAAGGCTTGCGCATTCAACTGTTTGCGAAATAGAGCTTTGTGCTTGTGTATCCTACCTCTCTCATTCGGCACAAATCCAAATATTCCATAATATTTCCATATTTGCGATGTATCTAAATGCTAAGCTATTATTAACTATGTAAATTAAAGGCTTTGTACTTCAGTCGCGTTCCAACGGTGACAGAATGAGTTGGGCGCGCTGATGTTTGGTTCACTGTATTTTATTTTGATAAAGTATTGTTACTAACTGCGCTGGCTAGCAATGCTGGAAGCCTGGAACTGATATGTTTTGTGTGTGTGTGTGTGTGTGTGTGTGTGCGTGCCGGCGCGATTACTTAAATTGTTTCCTTATACCAGCAAAATCAACTTAAAACACTGTCATTTATTGTCTAATTAATAATGCATCACTGTAAAAGGTCTTTTGTAAAATAAAGAAAACAAATAGGATGTCGCTTTCTGCCATTGGAGTTTCCTTTCTGTCACAAAAATGAACTGAAACTCAGCATATATAGGCTACGTTACGTGTCGCACAGTTTTTTCCCTTGTGTATCTGTTAACTAAATCAAATATATTTAAAGTATTTATTCCTCGTATGTATATATGTACTGCAGATTATATATATATATATATATATATATATATATATATATATATATATATAACACATTATAATTTGATATAATTTTTAGTATTTTCACATCTAGGTGGAAAAAAAAATTGTAATTTGTACTACAGTATGTTCAAAATAAACAAAAAGAAACTTAGCATAGTAGATTTGTTTTTTTTTGTTCCTGTTGTACCGAAATCGTATCAAACCATGACCCCTGAACCGAGGTACGTACCGAACCATGACATCTGTGTACCGTTACGCCCCTAGCATCCGATGAACCCACTAAGACATTTTTATAACAAATTTGAGTTAAAATGAAAAATAACTGCTTCTATTTCCAAAGTAATCAAATTAAAGCAAAGAAGCCTATAACATCTGGAGAAAACCATCAGTTATCATTCCAATCCATCTTAATGGCAGTTGTTCAGCTGTTCAGCAGAAGTTTGCAAACTGCTATCTTTGCTTATGGGATCTGAGTTCTGCAGCCATTTTGTTGGACCATAAATGTCATGCAACAGCTCACACCTGCTCAAAGACTATCCTGAGCTGTGATGTCACAAAACAAACACTACTCACGTCATATTTTGTAGGGTTGGACTGATGTTGATGTTGAGCTGGCATCGTGATTCCTCCGGCCACAGCGCTGAATCTGAATGCCGTGTTGGGAAAGGAAATGACGTGTACTGCAGAAGCCCTAAAGGAAATAAGTTAAACAAGTGGTAAGTTAAATTTTATATAAGGTAATGTGACAGGCTACCGCTAGCAATTACTCCGTAGAACATGTTATTCACTTTCGTTTCATTTTCAAAAACTTGCATTCTATTCTGAACGTAGTAGAGGCTTGAGACAGAGCAGATGCGATATGAGATGAAATAAGGAAAGGATGGATGCTCTTACTCTAACACTCCAATGCTGATTGAGTTTTTCTGATCCACACACAGACACACACACATACACACACACACTCACACTCTAATTAAAGGTTAAGCCGATTCCACCACAGTCTGATAGCACTGAGAGGCAGAGGATGTACCATTTAAAAAACCCAGTAATTAATGCTGCTCACTCTGCAATCATACGAGAAAAGAGGTTGAAAGGCGCAAAAGACTAAATATACGCTCAAACAGGAACGGCGGTAGATCACATTTTTTTCTTCTCCTCTTCAATAGCGCTGTATTCCATCAATGACACTCACCTTTCACAAACAGAGCAAAATTCGTCCACACCTCACTTCCTTTGAACCAGAAAAACTATAATTATTTCTATAAAGGGGAACGCTAGAGAGAGACAGGGGGGGAAAAATGAGTTTAATTAAATTTATAGCTGAAACAGGAAGTACCTGCTTTGGTGATATCTAGTGTTGGTAGTAAAAGGTTTGTTTAGCTGTTAAGGTAGTTTACAGGAGGTCAGTAATCCCTCCACATGCTGCTAGCAGTAAAACACATAACCCCGGCTCATGCTCTACGAAACACGGTATTGGTGCAGAGCTTAAGCTGCCAGCCGCCGAGAAAAAGCTCCAGAGTTTCCCCCCCCCCCGTCCAGGCGGGTTTTTCTCCTGCTCTTCAGTCGTGCTGTTGGACGCCTGTATTTTGGGGATTAGTAGCTTAATCGACCTTGTAATGGGGAGATCAGAGCAGCGTGGAGCCATGGAGAGGAGTTCTCTCACACATATACACACACTTATTCTCGTGCAAACAGACACATATACACAGTCAACCCCCACCCTGCTGCATCTCTCTAGTACTTTTTATATGTACTAGCTTTTTTATTTTGCTCCTAAAATGAATAAACGTTAAAACAAACTTGCTTTTAAAATACAGTTGCAATCTGTGGCAAAGATGTGGTCTTGCAAACATGCATAAGCATGTTCACCTCATGTCAGTAATTGGCTATTTTGCACATACAGCCTTTTTTAGTTACTCAAACTCTAATTAAACAGCACTGTTTTCTATATAGAAATATGCAAAAGACCAGTTGTTGAAATGTTGTGACATGGCCAGAAAATTATTATTTCTATGCTGTCTGTGATCAAAGCTCTAAGATTAACAATTTGAGCGAGTATGAGGTTAAGACTTCTGATATTATAAATCTGGTGTTAAAGAATTAAAAAGTTCTGCTGCCATTTGAAGTTGGAGTCAAAACTGTGATTGTCTATGTTGTGGATTGAAGTTGCGTCAAACTGCACAGACGCTAAAAGGAAAGTTTGTCTCATCCAAATGAAGAAAGAGATTATCGACAAAGTACCGGAACAGTTATGCTACTTTTACAGTCCATAGTTTTAGCGCTGATTTTCCACTCGCCAACAGTTAATGTAGCCTGAAATCAGAGGCAAATCGATGCTTGTTCCTAAAAGTGTGCATTTTCAAAGACACAGTCTGAGGGAAGCATGATGCCCGAGAGATATTTAGCAGGTTAAATATCTAGACCTGTCTGTGACTCCAAGTCCTGCAGAGTGAAATGCATTTTGAATAGAAATAGCATTAACGACGTCAGACAGTTATGTAGTGTGGGAAAAAAAAAAAAACAGCACTCTGACAACTTTGAAAGTCATATAGTGTGTAAGCAACATTAAAGATGACAACTAGGGAGCAAGGTATACACCAGGGATCCTCAAATCTGCCCCACAAGATCCACTTTCCTTCAGAATTTAGCTCCAGCCCCAATCAAATAGACCTCAGCATGCTTATGTCTTCAGGTAGGTTAGTTTTATCAGAGTTAGAGCTAAACTTTGCATGCATTGGCCCTCCATGGCAGGATTTGAGTAACCCTGGTATACACGAACAAGGTCGAAAAGACAGTGCAGTTTTAATAGCATTTTGGTGTGGATGTGAAAGGGCAGCAATAAAGAAAAAAGAAGATTCCAACTGCATATGAACATAGCAGAAAAGGTCATCTGGAGATTTTACTGTTTAATTACGTGAATGTAGCTATTGTACTGGTGACCAAGTCAACAAGACATTTTGATTTGGATGCTGGTTCCCAGCAAAGGATCTTCCCACCAGAATTATTAAATAGCTAAACCAGCATGACAAATACAAACAGAATAACAGCATAGCTATATTGGTCCAGAAGCTAGAACGGCACCAAACCAGCACTAACCAGCATGAATTAATTTGGTCAAACTGTTATTTTCATTAGGGTGGTTTGGTTTTGTTGAGGGCCTGGTGAGGGGTCACAGTAATGCATCTCTCACTGGTGGGGATTTGTGTAATTCCTGTCAGGGAAACATGGGAATGCATTGTACAGTCATCCTTCTCTCACTGGGGCGTTAATCCTGTGTTATCTCATATCAGAGATGGTGTAGGGATCGTGTGCGTGAGGAATGATAAGATGAACAAACACTGCGGCTCATTAGAGCGAAGACATTGTGTAATCACTGCTCTAATCTCCCATAATCCCAGCATCTACAACCAGCCACACTCTCACAGCGGGTTTGCTCCTCCATCTCCCCTGCCCTCTCATTCCAGGCAGGTCAGTTTTGGCAGCCTGAACCAGGTGAGACTCTGTAAAGCAGAGGTGCTAGAAACTTCCAGGCAGGTGTGTTGAGGCAAGTTGGAGCCAAACTCTGCAAGACACCAGCCCTTCAGGACCAAGCTTGGATATTACTGCTATAATGTAAGGTCCAGTCCTGCTCCTGGAGTGCAACTGTCCTGCAGAGTTTAGCTCCAACCCCAATTAAACACACATGAACGAAGCTATTTAAGATCTGGATGACTAGAAACTTCCATACAGATGTGTTGTGGCAATTTAGAGCAGAACTGGGATATCCAGTCCTGCTTATGGAGGGCTCCCATCCTACAGAGTTTAGCTCCAACCCTATTTAAACACACCTGAACCAGCTAATAAAGGTCTTAATAGGCACGCTAGAAACTTCCAGGCAGGTGTGTTGAGGCAAGTTGGAGCTGAACTCTGCAAGACACCGGTCCTTCAGGACCAAGTTTTTATATTACTGCTGTAATGTAAGGTCCAGTCCTGCTCCTGGAGGCCAACTGTCCTGCAGAGTTTAGCTCCAACCCCAATTAAACACACCTGAACAAAGCTATTTAAGATCTGGATGACTAGAAACTTCCATACAGATGTGTTGTGGCAAGTTAGAGCAGAACTGGGATATCCAGTCCTGCTTCTGGAGGGCTCCCATCCTACAGAGTTTACCTCCAACCCTATTTAAACACACCTGAACCAGCTAATAAAGGTCTTAATAGGCATGCTAGAAACTTCCAGGCAGGTGTGTTGAGGCAAGATGGAGCTAAACTCTGCAGGACACTGACCTTTCAGGACCAAGTTTGGACACCACTGCTATAATGTAAGGACGTCCAGTTCTGCTCCTGGAGGGCAACTGGCCCGCAGAGTTTAGCTCCAACCCCAAATAAACACACCTGAAAAAAGCTCATCAAGATCTTCCAGATGATTAGAAACTTCCATACAGACGTATTGGGGCAAGTTAGAGCAGAACCGGGGTAGCCAATCCTGCTCCTGGAGGGCTCCCATCCTGCAGAGTTTAGCTCCAACCCTATTTAAATACACATGAATCAGCTAATCAAGATCTTACCAGACATGCTAGAACCTTCCAGGCAGGTGCGTTGAGACAAGTTGGAGCTAAACTCTCCAGGACACTGGCCTTTCAGGACCAAGTTTAGACACCACTGGTGTAACGTAAGGGTGTCCAGTCCTGCTCATTGAGAGAAACTGTCCTGCAGAGTTTAGCTCCAACCCCAAATAAACACACCTGAAAAAGCCTAATCAATATCTTCTGGATGATGAGAAACGTCCATACAGATGTGTTGGGGCAAGTTAGAGCAGAGCCGGGGTAGCCAATCCTGCTCCTGGAGGGCTTCCACCTTGCAGAGTTAAACTCCAACCTTATTTAAACACACCTGAACCAGCAAATCAAGGTGTTCAAGATCACTAGAATAATGGTTTTCAATCCTGGTCCTGAGGATTCACTGTCTCCCTTATCTAACACACCTGATTCAGATTATCAGCTCATTAGACAAGGACTCCATGAACTCAGCTGAGTGTGTCAGATAAGAGAGACATACGAAATGTGCAGAGTGGTGGGTCCCCAGGACCGGGATTGAAAACCACCGCACTAGAAAATAACAGGCAGGTGTGTTGGAACTGAAGTCTGCAGAAAGGGAGCTGTAACCCAGTCAAACCAAGGAGGTCCACAATAACCTACGAGCATTTCCATTCATCTCAATGCCCAACTTTGAGCCAGTCACAAAAGTAAATGGCATGCGACTGATTATGCTGTAGCCAAAGAAAAAGTATGCCATTACAACACTACCTGGCTGAGGCACCAAGAACACACATAGTCCCAAATCCTTCACTAGTGACTATCCTGAGAAGTGATATCAAAGGCAACAGTCAGGCCATCCAAGCCATCCAATTAAAAAAAACTTTTGCCTCGTACATACAATAATAAAAAAGGGACCAAGTGCCCAAGGAGAATATGAGTAAGAACTGAAAGGGAAGTGCTGTCTAGGAGCGCAGAGAAGGTTTGGTCTAGGTATGAGGCTTGACCTGGCAGCTCCAACATGCTTCTTCAGGTTCAGAGCATGGAGGTCAGTGGCTTGACCTCTCTAGTGGGACAACAGTGGCCCAATATCCTAGCCCAATGGCTATGATGTAGACCTGCAATGACCTGTATCTGTCTGATCTGTGCAAGCTTCAATCAGAAGCTTGTGTGCATGGTGGCAGCTGTAGGAATGGGGTGGCCACTTCATGACAGCATTCTGATTAAAAACTGAATCATAAAGCGGATGTTAAAAACTGTAGCTGATATTTCTTAATTTATCACACTGGAAATGGGAAGTCAAGTCAAGCACGCTGGATTGTGGGTCACAGTATACGGTATCCCCTTGTTGTATGCTGCACATTTTTAGTAATGTACTGTAGCAGGTCTCCAGGTATTCCATGAATCTGCATACTGAACAGCATATACGTACCGCATTTCTTTCACATGTCTCTCAATTTTCACTCTCAGTGCCCTTTCCAAGTCTTTCTGCTGCCTGTCTCGTTTTCTTCACTCTCTTCTTTTGCTTTTCTCATCCTGCACTCCCTCTCTTTGTCTTTCTGTCTCTCTCGTTCGTGTATATGCCGCTTTCTTTCTTTTTTCCTTTCTCTAAACTAATAACAGAAAGGGTGCTCGTGGGCAACCCAGTGGAAAAAAAATCAATACTCTCTCATACAAAATCAAGATTTCTTTTATCCTGCCACTTTTGTTGCTTTTCTTTCTCTTTCTTTCTCCTGCTGCCACTCCTCTGAGCTCTCCTACGCTGGTCTTTAGAGTGCCATGGAACAGTGTCGTGGATTTTACGAGGTGGTCTTTCACTGGTTTTTGATCGATCGAAAATAATCAGATCTTTTCCCTTGATGCATCTCATCGGAGCACTCGTCTGACCTCTTGGCTCTTCAAGTAGATTTTCAGGGCCGGCCGAAGGCATGTGAAGTGTTGGCGGGGGTGTCAGGGAGGTTGGCCTTCTCCACAAGCCGCCCCATCATACACACTCAAGCCTATTACTCCAACCCAGAGCCAGAGTGAAGAGAGGCAGGTCAGGTTTCTAGCCTCGCACACTCTTCAAAGAGGAAGACAGACAAAGACAATAATGACAGGTTGAGCAGGGGGTGTTTTAGGCAGTGGCATTTGGTGGACTTCTGAAAGGAGGAGGAAAAGACCTCTCTCTGTGGTATAAATTAATATTGAAGTTGCATTTGATGCTTACATGGTTTGTAGCTTAAAGCAGGGGTGTCCTCGAGGTCTACTGTCCTGCAGTCCAATTAAACACGCCTGAACTAGCTAATCAGGGGCTCACTAGGCATACTAGAAACTTCCAGGTAAGTGTGTTGAGGTAAGTTGGAGCTAAACTCTGCAGGACACCGGCCCTTTAGGACAGAGTTTGGACACCCCTGGCTTAAAGACTTTGGAACAGCATTTAGCTTACACCATCAACAATCAAGGTGAGAAATGAAAATCGCTGTTATTCACAATCGGTTACATTTTTAAAAATGATTCCTGGTAAATCAGTTAAAGTATTATACTGTGCTTAAGATCTGAGACTCAGACCAGTTTAGTTTCAGTTGATATGACAACAAGTCAAAAATACCCCTCACGAGTTTTGTTCAAGAAAAAAAAAAATTGCACATATTTTTACTTAATATATATATTCAGTAGAGCTGATTGTACTGAATTTATGCTGCCTCTCTTCTACATTTATTTCTGATTTGTCAAATCTGAAATTATCTTAAAATTTGGCAAAAGGCTGCTGAACTCCATTTCTTTTCCAAATATTTCCAAATAAGTACTAAAAGAATTGCTAATTAAAGCGTTGTGAAACCAGAACCATTAATCAAATTCGTTACACAGCTCCATGTGATCCCCATCGGTAGCCAACAAGCAACCATTTATTATTATTCATGTTTCTCGTATCACTCCACTCCAGTTATTAACAGGCACCTTCTTTTCAGACCATTAGACAATAAATCCTCAGTAAACACCACAATTTGGCTGTTCCCAACAGGTCAGGTTTTGGATGGTTAGCATAACTCCATTAACCCCTCATATGTTGCATGGTGTAACTACACTATCTGGTTCTAAAAAGCATCTTTCTCCATTGATGACCAATCGAAAAAAATGTTTTTGTGGTGCACTGTCAAGATGTTATGTCGTTGAGACTCTATAGTGATTAGTCACATGACATACTACTCGGGTAATCTCAGGAGGTCCAGTGCCAACCAGGCAATTGCCCTTGAGATGAATGTGAATTGTAACAGTTTTCTCCAGCTATAATAGAGCTCTATTTCCTTACAGTCATAGCACTTCATTGATAACACAAAGGAGGCAAATAAACGCTGTCTCTTTGTTAAACTTTTTCCACTGGTGTCACTGGTGGACAACTTAACTTTACAAAAAAGTAGTGCGTTATACATTATTCACTGTCGTATTTTATTTTATTTTTGTATTGTATTTGCTGATCCAAACTGTTTTGAGGAGGCATTGTCTCTCCTGCTTCATCAGAGAAAATGCCACTGGTTTTAGGGTGCAGTTTGGCAGTTTGTGTAGGTCTAATGGGACGCACTGCTCCAGTATTACTGTCAGATGGCGCAGATGGACAACAGAGGGAGAAAAGGCTCTCGTAGACGACAGAGAAAATGGGAAAAGAAGACAGGAGGAGGGGGAGCGTGTTTTCTCACTTGCCGACGTGATTACACGCTGGCAGAACAGGGGCGAGGATATGGGGAGCAGACTTCCAGAGACGGATATAATGTGCTTTTTTTTTTTTTTTGTCTGTTTCTAAAAGCACTGGTGATGCCACAATGCCTCTGTCATGCCAATAATGGCCATCTGAAATGGAATGAATTGACAGAGGAAGGCAAAGAGACAGAGGGAAGGGGATGGCCGAGAAAGAGAGAGGGAGAAAGAGAGAGAGAGAAATGAAAAGCTCATTATAAGCAAGGCTCTCTTTTTTTCATACATCGCTCATTTTGTCTCAGCAGTTTGTTTTATTTATTTGAAGTTAGTGGCTTAATGAGATCCCAGAGGCCCAGAGCTGAGACGGAGGGAGAGAGAGAGAAAGAGAAGGAAGAATGGAAAGACTGGGAAATAGAGAAGGACGAAAAGTACTTTTTTTTTTAAGCGAAGGATAGGAAGGAAAGATGTGGAAAGAAAAAGGCAAGAAATGGAGGCACAAGTAACTAAAGGGTGTACATGGGTAATTCACTGAATACCTGTCAAGAACATGTTTGGGTCAAACTCAAAAGACAGAAATAAGAAATTATATTTTGCTTAGAAATATTTCTAGAAGTGTTTTAATTATATTTGACTGTCAATTCTCATTGCAGTAATACAACAGTTCTTATTTTTTATATACATATATATTTCACATTACATCATTTTTTAAATGTATACATCATTTATTGTACTGGCTTTAATTTTTACAAATTTAATAAACTGCCGTATGACATGTAATGTGAATCTAATGTGAATCACCATTGAAAATAATAGCCTTTTTTTATGAAAGCATTACAGTAATGATAATTTGGGGAGAAAATGTGTTTAATTGTCATAAAAAATTATGCAAAAATCTTAATGGGCCTCAAATGGTCCTTCATTAAATTCATGCACAAGTCTAATATTTTATTTTTATTTTAGGGGTGAAATATGACATGGGCATGTTTTCTTAAAATCCATCAGAACAGAAGCATCAGTTATCAACTTCCTCTCAAGCACAACCAGAAGTCTCACCCATACATACTCATAAACACATTAGCTTTGTTCCCTAATATCCTATTTTAAGGGGATGTCACCAGCAGTGACTAAGCAATTGGAGGTCATTCATTTTCAGTCAGAGCTGATGATTTCAGTAATCACTGGCAATGTGATGTGGGCATTTTTAGTGATGTGATAAAGCTAAGAAAAGTTCAACTGAGCAGCAATTAGAAGCAGCGCCTACCAATGGAAGAAAATTTCTCTTGCTCGGGTGTCTCATGTGATCTGATTCCTTAGAGAAACAATCATGTGAAAAGATGGAGATTACAGTTACTGTGAATGAGCCATTGTCCTATATGATTTGTTTTTGCTCATATATAGAGAAATAATAAAAACATCTTGTGGAAAACTATGGGGAACTGTCATCACTCCGGGTGAAGTTTGATTCATGCGTTGATAACTGTTCATCTCATTCATGATATGCTATTGATATATAACATACTGCTGCAATTCATGTACAGCTATTTTGTGATCCATTACATGTATTTTTAGTAGGAAGAAAATATACAGTGCCTTGTGTCAAAATGTATTTTAATTAGCAATACCCTACATACCAATATCCACTATAAAAATAAAGTGGCCTGGCCTCCAGCAATAAAATTGCTGTGTGAACATAATTTATTCCTGTGATGTCAAATCTGAATTTTCAGCACCATTACTCCAGTCTTCTGTGTCACATGATCCTTCCGAAATCATTCTAATATGCTCAACAAGCATTCCTAATTATTAGCAATGTTGAAAACTTTTGTGTTGCTCATCTTCTTCGATCCATCAATTCATCCTCCTGTCGATTATCCAAGATTAGGTCATGGCGACAGAAAGTAGGGTTCTTTTCCCTAGCAACTTCCTCCAGTTCCTTCCAGGAATTCCCAAGGTGTTTCCAAGCCAGCCGAAAGATATAATCCCTCTAGTGCGTCCTAGGTCTACCCTGGGGTCTTTTCCCATCTGAACATGCTGGAGAAGCTTTGCCAGAAGGCATCCTTATAAGATGCCTGAACCACCTCAACTGACTCCATTCAGTGTGGAGGAGCTCAGCTCTAATGGTCTCCAGTCTCTCCCAGGTGTCAGAAATGTTAACCTTATCTCTCAGGGGTAGCCCTGGCACCCTGTTGTGTGTTAATGCATTATTTAACGTTAATTAAAAAAATAAAAAAAATAATACAAAAAAAAAAATCTGCTCTTCATAAACAGGTCTATGTGTTAACCACAGTTGATCCCACTGGGAGTTGCTAAGGTAACAATGCAATGCCTTGAAGGTATAATTCACCCAAAAATATTATCATCATTTACCCTCATGTTGTCATGTTTCTTTCTTCCGTTAAAAAAAAAAAAGTTAGATAGATAGATAGATAGACAGACAGATAGACAGATAGATATTTTGATGAATGTAGGTAACCAAACAGTTGCTGGTAGCCACTGACTTCCACAGTATGAGGAAAGACTATGAAAGTCAATGGCAACTAACAATCGACCCTTCGCTGGGAGTTTGATTGGCAGGTGATCTGACCAATCATAAAGCAGAATCTGCCATTTTGTCCAACAAACAAATCAGACAGGAAAGCAGATTTACATCTATGGACTCGAACTTGAAAAATGGTGTGCACTGATGTCAGCTGAAACAGGATACCTTCTGATGGCCATTCATGTTTATTTAATGCTATAACTACTAAAGAGGAAGAGATTATTGGTTCACATGTCGCTTGAACTGAGGCACTACAGCAATCTGTCAAGACACATTAAAGAGCCACAATTTGGTTTTTATTTTTTGAATTTCTTTAAAAAATGACCATTTTAAACACGAGACTTTGTTTCATACTAAAAGTAACCTGCACAGTCCTGTCTGTCGGTGCATGGTCATTTTCCTCTTTGATCCGTGATTTAATTTTCACTGCATGAGAACATGATGTTTGGCGTAAGAACATCATGGCTTGTGGAACATAGCAATAGTAACTAAGGGGGTGGGCCTTTGTGAAGGGTCAATTTATTGGTTACCTACATTCTTCAATACGGTATAATCCATACAAGTTTGGAAGAACTTGAGGGTGAGTGAATGATGACAGGATTTTCATTTTTGGGTGAACTAAACCTTTAATGAGTATTAAAAATGCAACATACAACTATTGGGTATCTGCCATGTTGTGATCTGGAATACTTGATTCTCAGGCCAATTGCAAGGCAAATATTGTTGCTTAATGATTAACTGTATAACAGACTGTTGTCTCAGATAAGTAATTTCCTAAATTCTAATTTCATGTGATTCTTCTTACATAATACATCAATATATTTCATAACAGAGGCATAAAAAAACACCACGCAAAATAATATGGGTAACACAGCCCATTATCGTTACATTCAGTATTAGAGGTATACAAACTCTCAGCTGGTCCACCTTCTTGGATCAGAGCCTGTCGCACTGCATTATAGGGTTGCCTTCTAGTTGATGTAAAGAAGGGGTCTTCACCATCGTAGGTGCCTAAAATGCTGTTTTTGCAACAGAGCTACTTTTCTGTTTCTCTATTTCTTTTGTCTCTCTCTCACTGGCTGTTCTTCGCCAAATTTGACAGATATACACCAGCGCCAGGCACAAGGGGGGCTCGCTGTGCAGTGTGTGTGTGTGTGTGTGTTTAATGAAGCCCGGAGCACTTCCACACCCATGCAGGGAAGCTTTTGGCCGTGGCTCTGAGACCTCCAGCCAGTGCTTCATGTAGGCAAAAACAAATCGAAAAAGGACGCCACATAAAACACGCAGACGGGAGTCGTGTTTATTCATTCATTTGATCTATTTGCTCTCTTTAAACAATGCTGTTTTATGGCGCAGTCAAATGGGCCCAAGGGTTGTTTGTATGCCGTGGGGGATGCGTGTGGTGTGTCTGTATCCAAGAGAGAGAGATACATATATAAGGTGCAACCTAAAATATACTCTCACCACACAGACGTTCACTGTCAACCATCAACCATCCTCAGTGGTGAGTCCAAGAATGCTTTTACCATCATGTAATACACTCTCACTTGCAAAATTGCCAGCCAAGATCAATTTAGCCCACTCCATCCTGGTGTAGCCCACAATAGCACTAACATAACCAGGGCTCATCTTGCGAGGGAAGCTGGCACCAACAGAGTGCTGATATTACCCCAATGAGCCTCTCTGTCTCTGTTTCCGTCTATCTATCTATCAGGGCGGACAGTTCGATAGTTGTAAGGAGCTGTACTTGAGCGGCTCTCCAGGCGTGAGTCACTGGAACATTCTCCACTCGTCCAAAGCAGAGAACGTTCACGCGGAGGCCACGCTGTCTGGTTTCTGGGCGAGGCGGCCTATCTGCCTGGGCGCAGACCCCCCTTCTGGCCCTGGTTCATCCTAATAAGCCTAATCTTCCTATTTTTACTCCAACACCAATCTCCTATAATGGAGAGGAGCAATTTTCTCCCATAATTGCACTTGATTAAGTGGGCCGCTGTGATTTTATATTTCCTTGTGTCTTAGGCTCTTCGCGAGAGTCACTGCGGCTGGTCTCGGGTCGTAATTGACCCTTTGCTAAGCTCTGGCCCGTTGCTTGTTGCTCGCACGGAGAAGCTTAAAAAACATTTTTTGGCGGGGAGTAAAAATGTGCTCAAAGTGGTACAAAAATTAATGGGTTTTATTCTTACATGGGCTGAGATGAATTGTGACATCGCAGAGCATTTTTATCTGCCGTTTTTCTTTAAAGAAATTGTTAAATTATGCACTAACGTGATTAAAAACTGCAGTGACTGCAAATCGAGGCAAGTGCTTCTCACCGAAAAGAGAAAAGCCTCCTTTGACAGTGATTACAAATGATAACATTAGCGTTAGCGAGCAGAACTTTTCCTAACGTTTCTACAACACGTTCACTTTCATTCTGCAGTTACCAGCACCTCTATTGTGGTCTGAATCGATATGTAAATTAATTCAGTTAACCAAGTAATTAAGTTATTAACATTCATTTAGTTTGAGGGAATAAATTTGTGATTTATTATTGCAAGAATAATGCAAAAATGTAAAGTAATTGATCACGTCATACCACGCCTCTAGCCAAAACACGTTGCAAACTGCAAAGTCAAGCATGAAAATTAGCATTTCACAATTCGTTTAAATGACACTTCATGACAGTTTGCAACACACTTACATTTATGTCAACACTCTTAAAAATAAAGGTGCTTTAAAAAGGTTCTTCACATCGATGCCGTAGAAGAACCATTTTTGCTTCCACAATGGGCCATTCAGTCAAAGGTTCTTTAAAGGAGTAGTTCACTTCCAGAACAAAAATTTACAGATAATGTACTCACCCCCTTATCATCCAAGATGTTCATGTCTTTCTTTCTTCAGTCATGAAGAAATTATGTTTTCTGAGGAAAACATTTCAGGATTTTTCTCCATATCGTGGACTTCTATGGTGCCTTGAGTTTGAACTTTCAAAATGTAGTTTAAATGCGGCTTCAAACAATCCCAAATGCAGCTGTAAATTATCCTAGCCGAGGAAAAAGGATCTTATCTAGCGAAACAATGGGTTATTTTCATAAAAATAATGCAATTTATGTACTTTTTAATGTCAAATGCTCCTCTTGTCTTGCTATGCCTGAACTCTGCTTTTTTCCGGTTCATGACAGTTAGGGTATGTCGAAAAACTCCCATCTCATGTTCTCCCTCAACTTCAAAATCATTCCTATATCGCTGTTCCACCTTTTTTGTTAAGGGTGTTTGATCTTCTTTGCATCTTCACTTTGCAAAGACTGGGTCGGTACTTCTGCAGCGATGTAGGTTGATTTTGAAATGACTTTTGAAGTTGAGGGAGAAAATACGATTGGAGTTTTACTTGAGATTAATCATGCAATTAATCTTAGTAAGATGTTAATAAATCAGTCATTACAAAGGTAGATTACTAAAGTAGGCAACATTTTAAGCTGGGGTTTAAAGAAGGGTTAACTGACTTCTAGACCATTCCTATCCTAAACAGCCCCTCAGATCCTCTTGTAGAAGATTGAGCATCGGCGACAGACCCAGAGCAGTTTTTTTCCCCCTCCATATAAGGTGCCTTTTGACACCATGCTGTTTTCATTGACCGGAGCCGAGCATGAGGGAGATGAGGAGGAGGAGAGGAATAAAGAAATGAAATGGAAGAGAGAGAGGGAGGAAGCATAGGAAAATACACTTGCTTTTAAGGGCAGAAACAGCCTGTTCAGCACATATGCAAACATGCTGCAGCAGTGGCGAAGTCCCGCA
Organism: Cirrhinus mrigala; assembly: GCA_036247105.1. NCBI lineage: Eukaryota > Metazoa > Chordata > Actinopteri > Cypriniformes > Cyprinidae > Cirrhinus > Cirrhinus mrigala. The sequence continues at coordinate 5,601,157 of CM070009.1, forward strand.
CTCAGACACACGCTCATACACACGAGCACAGATGCCTGTCTGTAGATTATGTGTGTAAATGTGTGTTAGAGGCTGTTATGTTGTGTGGACTATCATCCATATCTTGGTGTCATACAGGGATGAGTGTGGCCCTGGAACAGTGCGTCCCTGTTGCGCTGTGAGACTATTACATGGTCTAACAGAGCCTAACTAATAACCTGGACCAGATCACCCAATTCCCTCCACCTCTCCACATCAGCACGTGGCATAGGAACAGGCCCTTTTTTTGCTCTCCACTTTAACTTACTTCCTTCTTTCACCAACTTTCTCTTCATTTCATTTCACTCCGTCTCATTTAACCACATGCCTTTCAAACTGATAAAAATGTGAACCTTGAATGCAATCTGAGTCAGAGCATCTGTCAAATGCATACACTACCAGTCAAAAGTTTTTGAACAGTAAGAATTTTAATGTTTTTTAAAGTATTCTTTAATGCAAGCCTGCATTTATTTGATAGAAACACAGAAACAGCAGTAATATTGTGAAATATTTTATTATTTAAAATAAATGCTTTCTATTTGAATATAATTGTAATTTATTCCTGTGATCAAAGCTACATTTTCACCATCATTACTCCAGTCTTCTGTGTCACATGATCCTTCAGAAATCATTCTAATATGCTGTTTTTTTCAGGATTCTTTGATAAATAGAAAAATCCAAAGATCAGCATTTATCTGAAATAAAAAGCTTTTGTATCATTATATACTATACCATTCAAAAGCTTGGAGTTTAATTGAAGTATGAAGTTGAAGTATGAAGTTGAAGTATAATTTTGTTGCTGTTGTTGTTTTTTAGGGAAATAAATGATATAAATGGATACTTTTATTTAGCAAAGATGCTTTAAATTGATTAAAAGTGATGATAAAGATGTATAACGTTACAAAAAATTTCTATCTCAGATAAATGCTGTTCTTCTGAACTTTCTATTCATTAAAGAAATGAAAAAAAATCTACTTAGCTGTTTTCAACATAATAATAATAATGAATGTTTTTTGAGCAGCAAATCACAATATTAGAATGATTTCTGAAGGATCATGTGACTGGAGTAATCATGCTAAAATTTGCTTTAAAATCACAGGAATAAATTACATTTTAATATATATTGAAATAAAAAAAAAAAACAGTTATTTTAAATGGTAAAAATATTTCAAAATTGTACTGTTTTTGCTGTACTTTGAATCAAATAAATGCAGGCTTGGTGAGCAGAATAGACTTCTTTAAAAACGTTACAGTTCTTACTGTTCAAAACCTTTGACTGGTAGTGTACATATAAATGTAACCACAATTTACCTCTTACATTGGTCACGTCATACAATTTTAGCATTATGCCCATTATGGTGGTGATGAAAATACAGATTTTTGATACATACAGAATCAGAATATTGAATAGTTTCAACTTATTTTCAGTGGTGAAGCCAGTATATTTTCATAGGGATGGCCAAGCAGGAGCCAGCAACCAGTATGGGGTGGCAAAGAAATCTTCATTTTTTTCAACATAAAAATGAGTTTCGTTATGAAGAACTGGACTGCTTTAGTGCCTACAACAGAATTAAATACAATTATTTCATATTTCATTGTAATTGAGATGGTGGCTGAACAGATCAAGCAATACTGAAAAGTAACTTTGACAATTTTTGACTAATTATTCCCCACCTCCAGGGCAGCAAAAGTTCAACATGCTCAGCTAGCTTGGTTCTGGTTTTCAACACAGCTTGTTCTCTATCATTGCATTCCCATGTACTGTATAAAACATGCAGATCTTGACATAGTTCAAAGATTTCACTGAATTCAGTGAAATCAATGAACTCTTTAACATTTCTGAGTTGGACTGTAAGATCCGTTTCAATAACTTGCAACTAAAAAAAAGTAAACACTGAATGTTCAACATTCTACTAGTTGTCAAAATAAATGAAAGCTGCAGTCGGTCAGTTTTGCCTCTTTGTTGCCATCTCTGTTTGAAACTTGCAATTAGAGTTATTTGCAAATTTAACATCTCTACATGGGTTATGCACCAGCACGGTTCCTCAGCGTGGATGAATCTAATGTTTTGAGGAGTATGTGTGGTTGTCAGTCCACTGGTGTGGATACTGTACTCAGGAATCACAGATTCTGAGTCTTGGAAGTACGACCTAAATAAGAATTTTCACCGGAAACTGTAATCTGAATAAGTAACATGTCTGCCACTTTTGTTCTGACCAACTGAGGGAAAAAAAAAAAAAAAAAAAAAAAAAAAAAGATCACTTATCTCATATCCCAGCAAACCGTGCAAATTATTATTATTGGTATACTTTGTTCTCAAAATGTTAATGTTAACTGCATCAGCATTGCGTGACTATGTGCATATAGGGTGTATTAGCGTTACCTGTAGATTTCAATTTCCGTACAGTCTAATCGCTAATTGTCATACCATTTGAATTTCATGAAAAAAAAATTGTTCTTTTAACCCGAAAAGCAAATTAATGTTTCTTAGAACTGGTTCTCTTTGAAACACAAATCTTGTGTAATTCCACATATCTATAATCAGACGGACTGGAATATAATCTAATTTCAGCCACATGCGTTTTATAAACACATAATCCTTTCTGGATTACAATTCTCCATCAATATGACAAGATTAATTAATCTAGCTGCTGTGAGAATTCTATTTCATTAAATTCTATAAATGATCCGCCACCTGCAGCATTCTCACATGCGATATAGCCTCCTTTATGTTTACAGACGTGATGTAATGGCGCAAAGACGAACGACTGCATGCTTGAATGTCCAGCTAAAACCTACCAATATCATTCAAATTAGAAAACACTATTACAAGCTATTACGGGGCTAAAGTAAGGGGATAGTATTAAACACTGGCCGGTTATGCACTTGTTCAAAAATTGATTTCGGATCATTTTAACAAAAAAAGTTAGAGACTGCGGCTTTGTTTGCAATAGTTCTATCATACCTAAATTGAACTCGGTACAATTGGGGGAAAACATTCTCTTTTGAATCTCCATGTGCAAGAATGTGAGAATGTGAATATGGCAAGGACAGAAGCTGGCAGGACATAAATGCCAGAATGTAAAATTAGTTATTTTATGCACATTTAAATGTGATCCATTTCCATTTATACAAAATTGGCACCTGTTTTCTAGTATACACAGTGCACACTTTTATTTATGCATTAAATTACAGATAAAAATAACATCAATTTGTGCCTTAATGCATGTTGTGGCATATCAGTATGTTTTAGTCCATACATTTGAGACATGCTCTTAAATGTGATGCAAATAACGCTGTTTTAATTAACTCTGCTTTTAATGTTGTATTAACTGTTCCACTATCTTTTATATCTACTACAACTGAAGTCAAAAGTTTAAATACACCTTGCAGAATGAGCAAAGTGTTCAATATTTTACCAAAATAAGAGGGATCATACAAAATGCATGTTATGTTTTTTATTTAGCATTGACCTGAATAAGATTTTACATGAAATATGTTTACATATAGTCCACAAGAGAAAATAATCGTTGAATTTATAAAAATTACCCCATTCAATATTAACTGTACATACACTTCATTCTTAATACTGTGTTGTTACCTGAATGATCCACAGCTGTGTTTTTTTAGTGATAGTTGTTCGTGAGTCCCTTGTTTGTCCTAAACAATTAATCTGCCCGCTGTTCTTCAAGTCCCGCAGAGGTCTTTGGTTTTTTCAGCATTTTTATGCATTTGAACCCTTCCCAACTATTACAGAAGGTTCAAACGCTCACTGATGCTCCAGAAGGAAAAATATTACATTGAGAGCCAGGGGTGTAAACTTTTGAACAGAATGAAGATGTATAAATTTTTCTTATTTTGCCTAAATATCATATTTTTCATTTAGTACTGCACTTCAGAAGCAACAGAAGATAATTACATGTTTCCCAGAAGACAAAATAAGCTAAATTTACCCTGATCTTCAGATTCAAAAAGTTTTCACCCCTCGACTCTTGATGCATCATGTTTCCTTCTGAAGCATCAGTGAGCGTTTGAACCTTCTGTAATAGTTGCATTTGAGTTCAGTAGTTGTCCTCAGTGTCAAAAGATGGATCTCAAAATCTTACAGTCATTGTTGGAAAGAGTTCAAATGCACAAAAATGCTGAAAAACCAAAGAATCTCTGGGACCTAAAGGATTTTTCTGAAGAACAGCGGGCAGTTTAACTGTTCAGGACAAACAACGGACTCATAAACCGCTATCACTAAACAAAAAAACAAGTGTATTCAAGTGTATGTAAACTTTTGAACGGGGTCATTTTTATAAATTCAACTATTATTTTCTCTTGTGGACTATATGTAAATGTCTTTAATGTAAAATATCTTATTCAGGTCAGTACTAAATAAAAAATAACATGCATTTTGTATGATCCATCTTATTTTGATAATTAACATTTTGCAGATTCTGAAAGGTGTATGTAAACTTTTGACTTCAACTGTATTTGCCATTTACGGTTGATCTACTGAAGCATCTTGGCAACTGTACCTTTTCTGTGCTTGTTTGACTTGCACTTGGCACTGAGGTGAAGTTGGAGTGCAAGGTTGAAACACCTCCCATGTGTTGTGGTCATAAAGTGAAGGTTCTTCGTCTAAATAAACGGCAAAAAAAATTGTAAACCAAGCTTAAGTCAATAGTTTCAGTGTCTCAGTTCACAGTAAATGCAGCATCACGATCTCTACATATGCTGTAAGTTTAACTTGCATTTGGGAATACAACAATTATAGCATTCCATGCAAACTTGTTATAAAAAGCACTTGGAAACCTGTTATCATAGACATCAGTTTTCCACCAAAATACAAGGGTTTTTGGCTCGACCTTTAATGGATGTCTCATTGACATGCTAAGTTTTGTTACTCGTGTTAATGTGGTTTAATATGGTTTTAAATTGTACATTTTTAAAAATAAAAATATACAAACTAGGAAACCAGGGGTCTGCTTACATGACAGAATCAAAAATAGTAAATTTTCAAGGTATTGTATAGAAGTTTAAAATTTCAGTATCATAATTTGTTATATAGTACTATATGGCATAATGTCAGTGAAGGTTTTTTTTTTGTTTTTTTCTCCAGTACCAAAAATAGTCATAACTTCCACCCCTTTTCAGAAACGCCTTTAAGATTTGAATGTAAATAACATATTTTAATAACTGTTTGACTGGTCTTATCAAAGTTTCCAAAGCCTATATTACACTTTGAATTCACCCTTTCTAGCCCTCCTGCATTCATAACCCCCCTCACAATATGGATATTGGTCAATGAGCTGCCAATCTCTATTTGTTTTGGAGTATGATCCCTCTGGATGTGTTTGAGTGATTTTTATGTTCCTGTTAATCTGTTTGCAGTGTTTTTGAGGGCTTTCCAAAAGCACTTGCCTCCAAATTCTGCTCCTGGTGATTGAGCACACATCTGTTTCTCAAGCAAACACCGTTCACGCAGAAACCACAGAATTACTGCACACGCACCCCCCATACTTAATGGACTTGTACGCTCACACAGCCATTTTTATAATACGTGAGCATGGTGCGCTTGTGTTGTTTGAATTGCGTCTGTGCTATATTCGCGGTGACTGGATCAATTTTATTGGCATATCTATGCAATGAAGAGAACTCATGTAAGAAAATCACTCAGTGGGATTCTGTGGTGTCATCGACTGTAATAGGCCCTTTCACATGACTTCAACACAAGCGCTCGGCCTTCATATGAAAAGCGATGCACAGGGGCGGTTTAACAGGGTTGCTAGGTAGCAAGAAAATAGGATATTTAAGAAGTAAATCAGGGCCTGGCAACGTTAAGTAATCATCTGCATATGAGAAAAAACATGAATGAAAGTTGGAATTGGAATTTTTATTTTATTTTAGAATTTATCTAATTTATTTTTATTTACAGTATTAAATAACTACAACAAATGAATTTACAGATAATAGATAATAGATTTTAATTTAAAAAATAAATATGTAATTTCATTTAGTAAAAAATAAATACAATAAAGTTATAATAATATTAATTTATAGATTAATAGATTTTAATAAAAATGACATTTATCTATGATTGAATTATCTATGACTGCTTTATATATTTATCTATGATTGATTTAATAAAAATAAAAAATCTAAAAAACTAAATCTATTAATAATAGATTAATGTCATTAAAAATAAATATATTAATAATAAATGCCAAAATTGTATTACTGTAAAACTAACAAAACAACGGAGATATATATATATATATATATATATATATATATATATATATATATATATATATATATATAGACCATAAAAAAATAAATATATTAATAATAAACGTCAAAAAAAAGTAATTTATATGCATTTACCTATATGCAGTTTTCCACCAAAATACAAGGCTTTTACTAATATAATTTCAAGTAATATATATATATATAATTATTTTTTACAGTTATTTTACAGTGCAGAGGTATTAATATATATTTTATTATTATTATTATTATTATTATTACTAATAATAATAATAGTGTTAGTATTATTACTAATCCCACTAAAAACTATCAGGGCTGAAGAATCTCATATATCAGAAAATGAGTTCACAGATATAATAGACAATACATTTTAATAAGAAATTAAATACTTCATCTCTATTCATTTAATAAAACCTACAATAAAATTATAACAATCTAAATTTATTAATACATTTTAATAAAAATGAATTATCTAATATTTATCTATATTACTTTAATAAAAAAAAATTAACTAAATCTATTCAAAATAAATGTCAATAAAAACATACATACATATTTATCTATATGCATTCAACAAAAAAAACTAAAACAATTTATATAAATAATTAAAAATTGCAGTTATCCAAAGTTCATTAATAAAAAAAAACTTCCATCTGCAAAATAAAATAAAATAAAATAACATAAAATAAAATAAAATAGGGTACCACTCCAAAAAAACAGACAAACAGAGGAGGGGGAAAAAAGGTACCAGTGTTTACAATTGTCACTGGAAATCAACTTCCAAAAGGCTTGACATCACAGTCATTAAATACTAAATCATGTTTTGTTTGGCTAAATTTGTTATTATATTTGTTTTCGAAATGAAGCTGAGGGCTATTTGCAGTCGTGAAGATGAATTCTCAAGTGGTCAGTCTCCAGTGGGGATTGCGGCTGATGAGTTTAGAGACTCACCCATCCTGTAATCCCCATTGTCTTTGATGCACTATTTTTTTTTTTTTTTTTTTTTTTTTTGGCAAAGCGTATTCTTTCTTTAGGGATGTGATTGAGTTACGCTGGGGAAATCTCTTACCAGCACTCTACGGTTTGGGCGAGATGCATTAAACGCCTGTTGTGTTCTCACCAGACTGAGCCATTTTACACCGCCCTCACACCCACAGGCAACAGATCTGTGTTTTTGTGTGTGTCTGTCTGTCTCACATGCACACAAACACAGAACGCTCGCTCGCTTTCCCCCGTCAGTCCCTCGCCTCAACCCTCCACTTTTTCCCTCCATCACTTTAGTGACGTTCCGCACTGGGCCGTGACGTTACAGAAAAACAGAGGGCAAATCGACAACGGAGGCAAGACAGACGTGAGAGAGATGATGTGGGGTGGGAGGGTTTCTGTGAAGGAAAAGTTGCAGAGAACAAAAGAGGTGCGACACAGTAAACGAAATACACGGTACAATTTAGAAAAGGTTGTTGCGTACACTACAAGATACTATTAAATAAAGCCTACTGTATAACGTTTATTTGTTCACCTCTAAATCATCAATGCATAATTAGATTTTTCCTTTAATCATACAGCTATTTAAACATCATCGTACTTATAACGGCATATCATTAAGAGACATTGGGCCTCAATATCTATATTATTCGAATATAGAAACGAGCGCAGATCCGTGCGCACAAATCAACTTACGAAAGAGTTCACGTGTGAATCACGATTGTACGTTGATAAATGTGGCATCTGAAAACAATCATTTAAATATCACGCCCCTAAAATCACCTCGATACAGAAGCCTTACCCCTAGAGTTTACGACACGGAGAAACGAAAAGAGGAAGTAAACTCATGAAAGAGAAATTGACCTCACTCTAAAAACACCCTTTAACCTTATATTTGCAAACAACAGCATTCATTTATACTGTATGTATATTAAATACCAATAAATAAAATGAAACATTTATAAACATTATAGTCTATTTAGTTCTACTTAATCCACAACAAACTTTAAATTGAACGGTATTACAGAACAAGAATGAAAAATGAGTAGCTATTAAACTATAAAATAAAACACAAATTAGGCTAGTGAATACAAAATACAAACGTCAAGCTAAAATGAATAAAGCGAAACTAAATAGCATTGGGCTTACAATTAAGCCTCTCTCATCAACATCCAAATGTTTCCATTTTTGCCATGTAACATTTGGTTACTAAACTATTATCCATGATATTGTTAAAATGCAAAATAAACACTGTTGCCAGCAGGTTACTGTAATTAAGATGTACAGTATCAAACTGTATTTAATTTACAGTTGCAAACTACTGTTTTACAGTAAAATACTATATAAAAAAGTCAAACTCATCAGTATACTACTGTAATTCATTCACTTTAATATAGATTTCAGTAGATTTATCATTTTTTATATTGAATTAATTTAAATTTATTTTATTTTTACTCTACATAGGTACTACTGGCATTCAATTAAAACGGACACAATAATTACAAAATATGAAATTCTTTATTTAAAACCATGCATGTATAACACTTAAAAATACAGTCTTCCACTGCTGGAACAGTGCATCTTCACCATTTCGTTTTGCAGTGGATTATGTTGTATCCTCACAAAGAATCTATAGGCAACAGAAACATAACGGAGAAAAAGACATGCAGCCAAAGAATGCACAGCCATCTGCAAAACCCAGGTGCTGCTCCAAAACGTGGCCACCACCTTTGCTCACCATCCACTTTGTTAGTGACAGGAATGTCTTCTCTGAAAAACAAGAAGTAGAAATGGCACACTTTTAAAAGGCAAACCCCACACAGAATACACAAACTTCTCAAAACCATAGTTGTTCTCTTACCATGAACTATCAGCATCAGGGTGGTTGGTCCTGCTCATGTCTTTCTTGATGCTTTACTGCAGTTGCCTTTAAAACAAACAAAAAAAAATGCAGTAAATCTTAAATTTCATTAAAAAAATAAACTAATTCTGAAAAGGCAGCTAACAGTTAGTCATAAAACTTGTTTAACCTAGCTAACATACAATTTTATTTTCTCAATAGGCTACTGGTCAACATTAACTACTTACAACACCTGAACAAAATTTCACATTAGTTAAACTAATGTTAGAATAAGATAAGCGTTGCTCGTTCAAAATTATTTTAATTCGGAAACTTAATTCAATAAGCTGACAAAAGCGCAGTTTACCATAGTAAAGTTTGTAACCGCTATGTTGACGGGTAAATATTACTAGGTTAAACTGGTGTGCAAAAATCTGACAAACAGTTAGACAAACGTGCATATATTTTTTACCTTACTTGCTGGTCTTAATCTCTAGTAAGTTGCATTGACACACAGCGTAGATGTTCTCCTGAACTCTTCTACTCTCGTGGGTTCATCCCTGGGCAAACGCCGCGACGCTGCCCAACTGAGGTCGTTACAGCAAATACAGTAGTGTACAGCAATTTAAAATAATATACAGTAAGTATCTGTATGTGGGGTCTGACATCACAGAAAATTCCCATGATGCAATGGTTATTACAGTTATTTACTGCAAAGGGAATCTGCAGTATTATACTGGGTGATATATAGTTAATAACTGTAGAAATTACAGAAATGTCTAACAGTGCGTTCACTCGCTGATGAGTCTTGGTCGCTAAACAGCACTGTGAGATCTAGTGTGAAATGCTTGAATTCAGTGAAGAACACAAATTACTCTGTTTAAAGCCAGATGAAACATCACTGACAGACAGGAGAAACGCTGTGTGCAATGATACAGACAGAAGGCTTTTGAATCTACAAATTGCCATTATTTAACCTACCATAAATTTACTGTAGTAGCACTAACTGCACAGTGATATTGTGTCAGAAATGTGGGTATATTTATGTCAAATTTTATTATATTATTAATGTAGACATGTATTAAAAGTATTGAAGGAGGAGTAATGGAATATAATTACAGTATTTTTTTGTGATTAAGATGTAGCGTTTATGCATGTTACTGTTTTTCATACAAATACCAATATTACATTTTTACCATAGTATTGAGGTGCTATATTTGTGGTTTTAACTGTTATTATCATGATCTATGGATGATACTGTGGAAGAGCAATGGTTCATTTAAAAAGATAAATAAATAAATAAATGTCACCATATAAAAATGAGGTTTTTACAGATATTACTGATTTTGATAATGAACATAAATCTACATCTGCAGCCTGCATTTCTATAAGACAAAAAAAAATTATATTGTTATTAATATTATCAGGGAACATAAACCTGTTTCTTGATTTGATATAATAACATGCAGAACTAAGAAATCATTTTTTTCCTATTAAGATATTTATTTTGTTAAGGAAAAATGACTGGGAAAAAGTGTAAAGAATTCAAAAAACATGAAGCGTTTGTCATGTTCTGACCATAAAGAATATTTTCAAGCCACAATTAACCATCTGGTTTTTAAAACTTTCACACTGTAGCAAAAATCTGCCTTTAAGCCTGACAGAAATAAAAATGTAACATTTATCGTGATAATTATTGATATCGACTGATACGAAAAAAAAAATTTTGTGATAATTTTTTGCCCATATCGCCCAGCCCTAGTGACCACCAATACTTATGCATTTTATGAAAGTAGTCTGTTGTACTGTTATTAAGTTCTCATTTATTTACAAGCCATCAGAATTTTATCTTTTGCCCAAAAATCAGCAACTGCACCAAATTGCACATTTTTGCTCAGTTTGGGCCTCTGAATAAACTTCTGTCCTTTTTCATGTGCAAGTATTTCACTATACTATACATTTTCACTATATAAGCCTGATGTATAAAATATGATACAATTTTTTTTTGTTATATTTTATCTAAAGGTTCAATAAACAGGTTCCAATTACACTTACGGTATTTGTCTAACAGAAAAACAGTGACATTATTTAGAGGATCAAACAGCATTTGAAGACATCGATTTACACCAAGGAAAAAAAAATAAAAGCTATGAAACTGTTGTTTTTCAACTCTGTGGGTTGAAGCGACTCCACTAGCGCAATATTTACCCCCAATTTTGTTGCGAAAATCTGGCAACCCTGTCGTTATTTTTCTTTTGCGCATGCAGGTCAGTTCAGAACCATGATCTGTTCACAATGGAAATCTGATATTGGCCACATTTAAAAAAAAAAAATAAATAAATAATGTGAACAGCTATACAAAAAAAATGTATGTATACTACCATGTATATTACAGTTTACAGACTCAGAAAAGATTATTCACTGTCTGATATTTGGTATGAAGATAAAAGTTACATTTATGATTTTTTTTTTTTTTTTGGTAGTCCTTAGCACAAAGTGAGTGTATGTTAGCATCATTTGTTCTTTGCTTTTGGGATCTGACAGATGGTTTGGACGTGGAAATGATGATGTGTGACGTCAGACTTCACAATCTGACTAACCAGAATGAATCAGCCTTTCCAGTGCTCTATTTGAGAGAGAGGACATAATAGGTGGCCATGTGTAATTATGTAGCATTTTGTCCCAATGTACTACTGCTCACAAAAAAATAAATAAATAAAAATAAAAAACATCTTGCTACTAGAAAAGCGACGCTGTTTTGAAAACAACTGAGCTATTGTCATGCTACTGAAAATGTTAGTAGCATTGTGCTTTCAGTTAGTTATTCCCCAGCACTGATGAAACGACTGTGTGCTATTACCAAAAATAAGGTACAAGTGTGTGTACACTGTGTGTGTGAGAGGGCCGCATGTGAGCGATTTCCTGTCTGTCAGGAGGCGACGTTGCGAGTGTTGGCGCTTGAGGTGAAAGAGCGGTGAAGCAGATGAGATGGCCTACAGATCTGATGAGAGACGGATTCCCTCGGAAAGAATGACAGAGCTTAATAATTCAGAGAGTGATGCAATGGAGGAGGGAAAACGAGAGACGGAGAGAGCGATAAAAAGAGAGGAGGGCGATAGGTGATGGCCTGGGGTGCAATAGTGTGAAATCACCAGCGTTTTGTTTTTAGGGCAATAAAAGAGTCGTATTCCTCACAGACTGTCTACGCTGCGGGTGAGCAGCACAACATGATGCAACTAAACTAGATTGCACTTATTATATTCAAGCACAGCCTCTTTGTTAATACTGGGAATAATCTTGATTGTCTGCATATTCCATAGTATGCAAGGGGTCAAAGTTTGGCAAGTTATTAGTTGGCCCCTGTTTGCGTATAAATGTGTCTAAGCAGTGTGTGGGCACAACCACCCTACAGTGATACAAATCTATTCACTTCTGAGACCTAAACAGTCTCAAGAAGAGTGGAGAAGATTTGAATATTTATCAAATATTTGCAAAAAAAAAAAAAAAAGCATTTCTGACATATACGTCAGCTTTCATTTGTGATATGTTATCAAAAAGAAATCGCTGTCCATGCAAATAGTCCTTTTAGATAATCACACCCAGGTTGGCCCAGCTAACTAAAGGGAGACGCACAGCCCGCTTCAATATTTCTCTCTTTTTTACTACCAGCCCCTCATTATGTTTAAGTAGCAGGGCTCTCCATATACCATAATACCCATATGTCCAATTCCTTTCAAATAAATAGCAGCGTTGCCATTTTGACTGTAACAAGTTTTCTTTAAACTCATTAATTTCATGCATGGGGCCTAATTAGGAAGGTCTTGCCGAAGCATATGCACTGCCAAAATGCAGCCAGTGAATTAGTAGCATGAAAAAAATCATGTTTGTTTGTCATATACCACTGAATAGCAACAGAGAGTCAGTGTTATTGCTCAACTTGTACATTGAAGTGTAATAAACAGAAGTTATTCCCTTGTGTTTGGAAACACATCATGTTCATTTCAGTCCAGTTGTTGCGGCCTAATGCTGAGAGGATAGAGACACAGCAGCACCCAGTGGCAATTTATCATATAACAACAGCCCCTTTTACTTTCTTCTTCTTTGTTGCAGGTACATGGTAATAAAAATAAATAAATAATAAAAATAAATAAATAAATAAATAAATAAATAATAATAATAATAATAATAATAATAATAATAATAACAAATTAATGATATACAGTATATGCAGTATATTTGCAAAAACATAACTTTTCAAAAATCATATTTTTTTTGTGCATTCCAATTTGGTTATTTTGATATAAAGTAAAAATAACAAAAAAAAAATACATCTACTAACACAATAAAACAATAAAACATGATTTTTAAATACATCTGTTATCTGTTTTGCAAATAAACTCTTCATATGCTTTTTCTGGTATAATATATAATAAAGTTCTTTCAATTAAACATTATCTAGTAGCATTAAAATGTCAAAGATGTAGGCCTACAGACTCTTTATATAATTTGATGGGAACACGTACGTTGTTTTAATTAAAACCTACACATACTGTAACAATTATGGTGTCAACAAAGTAGGCCTATGGTATGGTCTCTGTCAGTGATACTCTGAGATGTACTTAAACTATTTATATTTAACTGGTAAGCCAATTTACTTCAAATAACACCATATTACCATGATGGCAATTGTAATGTTACTTAGTTTTTGTAAATACCGTTTTGGAAACAATTTTACCTTAAGTACTGCATCGTTCACGAGGTCCATGTGCAGGTGTGACAACTTCAGCATTTATAGGGTGCATTTGCAGTGTCGATTTCAATGGATTGTACACAAACATCCGCTTTTCCCGCGCTCTTTTTGTTCACTGTGTGCTCAAGTATTCCGTTACTGTTTGAAGGACTGAGAAATCGCTCCAGACGATTCACTGTGACTGAAATGATCTGTCAGCACTATGAATTGATCGCAAATCTAAATCCCGTTTGACTGAACCGACTCAAAAGAATGATTCATTAACGGAACGGGCATCGATTCTCAGAAACAGTGAGTTAAGAAAATATGGAACATTTTAATCAATTCTGTTTAATTTAAGTGTTAATTGTTGTATTTCACCGTCCTTCACAACACAGGACAAATGCCTCTTTGTTGTCAATTATAGTGAATGATTTTGAATCACTTCAGTTTCAATATTACTTTACTGTTGTTGTGGTGTTCGTCCGTTAGGCCGATTGTTGGTGTATAAAATAAGAGCATTTCGAAACTCCGAATCAACTGCTTCGCGAATGATTCACTCATTCGAAGCACTCAAAATTATGCACGCTGCGACACCTGCTGGTCAAGATGCAACGACAGCACGGCACAAACATGAAAAATGACAGTTAATATTCAAACAAATTGCGAATGATCTCATTAAAGGCTAAGTATGACATTTGTTTGCTGAAATCACCTTGGCCACTTCCAAGAAAAAAAAAAAATCGTAAATTTCGAACTTAGAAGACATCGAAATCAGACAGCAGTTTTCAGTAGACTATTAATTGTCTTTTCTGGAAACTTTAAGATAATACACAGATTAGATTATAAAATAATTTTAACTCAAATCAGTATTTCATGTCATTTCATATGTGTCCCTGGACCACAAGTCATAAGGGTCAATTTTTGCTGAATAAATAAGCTTTGCATTGATGTAGGATAGGACAATATCTATATTTGAAAATCTGGATTCTGAGGGTGCAAAAATAAAAATAAATAAAAAAAAATAAATATCAAAATCAAAATATTGACAAAGTCTCCTTTAAAGTTGTCCAAATAAAGTTCTTAGCAATGCATATTACTAATCAAAAAAATATTTTTCTATATATTTATGGTAGGAAATTTACAAGATATCTTCATGGAACATTAAAAAAATCGATACTTTGGACCCATGCAATGTATTGTTGGCTATTGCTACAAATATTCCCGTGTGACTTACGACTGGTGTTGTGGTCCAGGGTCACATATACTTGTGTTCATTTATTTGCTATTTGTTTATTTGGTGACCAGGGAATTACCAGATTGACCTTGTGAATGACGCTGTACTGTAGGTAACATCATTTTAAATTACTAGCAAAACATGTACACAACATGTTTAGGGTATAACATTTTGTGTATTTTAGTGCAGTACCGTGCTAGGCTCTTAAGTTTATTGGAGTACCACCCTACTTCCATACCTGGCGGTATCGCTCTGTCATTAACTGGTGCCTAATATTTTAAAATAATTTGTATTCCTGGTAGCCTTTTTGTTTCAACCATTTCTTACCATATCAAGTATTTTAAGGTCAGGATTTGAATTCTGGTCCAGGCGCAAGCTAAATTGTCAAGTGGTAAGCATGAAAGACTAAACTAGCAAGTCATCTTTTAGTCATAGTTCAACATGCTATAACTTTATTATCTATATATAGTGTTAAAACAAGATGTGGGATATAGTAAAAAAAAAAAAATGCATTTGTGCACACTATGACTTCACACAAAAACTGGCTTTCATTCCTATAGGCTTACGATGTTTATATTATTTATACTTTCAAAAACAGTTAATTCCTTTGAGTAGCCTAATAAATCAGCATTAGTAAAATATACTGATGGGTTTAAGAGAGTTTTATGACCATGGTCCTGTAATCCCTCGCTAGTAAGGATTCGTGAGCACTTGTCGCCTGATGTAATCACAGCTGTAGCAAGCGTGCTCAGCAGGGAATGAACTGATTTTCACTTCAAAATGTCGCCGCCAGTTGAAGTACCGGCTGTACAGCGCCTCATGTCTGCTCAAAAGGAGATACTTCGCTAGAGCTCTCACAGAGGGGAAGTCATTGACGTAGATAAATGCGTCTCAGGGATGAAACGCTCATACTGTATTTCTGTTCTAGATGAGCTCAGTACTACTGGCATCGCACCAGGCTGTAGAGCGTTGCAGAGTTTCTTGGTAATGTTGTCTTTGTGCTCTGAGTTTTCAAAAGAAAGATTAAATCTACAGCTAGCTACAATTTCCTGATAACAATTTCCTGATCCAAACAGAAACAAGTTAAAGGAGCTGCCAAACATGGATATCCAGGTATCTCTGGAGCTCAAGTATAGTAGGCATTTTATCTAATTTTATATTATTGCTGTTGTTATTATTAGTTGTTGTTTCCTAATTAGCAAATGAGCATATTTGTATTTCTTGCACTTTAACACTAAAGATTGGAGTAATGATGCTGAAAGATTCACTGAACGATTGATGCCAATAAATAACCTTTATCTTTAAGAGTGTAAGAATAATACATTCATTTATCTATTCATAAAGTAATATTTTCACATTTTTAACAGTTTAATTTACCTGTATCAACCCAATCATTAACAGACATGCCTTATGAGAATGTGTAAGTGGTTGTTGTCCCAGACCAGACTGGCATCATTCTGAACTCAAATCACCTCACCATACTCAATTTGCTCTTTTTACACGCTTCTACCTCCATCTCCTTTCTACTCCACCCACAACAGAACTGTAACAAACCCATTGCTCTATATAGCGAGTCTGTCAGTGTGAAGTCTTACTTACGTTCTCTACAGGGAGCAGGAAGCATGTAATTGTGTTCTTCCCTTGATTATGACACTGCAGTAGTCTACTTTAATGCATACATCACTGTCACAATCACAATCAAGATCAAATCAAGCTTAGGAGGTGAATGAATGTCTTTAACGCTGCTCTTTAATTCAGTGGCTCTTAACCTTTCTTACACCAAGGCTCCAAACGTCATCTCTGAAGTTGTGCTTCTGCTGCAAAGACAATAAATGTGCTTGTTTACCAACTACAACAAAATTGCAGTGTCAACCGATGAATCCTTTTTTATTTTAAATATTTAACACATTCTGTTCATTTTAGAAAGGGAAAGCATAATAATATTTAGCAGAAATAATTATTGATGGCATTTTACAACTGAGACTGAGATATGTGAAATTCTGCCATGCAGAGATGCAATGAATTTCTAGACATCTTCTAGACATCATATATTTTACCTTATAAACATCAACATTTTGCAAGCTAAACCACATAGTTATTTCATGTTTCAACAGTGTGCACACTGTTTGGCTGGCATTTATTAAAGTAAATCATAATAAGAAAAGAAAAAACCAACATGAACCAACTTTACAAATGGTCTGGCTAGTAAACTGCCAAAAGAATGACTATTTGGATCACTTGTGAAGGAATGAGTGCTTTGAACAGCGAGGTCACTGCTATAAAGCAAAGGGCTCGCAACTGGTAATTGAAAGCCCAGAAGGGAGAGAAAAGCACATTTTGTGCCCTTTTTGGGGGGCTCAGTTCCAATTCAGTTTTTGATTAAAAAATAAACAATTATGCACGGCCACCAAAAGATGGCGCCCTCACCTCATCAATGGCCAAGTGCTGGAACAATTTTGAGTGGAGTAAATTTCCGCTTAACATGGTCTTGTCATTTACAAGAGCAATTGTAAGAATTGTGGAATCAGTTGAGGCCCTACATGAACCCAGATCTTGTTCTGTATATATCAAACACCCCTAATTTAAGTGGATTGTTGCAGTGGACCAGAAATAGTGTGTCAGAACACTTTTGATGGATTTGATGGAAACTGGTGGATGTTTTTTTTTGTTGTTGTTTTTTTCCTTTTAATATCTTCTTATGTGAAAGAAACTTATATAAGCTTAAAACCACAAAAAGTGGAAAAAATAATGTCACAATTTTTGGGGTGAGCTTACAGTATATATTTAGAGTATATATTCAGAGTAATACAATGCAAATATAGAAAATAATGGGTTTGTCTAGAACTGTCCAATAAAATTATTGAGCATACATTTAATTACTTGTTTTTACTCACTATTAAACTACATTTAGATTACATGTTGACAGTTATTTCTACTGTTTATTTTCGCTCAGCCAAGCAAAATAGTTCAAAATGAAGCCAACGTAAGGTCTGACATAAGGCCCTGTTTACATTAGCGCTTTTTCGTTTTAAAACGGCGTTTTAAAAAGAAAATGATCCTCGTCTACGCTGGCGTTTTCACTGCATTTCAGAAACGATCTCCGACTACACTACACAACTGAAAACGCATGCCACATGACCATTAATGCAGGTACAACCATAGATATGTATAGGTAGATTCCAGTGGGCTACTTTAACACTGTTGCCGTGGGTTGTTTTTGATGTTGAAGTGACCCCAGGTATGTTATATGTAGTCCCTAAAATACGAATTTACCAGAAGAATCCAGACAAAAAGATTGTGCATTTTATCCCCGGAAGGCGATTTTTAAAACATGATTGGGGTAGTTTTGGGCTAGATTTGAGTAGCAATTGGGCGAGTTTTGTTGTGAAAACTGGCAACCCTGCATGGTTGATGCGCTATTATTTTGGATGCGTCGACGTGCTTGAAGTGTTCGAATGGGTTATCTACCTATACATCTCTATGGGTACCACAATGAGCATGATGCTATTGTTTACACGGTCGTCAAGGATACGCAGAGCGAATGTGGGCAGCCACGCCATCGTTTTCAAAAGTCTCTGTTTTGGTCCGTTTACATTGAAATGCAACCCCGGAGTTTTCAAACTAAAGCGGGGTCTGCAGCGTTTTCGAAACTCTCCGTTTTCGAGGGTCATCTGTCAGGAAATGGTTCAGTGATCCTGATGTTGTAATGAAGAGAGAGAACCCTGTTACATCCAGGTGCTTTTTGTTTTTTCTCTTCCATCTCTCCATTTTTTTATTTTTCAAGATTATATGTTTGTCAGCGGTACTCAGGATCTGCAAATCATTCGCCAGGGTCCTGTCAGTCATCTTTCCTTACTTTGTTTATGTAGTATTAGAAATCGTATATGATGTAATGTAACAGGCTTCCGCTAACAAGAGGTTACGAACAGTGTTGGGCAAGTTACTCTGAAAATGTACTGATTACTCCTTTGAAAAGTAATCAAATTACTGTTCTGATTACTTTGTTTCAAAAGTAATTAGTTACATAACTCGTTACATTACTTTTTTTCCTGTACATCCACGAAATTTACGTGCAATAGTGAACTTTTGTGTTGACTACCATCCCAACATAAACGCTTCGATAAAATATTTGTTATTAAAGCATCAACATTCACAAACCGCTGTTATTTTAACTAAAAGCAATAGGCTACTGCGTGCGTGGTTGCAGAATGCACGGCATTTCGAGCGGTGAGTGGATTCTCTGATTGTCCATTGCATTTCAGAAATCAACATTGTTCAACGCTGCAAACACGTTATAAATAGAAACTCTGCCTATGCTTACACCAATCGTTTTTGTTTTTATATAGTTGTTCTTGTTGCTTTTGTGCAATACATGAATAGCAATTAATTTGTTTTAGATATTTTATGTTTAGACAGTTCTATTTTCAAATAGAAATCATTTTATTCTATCGCATCCCGCAAACACACGAGTCTTTGCCCGCCCGCGCCCGCGCCCGCAACCGCACCCGCACCCGCACCCGCCCTTCAAGTCTTGTACCGCGCAAGTCTTGTACTCTCTGTTGCGTCGAGTCCAGTGCCAGTGGATTAGAGACCACTCTCGCTGGTCTCGACGCAACAGAGAGCGGCGCGGTATGACAATAGCAGCTGATGCGTTGCTCTCCGCACCCGGTACGTTCTCAATAAGTTTTCATGTGCCGTGCTGCCCTTTCAGAGGTTTTAAATTAAATATTTTTCACGGTTGAAAATGATTTCTTCCCCTGTAATTGACATCGCACAATAATGTTCTTGCCTTTGACAGAAATAAACTAAAAATAATGATTGTATTTCCAGCTACAGAACGCGTACTTTCCTCTCTCCATGCTGACTATGTTTTCATTGGTAGTTCCGCCTCACAGGCGCTTTCCTGTCAAAGTAGTTCTCAGGTAAAGGACGTCGCGTGTGCTAGCCACGATGTGATGTATGCATTTTATAATCTACATGATAAATCTCATTCTGTCGGGAATGATGTAACGCAACGGTAACGCATGCTTGTAACTATGCTCTAATTACTAATTTGGAAATTATAACGCGTTAATTTACTCCGTTACTAAAAAAAAAAAAATCAAATTACAGTAACGCGAAAGTAATGCGTTACTGCCCAACACTGGTTACTAAAGATCAATAATTAATTTACATTTTTTTCCTCGCTGAAAATGGGGTATTTGTTTTTCCTCCTCCATTGCTATTGCTGTTTTTCCAGTTATCAGTGAAATGAATAACAGGTCCAAATGATAATCAATTCCAAATGAAAAAAAAAAAAAAAAAAGGAAACAGAATGCACAAAAAAGTAGCTTCATAAAATTAAGGTTGAACCACTGATGCCACATGGACTGTTTTAATGACATCCTTACTACTGTAAAAAAAAGAAAAAAAAAAAAAAAAAATCTTAATTTGTGTTACGAAGATGAACAAAGATCTTGCGGGTTTAGAATGACCTGAGGGTGAGTAATTAATGACAGAATTTTCATCTTTGGGTGAACTAATCCTTTAACTTTTGGAATCTGATGCAATCATGCAACCGAGATTACATGTATATTAGCTAGTGTTGTACTTGGATTTCTCATTTGAAAATATCAATATTCAATACATTATGGGCATACATTTTTTTTATTATTTTTATTAGAAGTTGTCTATAACAAGCTTATTTACTTGTTACATTTGCTTTGTTACAAGTTTATTTACTTGTCTATTTACTTGTTACAGTAAGGCAGAGGCATAGCCATCATTTCAAAAGGGGGAAAGAATGTCAAGTGTAATACCAATTTGTTATATTCTATTTTTTTACTGTACAGTCCATGGTTCAGGAAAGAAATAAAGTCACTCAAACCACACTTTTGCAAAGAGACCCACAGTTTTTTTTAGTGTGTGAGAGTTGTCAAAGACCTCCATCAAACTTGAACTGACATACGTCACAGTAAGGAGATCTTACATAAGTAAGGCCCGCGAATGCTTCTTTAAAACATTAAAAAAACTTTAATTGTTCAATTACAAGCAGCATCATTCATTTCAATTCATTTAATTAATAGACAATTCATTGATGGTACATCAAACTTAGTCCTTAGCAGGATGTCGTACAACTGTAATGTAATTTGTAGACAGTCCCTCTGTGACATCACAGCCTGTATAAAGATCAGTGCTGATCTGCTATTGAAAACGTCGACTCACTGCACGACCATCGCAAGCTCTCCTCTCATCCAAGCCTGCTTTGCTACAGACTGGTACACCCCTTCTCACATGCACTAATACTCTGATGACAAGTTGTATTGTGAATGTGGACTCAGTTTTAATGTTAAGACATATACTGTATTAGTATTATAAGATTATATTAGTATTATAAGAGTGTTGATTGATGAGTCATTTGAATGAAGTTATTGTATATAGCATTGAGTCATTTTGAATTTTAATGGCTATTAATGAGCCTTTGGAGCCTATATCGAGTCTTAATAGCGTCTTTGGTAGGATTCAAAAATTTATTTAGTTTAACTAAGATTGTTTATTAACCAATTACCTTTTTTAAAAATGTAACTTGGTGAAAACTCATACTGTAAGTTGTCAGTTGTATTTTAATCTTGCATTGGGGTAGCGGCATCTCACTTGTCTTATTAGGCCTGCAGAGGGTCGGGTACATAACACTGCAGTAGTTTGCTTATCTGCGTTTAATGCCATGCCAGCTTCTGTGGCTGTTTTAATGGCGAGAAAGATTTATGGCTAAATATCAGGTTTTTATCATTTATTTTCGCCAAGAAACTCTAAAACTTTATTTGGCTTTACTTTGTTCTACAAAAGATTTAACTGAATAAAAATGCTTTTTCACAGGATTAAAAAAGCACAATCTAATAAAACATGCTTTGGGGACAAAGGGTTTTGGCATAGAGAACATGTTGGAGGATTTTCTCCAGCTAAGACTGCAGTAGAGACTGCAGTAGGCTGTGGTAGAATCTATCACATACATTATTAACTTAAAGTCAACATGAAATCAAAATTAAAGTTTTGTGGCTTTTAATATGAATATGTTAGCCTTAAGGTTATCTATAAGCTAGTGTCCAAAACAATCACAAAATTCGAGTTTACAAGATATAAGCATTCAAAACTTAGAGTTTCTCACTTCCGCAAATATGGGTCAGTGATTTTGATGACATCACCCTGCACTTCAGCGTCTCGTCAAACTTTGTCCAATCAGATGCTCTCTGGAATCCGCAGCATCCCGCCCCCTTACATTATAAAAAGACGCTGAAGCTGCGGCTGAGATCAGTCACTTGTTCACAGTGTTAGTAATTTCTGTATACGGTGAATGGCATGAGGTGCACAATGTAGACGATAGGGATCGATGCAGACAGCGTAAATATGTTTTCGATTGGGGCAAATGAGATCTGGTTTCGCGTTGTGTCACGCGAACCACGGCAGCGTGCACAGTCTACTCCGGACTTTGGCTCCGGTCCAGAGACGCATTAGCACAGAGTGGATCATATGCGGGAGTCGGCATATATTAAACACTTTTAAGACTACAGCCTCAGCATAATTACCATCACTATTTTGTTTTAGTAAGAGTTTCATATTGAATGTAGGGGGTAATCTATTAGACTGTGGCTGTCATAAAATGTCAAATGCGGCTTTATCCAGCTCAACGGTTCTGGCCCGAGCAAATATAAATGAAACGCTAATTTGGCTATATGTTAAAAAGGGGGTGGTGGGGTTGATCGATGTCTCGCACTTCAGTGGACCTATAAGGAAGCCACCGCACTAAATGCCTACCTGCGTGATGCTCACATTCGTATTCCTGTAGTTATAAAATCCCAATAGGGTAAGAAAACCACATACACATTTTTGTGTGTATTGAGATTAAAAGGGAGAGGGGGCGGCATTAAAACCCGGTTTTAAAACCAGGTTAGGGATTTGAAAACCTGGTATGTTTGCATGCATTAATTTCATCATCAATCCAAATAAATCCAACCAGATTTTAGATTCTTTATATGAACCCTTAACATTATGATCAGATTTGCATATTAGATTACCAGTGTTGGACAGATAACATGTAATCTGGATTACATCCAAAAATTCAATTCTTGTAATTACATTTCTTATCTTACTTGATGGCTACGTTTTCAACTCCTTCGGTTCTTTGAATATAAGTCTAGAATTAGACACATTGGCTCATGAAAACCTCTACATGAACATGTGAACCAAACAACTTAATCAGACTATTTACAGTAATATATGGCATTATATAAATCTGTATAGTTTACTTACAGTGTAAAATCTGTAACTTTTTCGGATGGACCCCTTTTTTGCAGTGTAAAAACAAATAGTAATAGAAAACAGGGAATTAAATATATTCTTAAAACTTTTTTTTTTTTCTTTTACAAAAAGATAAATATGAAAAAAAAAAAGGGTGTAGTAAAGGTAAAAAACCTTTAATTAACCAGGCTAACTCTTATAAATTGTTAAAAGGTGTATCCTGAAGAACACTGTGTAGCTGAAATACGCAGATCTACACTTTTAACCATTTTAATGATTCAGTCCAGTTAAAAAAAAAAAAAAAAGGTTTTTACCTTTACTACATGAATGCCTTGGAGTATTTTTTCTTCTCAGTTTGATATTTTCCTCCAATTATCCAAAGAACACCAGTGGTTATGTGAAGAGACCAGTGCAGCATTCTTGGTTTCTGTTGTTTTGTAAATAAAAATCTATATTTATTTATTTTTTTTTTTTTTTTTCATGAAAGTTCCATGAGAAGGAGGAAGAAACTGAAATCTGTTCTGTAAAAATTCCCCTGTGGATATATTCTAAACAGAACTTAATTATCTTTAACCTTTGGGGTTTGGGGTATGTCAGGTAAGTATGAAAGAAACCTCAACATCGCCAGAGCTGTCGCACTGAAAATAACCAACATGCTTAAAAACTCTGTAAATTAATGTTATTACACGCAATGTCAAATAATTCACTGTAAGAAAAGTATTTTACTGTCTTTTTTTATCACTTTAATGGATCCTTGAATTAAATATCAATTTATATTAATTATCAATTGTAATAACACCAAATATTTGATTCTACTGTGAATATAATAAATATATTAGTAGTTCTCATTATGACACAAAATAGTCTACATTTTGTCTGATGGGAACTGAAGGATGGGTGGGGTTGGGGGGGGGGGGGGGGGGGGGGGGTCATTGGCCCAAAAATGATTGAGAACCACTGGCCTAAACATCTGCATTACTGGTGAAAACAGCCTTTATATTTTTATACCATGTAAATGATCAAAGTGATCAAAGCTTCTGAATTTGGAGGAAAAAATCAGGTAGACCACTGTATCAGATGAATAGTTGTGCATGTTAGTAAGCACTGCCTGTCTGTAGCTGTGAAATAGAATGTATACCAAATACTGCTGCTGCACATATAACATATATGAAATACCAAGTAGTTAATTGTTGTGCAGCAAGCTCATTGGCTGCTGATGTGAAAGAACCCAATCAGCTGTGCCATCTAGAGTTCGTGTTTATATTTCAAGTGTTTTATTTTAATGTATCGGTTTTATTATTTTAAAATTGTTTATTAGTTTCTTGATTTTTTTTTTACATTTATTAATTAATTACATTTAATTGTCTGTTCATTAACTTACAACTTTCACAATCTTGCAGGGCATGGATTATATGTTTGCATGTGAATGTAGCTTGTAAGAATTCATTTTCAGAATTTTCTCTATACTTAAAGTAGAGGTTCACTTCCAGAACAAAAATTTACAGATAATTTACTCACCCCCTTGTCATCCAAGATGTTCATGTCTTTCATTGTTCAGTCGTAAAGAAATTATGTTTTTTTAAGGAAAACGTTTCAGGATTTCTCTCCATATAGTGGACTTTAAAGTCAGGGAGCCCTATGAAGCAGCATTTAAACTGTATTTTAGAAGTTCAAACTTGGGGGCACCATTAAAGTCCACTATATGGAGAGCAATCCTGAAATGTTTTCCTCAGAAACATATATTCTTTACAACTGAAGAAAGAAAGACATGAACATTTTGGATGACAAGGGGGTGAGTACATTATCTGTAAATTTTTGTTCTGGAAGTGAACTTCTCCTTTAATACACTTCAACTACATTGTAACAAGAATTTTAGAATGGTAAAGTTATATTTAAACTTGCAATCTATAAATAATTTCTTTGTTATTTCTCAATTACTGAAGCCATGGCATCAAGGCTCATTGAAGTCGCAGCCCTAGGAAGACCTCTGGTTCCTGGTATGCTTTATGACTGCCGCAGGGATTCCTTCATTCCAGGTGGTGTATAATTCTTTTTAAATTCTTTTTGAGAGACAATAAGACAAAGCAAACAAGTATTCAATTCTTTGAGATACAAGATCTGCATGCTTACTGCAACAGTTTATTGTATCCACATACATGAAATAACTGTTAAAGCCACTTCTCATTTCAGGTGTTACTCTGTGGGATGAGAAATTACTGAGTAAAAATTTGGACACCCATCCACAGCCCCAAACAGATTTGAAGTTCAGTAGTTCTGACTCTCTATTTACAAAGTTCAACCTCCTGGATATAAGCGCTTCCTTGAAAGCCAGCTTCTTAGGGGGGCTGGTGGAAGTGGGAGGATCTGCCAAGTACCTGCATGACACCAAATCCTCAAACCAACAGTCCAGAGTGACAATGTATTACAATGAAACCTCCAGATTCGATCAGCTCACTATGACCCAGCTGGGCAAGATCACCTACCCTCAGGTGTTTGAGCAGAAAACGGCAACTCATGTGGTCACGGCTGTATTGTATGGAGCTCAGGCCATCATGGTGTTTGATCGGACATTTTCAAAAGAGGAAGACAAGCAGAAGATTGAAGGAGAACTGAAAGTCATGGTCAAGAAGATCCCTTCATTTTCAATTGAAGGAAAGGGAGCTGTACAAATGACAGATGCTGAAAAGAAAATGGCAGAGAATATCACCTGCACATTTCATGGTGACTTCCATCTTGAGAAAAACACCACTTCTTACATGGAGGCCCTTGATTTGTACAAGAATCTCCCCACTCTGCTAAAGGAGAATCCACAGAATGCGGTTCCTATAAAAGTCTGGCTTTATCCTCTTTACCTATTAAAAACAACAGCAGCTCAGTTGGAGAGAGAAATCAGCACAAGCCTGGTTTCTAACACTGAAGATATAATGGACGAGCTGGAGGAGGCAGAGAAGACATATAACGACCTGTCCGGAAATACACTAGTAAATGTTTTCAGTGACATCAAAAAGAGGATGCACTCATTTCAGGAGTCATTTAGCATTTTCAAGACGGTGCTCCAGAAAGCAGTGGCCAGGGTCTTGCCTGCTATTCGAGGAGGAGAAACAGAGGAAAAATCACTAGAAGACATCCTGAAGATTTACAGGAACTCCCCTTTTAATGCTGGGATGCTTAACCAGTGGTTAGATGATGCAAAGTCGGAATTTAGCATCTTAAGTTCTTGCTTCAAGATGCTGGATGGGATCAACATGGAAAATCCACACGATCTCATCACCTACTTCCTTGATCCTAAAGTTGACTTTGTGGTGTGCTTCACCTTCACATCTCTGAAGAATGAAGACCCATATCTTAAAACCCTAATAGACTTTCTGAAATCAGAAAAGTTTAAGAAGTTGGATGAGGAAATAAACATGGTTTCAGGGGATACTGTCAGTAAGTGGTTCAGTGATCCTGACATCATAATAAATATGAGAAAGAACTTACTTCACTTCAGCAGTTTTTTAGAGGCCAATAAAAATAACAATAGTATACGCTTCGTTATTTCTGCCTTTTCTGATGACTTCAATAAAGGCTCTTCAATATATCTGTATGAACAAGGGGAACTGACAGACAAACAGTTCCAGCCTGTGTCCAAACCACCCCCTCCGATAGTGAAGGATGTCCAGGACCAAACTGTGTTCCTAAAACTGCAGAAATCTCCAACTGGAGAAACGGTGCAGTACAGAGTGGAGTACAAGCAGGTAGAAGCAGATTCCGGAGCTGAAGAACAGTGGCTTTTCAGAAATACAGCTCAAGAAGACTTTACTCTGACTGGATTGGAGTCTGGAAAACCGTACTTGATCCGCTACAGGATAGTGAGTAAAGTGGGAGTGAGTGAAGCCAGTGACACTGTCAGCCCCATACCATCTTCAGGTATGTGTCATCTGCACATTTGTTATCTACTGGACATTTAAACATCATAAATCTAAACATATAAACAATGTATTATTCCATTCGTTACTTCTAATATAGATTTATATATAAGCAGCAAACATTTACAAAATGGTCTTAATGAATTAAAAAAGTATCATAAACCTTTTAAAACTTACCATCAATACAAACAACCAAAGCTCTATACATGTTTTTCCACCTCAACATCCATTTTGTTGCCTTGTTTATCTAAATGTGAGGTAAGGTGTAGTTTGTTATAACTGAACCTTTTTCCTTGATTGAAGTTAAATCCGGCAAAGTTTAATTGTGTTTAATTGTTTATTAAGTTCCGCACAGTGGTTAAAACAATTGTTTGGTACACATACCAAACCAATGGATAAGTGTACCATTACACCCTTAGAAAACATTTAAAACACCAAAATCTGCACTTACCTGAATAATGTGTCTGGGCAAAGGGAGCTTCTGAATCATCTTCTTCTTTTTAATGGCTGTTGTAAAGAGGGAGCAGAGCAGGAAATAACAGATATGTTTTTACATTTTAAGTAATATACCAATAGGAATAGGGGAAGACACCAATAGCATTGTTGAATGGGCTGAGAGGTGGACTTCCACAAACCTGCCACACATGACTATAGCAGGTTATGTGTGTTTTTCCAAGTAAAAGCCAAATTTTAACCATAAATTAACATATTCCACAGTGTGCCGTAGCCAATATGGCTCTCAGTTGTGTGCTGTCATCTGGGCCATATACCTCAATACAAATAGTCAACCAAAAGAAAATTCCCTCCAATTCTAAAGCCATGGCAAAACATATATGGTGAAAGTTTGGCCCATATGCGCTCAGCCATGCCATACCTAGGCCAAATGTTACAGCTATCAGCCACATTTGGCCCAAACATTCTTGCTATCTGGGCAGATGTTGCTCTTACAAATAGCTTGTTTTAATGACTAATTTATGGATTAAATCATTAAGATTAATATATAGCCTAATATCTTACAAATATTTATAAAAATGCTAGCCTAAAGTGCAGATAAGACTGCATTTTCACATTTAGCGTCTGCATAACAAAGTACATTATTTTTAACAGGCAATGATATGAAGACCAAACAAGACGTGTAATGAATTTCACATTAGATAACATTTTAAGGGCTAACATCAATAACGTATCTGTCTGAAGTATTTCCTCCCATTGTTGCCAACTTCTTTCAGTGGAAAGTAGCTAAAGCCAAGTTGAAAAGTCACTAAATGTTGCTAAATGACATCACATGCTAATTAGTATATTCATGATGTCATTACATCGTATTGCCTTTTACATTTGTTTGCCTCTCTTTGCTCACATACTGTATTTTAATACAGCCAAATAAAGCAATAAACAACATAAACAACAGCTTTCGAATGCGGCTCAATCAATCAGAATCAAGGATCAAGACAATACAATTCTCAATAAAACTGCCTTCATTCAAACATTTTACTGGGATGAATTTGAAATATCAACTGAAACGCAGCCCATTAAGACTCCATAACCAGTTATCCCTTCCAAGATGTTAATTTGCACAAAATTATACTGATTATAATTGAGCCGTTGTCTGATGAAATCAAATACACATAAGATAAAGACAATAGCTGTGCTGTGATTTTAGCTCTATTTGCAAGTAAAATTAGAGAAGCAACAGAATATATATTTTAACTGAAAGTGCTGCTCCTCTCTGGCACTTGCTGAACAGAGTAGACGCAGAGAGAGAAGCGTGTGCGCACTGGGAAAGCAAGACCTAGTGCTTGTGCAGCAGTACCGACAAGTCTCAGAAACTAAATAAAGTTTGTACAAGAAGTCACTAGATTTGCCACTAGGCGCTTTTTTGGAAAAAAGTCACTAAATCTAGTGACAAAGTCGCTAAGTTGGCAACAGTGGGTGCGTTTACATGGAGCATTGTAATCGGTTTAAAAGTTCAATCCGAATGAAAATGCTCCATATAAACACCTCAATCAGAATAAAGATGCTCAAACCGAATGAAACTGTAATCGGTTTGCGAGGGGTGGGATAAACCTTTCTATTAAGCTAACAAAATTGAAATTTAAACTTGTAAACGTGCTAAACCGATTACTTTGCGTCTACCTCCAGTAGGACAGGTGTCGCCCCAAGGTGGGGGCATTCGCGGGCCATGTCCCCCTGTTCATCTTCTCCTCTCCTTGCTAAACGTGATAGATTTCGAAAGCGTAAGTGAAACCGGTAAAAGCGCGCAAATGAACGTGACTGCATGCTTTTGCGATCATCAGCTACTCGACGCGATCACAGATTGCATGCGTTGATTCATTGTTCAGCAACTCTTGGTAAGAAATTGTGTATTTGTTCCATTTAAGTACAATAAAACTTTTTAGTAGCACAATGCAATTAATTTTAGAGCTGCGTTACAGAGGATCATACTGTTATTTTGTCCCTTAAACATTAAAGAAATGTAAAAAGTTTACATTAAAAAAAGGGCGATATGATGGTACGTGTAGATCAGCTGGCTGAGATCAAACTATAATTGTGTTTAACATTTTATCTGGTAGATATATCTGTGCAACTTAGTTATTAGAAACCACAAACTAGAAATCAATTTGGTTTTGTGTGTGGAACGATAGAAGACGGCCGCATGATTTCTATGAGTGAGTATATGTTGTGTTCTGGCCACATGACTGAGCACTTAAATGAACGCAAATATTAATTAAATATTAGTCAGTTTATTTTAAGCAAGTGCAAGCAGCTTTTAAAAAATAATAGCAAAAATGAAGGCACTGGCACATGGAAACACCATATTGATTTAGATAACCTCTCACAACTGAACTAACTGTCCACCGAATCTTTCAATCGGAATGATTTTAATCGGAATGACAAAAACATGGCTACTGTTTCCTCCACACATCCAAATTTCTTGACCCCACCTCTGCTTCAAAATCATTGGTTGAATCTTTAAACCAATCATTTTTTTTCTGATCTCAGAACAGTTTTGAGTAAAGGAGCAGTCACACTACACTTTTTGTTCCATCAGACCGGAAATGCAAGCTTGTGTGAAAAGTTTTGCATTTCGCTGCGTAGCAGCGCCGCAGAGCATGATGTAATATCACAACTGTTGCAGCGTCGGAAGGAATTTTGCATGCTCAAAGTCCAGTATGGATGCGGCTTAAAGGTCCACTGAAGTGCTTTGAAACATGCAGCATTATTCTATGTGTTAATGTCACTTCAACTGAAACAGGAAGACAGAGTGGGGCATATCAAGCAGTCTAGCCCCCTTTTTTAAATAGCCAATAGCGTCAGTAGCTCAGTAAAGCTGCATTTGACGGCGTATGGCAGCTACAATCTCATCCATATCGCTACAAAATATAGCCTTCTGTGTAGAATTCACATAGGTCCGATATGTTTTATGGTCTCGTACATATGATCCGCTCTGTGTTATTGTGTTTCTGGACCAGAGCAGACTGCATGCGCGCTCCTACAGTTTGCATGACACAGCGCAAAACCAGGCTTCTTTTGTCCCAATGGAAAGCATATGTACACTGTCTGAATCGTTCCTTATCCCCTATATGATCATTTATTAAGAAAGTTCGGGAAGAGCGCGTCAGATAATTAGCCTAATTAACACAAAAAGAGCACAGTTAAGTTAACCAACGCCAACAGGTATTCAATACAGCTGACTTACCTCTACCCATTCGACGGTTTATCAGCATCCCTCCACCGCCCCATCTCCTCACTCTTACTACACCTATACGGGGGGGTGCTCTGGGTTCAGGCCACTCCTAGGAGCCCTTCCCCGGACAGCACGCCAAATACACATTACTATACTCCAGCTAATTATATGTAAGCGTGAACTTGTGAAATAGTGCACTACGTGCCATTCACCGTACAGAAAATACTAATTCTGTGAAGAATTTCAGCCACCGCTTCAGCGTCTATTTATAGTGCTCTATCATCCACAAGTTTCCGGGGGGCGCTACTGTAAAAAAGAACGTGAGTACAACTTCCGGTGAGGTGGCGGACGTAGTATACCAATGGTATGTGTTTTTTTAGACCATTGTTTACTTTGTAAAGATGCACATCTTTATGAGAGATGTCATTATGTTCTAATATGCACAACATATGCTTTTCGAATTTGTGTTCCCACATCATTAGCAAGTTTGAATCACTAAATCTTGAATGACTGTCAACTAGTGAAATGATATTTGAACCGAGACGTCAGAGCTTGTGTTAAAGGGCATGCTAGATGAAGCCTCCATTCAAGGCTTGTTAACGTAGAAATCCCTTTCGTAAAATCCTCACTTTCTGTCCAGTCATGTGCGCGATTCACTTCACGTGTCCTAATGTTCGACCCCCAGATCCTACTTTGCGAGTACATTTTCATTGGGACCTATTTAATAATTACATTTTTAAATACCCAGTCATACAAGTAAAATAAAGAATACAAAAGATTTCAGGAAAATTAAATATATGTCATATATATGCAATTAATATATGTGTACATTATTCTTATATTACATCATATTGATATTTGATATTCATACTGATAATGGTACTATTCAATGGGTAAATTAATTTATCAGAGTCAGAAATTCAACAAACACACACACAAGGTTAGGCTTTTATTTGTGCGTATAACATGGACCAATCTATGGAAATTGTGGTGAACGCTTCTTCCGATGGAGCTTTAGTCTTTTGGCTGCTTTATTTTTTACTAACCTCCAGATCGCGCTGTTTTCGACACTCTCGAGGCTTTGAATCTTTTCACGAAACAGTTAGAGGAAAGTCTCTGTGCTTCACGAGGCTTCATTTGCCCGTCACTCTTGTCAACTGTTGAATGAATGAGTGTCACATCCTGCTTGTTCACTCTGAACCGGAAGGCGCTCCCACTTTTGACGCAAGGCCTCACGGGGCGTAGGAAACTTGTGGATAGGCGGGATGCTTCCAATTCTAGAGAGTATTTGATTAGACAGAGTTTGATGAGAAGCTAAAGTGCAGGGTGATGTCATCAAAGTTGTTGTTTTGTCATTGTTTTGAAACTCAATAGCTTTTAGATAACCTTAAGGCTAACATATTCAAATTAAAACAAAAAAAAATATCCAGTTTCGGGAACAAGATCAGCAGTTTAAGACATAAGAACAAAACACAAGATGCTTGTCTTTTCAATACGAACAAGCCTTTATTGAGCAGCAGGCATCCAGGCTAAATGGTCAAAAAAGGTGACAAAGGCGCTCTTTAACTAAAAATTCCCCAAAAACTAAGAATTGTTCATGTCTAGGGGTTTTAAACTTAATGTTTCTCCTCCCATAAATAAATCAGCAGATCATCTTGATAGTCACACGGTCTGAATTTTCCCACTCTTGCAGAATATAATTGAAACATTTCTGTGAAATGAACTGATTAATTTGAACATCTTAGACATGCTTGATATGTGTGATTGATAATTCATGCCTAAGATGTTCAAATGATGTGGAGTTATGCAATGGAATGGTATTTGACATTGGATATCCTCCTAGCATCAGTTTAAGATGATCCTATATATGTAAAGGCAGTCTGTGCCATTCTGAGGACTGTTGTACTGAGGAATTCAGTTCCTTGTGGAAGAGGTCAAAATGTCTTAGGAGTCAGGTCTCTGGGGGTGGGGGTAACCAATCCAAGTAAGTCTTAACTCATAATTTTGAGTTGAGTGCATGCCAGTTAAAAATTTTGTCTGACTTGAGACACCTACTGACGCCTCCTATTATTTAATTTATCTCGGATCTTTAGAATTCTACATTCTCGTGAACCTCTCATTATAACTAACAAAATGTAAACATGGTGTAAATAAGAGATTCATTGTGCAGTGTAGACAGCTTCATTGGAGCTTTTTTTTATGCTTTATTTTCATTTGTTTATTTTATTTTTAAATAGTTACATGGGTCCAACTGTTTTTGTTATAGTACTGAGGCCAATGAAATTTTACAGGTATCGGTACCAAGTACAGACTACTGAAATTTTGCCATTGTGACTTTTGAGAGTATCAGTTTGTGAATTGAACCTTTAATTATTACAACCATTATCATTTGTTTTTCACTCTGAAATATGTTCTCAAAAAATCTATAGGGAAGTAGTAAGACAGTGACTTGCCACCAGCTGTTGGTGGGTTTCTGCTGTGTACATGTCTGTCGGCACACTTCAAGTAATAGTACTGTGAATGTGAATGGAAAAGAATGTGGGAAAAAAAGAAAAGAAAAATGATAATTGGGGGGTGGGTGGTGGCAGATAGCCCTTGGAGATAATTGGCCCAGGGGCCTTTGCAAGTCATAATCCACACATGCTTACCTCACATTTATAAAAACAAGGCGACATAATGGAGGCATTTACTGTTTAGCTGGAAAAATGGAAAGAAAATAGATGTATGACCCACATGATTTCTTGTATAACGATACTTTGAAAGCCGTTATCACTCTTACATTAACAAAACTGACTATGAACATCTGTATTTTGCTGATATTTGCATGTAGCCAGTTTTTTCCTCTTTCTCAGCACAACCCGTGATTGTGGGTGGAACAGCAGGTAGTGAAGTCACCCTTATGACTCCTTCCATCACCACCATTAAGAAGATCAGAATTTATCGAGAAAGACCAGAATTAGACCCTCTGGTGGGTATAGATTGTTTTACTTTTATTCTTTCCTCACACAATGCTGAGTGAAATTATTTATGTGTATATCTATAACAATGGTTTTACTTTTAATTTTATATAAAATTCCTTTTAGTTGGATTTACTTAAAAAGTTTGATGCAAAAATGGTGCATGATTTTTTTTTTTAATCCAACACATTTTTTTCTTTTTTCAGCTGCCTTTCATTTGGCCATTTTCCTTTCCAACCACTGTACTGTCAGGAATCCAAGTGATTTTTAAAACTGGCCACATGATCAAAGTTGGCAACACTGCAGGATCAGAAGAAGGAGAATTTCTATTTGATGACAATGATAAAATCATTGCTGCAACACTGTGGCCAACTAAAAATGAGTATAGACTCGATGGGTTGGAATTTGAGGTTACCAAAAGTGATGGTACAACAATAAAATTATCCAGCAATTCTGGATATCAGGGAAAGCCTGTGAAGGTTGATGTGAAGTCCGGAAATTGTTACGGCATTACAATGAGAAGCACTAATAGAGGTTGCATTACTGCTCTGGGCTTCTACTTCATTTAGATGTGTCCTGTAATACATACATATGTGTTGCTAAAAAGTATCCAAATAACAAACTATTTTGTATAGATTATATACTAAACATACTGAAGTTAATGCATTCATCAGAATTTATGAATAAAGTCTATCTATTTAAATCTAGATTTTCATTCTAGCATGAATCATACAATTATTATGTTCTATGTTCAGGTAAATAGAGCAATAATGACTACGGTAATGTAAAGGACAAATTGAATGTGTCAAATTCTTTTCTGTTCAATGCATCATTTATGTACATATTTAAGATCATTTTCTTTATCTTTTATTCTGTTTTGTACCTGAAAGTACAAAACATTGTGATGTATCTCAAATTTGAATTATTCATTATTATTGCAAAATGGCAGTTATTTAATTCATGTTGTCTTTATAATATCAAACTGCAAGGGGGTGTAATAAGGTCCATGAAAATTTCAGGAAAAAAAAAAACAAAAAAAAAACTTTTGGACCTAAATACTCTATCTCATTTACCACACTCCAGCCATAAACCAGTCCTGACAGCACTTCAGTGTGAGTCTCTTTATTTACTCCAGTGGCAAACATAATCTAAAAAATGTGAAATACTGTAAAATACTGTAAATTTTCTGTTCTGTTATTAAAATACAATTTGTTCCTGTAATTTTAATATCAAAATATTAAAAAGCAATATTAAAAAGACCGTAATGCTGTTCTGTCACATTTATTACGTAACATTAAAACATTACATTCTCACATGTTTGTGCAAAATTTTTACAGAAAAGTCAAAATTCAAAGTCAAAATTTGAAAGAAAAACAAGGTTACATTATATTGTTCAATTCAGTATTGACTCTTAATGTATTTTTGGGCTTGGCTAACCCTGAAATTGTCATCATTTGTGCCTCCTGTAGAGAGCGCTTAGCGCTTTTCCGATGTCGGGTCAGAGTTCATTAAAAATCGCCAGAACTCGCCCCATATTCATGTGTTTCTCTTACTTTTCTACAGGTGAGGAAAATATGGTTTGTTAACCACTTAAAATTAGGGATGTGCCGAACGAGGCTTTTGAAGCAGTGAGGCTTTTACAACAAGCTTCGAAGCTTTTGATACAGTTCTCTACTCCGCCATCTGGTGGTCAAAAAAATTACTACACAAAATGTGTCATTCAGAAATATGTAAAGATTATTTGTGAATTTTATAAGCATATAAGTCATTAGCAAGGTGGCGCGTGTGTGCACCGGTAGAGTTTCCGAAATGTATTGTATTTTGCACAGTACAATGACAATGACAAAGACATGTTCAACTTGAATTATTATAATTACCAATGTACCTATTAATACTGGTTCAAGAGTAACCATCTCCATGACAAAATTTGTCTTTGTCTTGTTTTCGTTATCCCTGTCCATCTCATGACATGAAAGACAATTGGTAGCTACATTTCAGTGACACAAATGAAATGTTGTTTCATTTAATAAAAATACATATAAATAATTCAGTGTCAAACGGTCTGTGAGACGCATTAAAAATACAGTCCTCACATGAGCGTGACACGCCTCTCACATCTCGTTCAAACATGATCAGATTAGTTGGGAACTGAAAAAATTAAGTCTCTAGGTCTCATTCGAGACTCAATTTGTCAATATAAGGGCCACACAGAACATGATGTTATAATTGTTTTTCTATGTAAATATTTGAGGTGTTTTGTTGTTGGATGTGATAATGAACATAGCATTCGTCATTTACTCCGGAGTCACTGAAGATGCAGAGGATTACTTTTGTTTTTGAAGGGGATGTGCCCCCGATCTACCTAAATGTGTTCATGTTTACACAGTTCATTTCACTAGACTGCTTTGTAAACGATCATCAGTACGAAGAAGTGAGTATATGTTGTTGTTGTTGTTTTTAATGAATCTTTGCAAATTGCCTTTCCCAATTATGTACTAGTTAGCAGGTTCCACGACGAATGCGGCTAAAATGAACAGTCTCGCACCATGTCTACACTAGACGTGATCGGAACGACAAAAACCAGTATAACTCATAATAATCAGTGATGCTGTCTACACTGGATGCGGTGTGACACGACAAATCCCCAAAAGTAAACTGCTGCCTCATTCTATTTATGAAGTACTGACACAAAGTTTCCTGAAATCTTGTCCTGGAGGACCAGTGCGCTGCAGAGTTTAGCAATCCTGATCAAACTCACCTACCTGTGATTTTCTAATGATCCTCAACTTGTGGAAAATGGGCATCCGATGTCCTCTTTAATGAATACAGGAAGGTTATTACATCTGTGTATTTCTCCCATTTTCTTAACCATTCCCTGTATGTCTATCTTTTTTCCTACATTACCACAAACTTCTCTCAATAATTTCTTTTATCATCTTTTCTCACTTTCCCTACATTTGTCACAATACACCAGCAAGGAGTGAGGAAACAAGGGGTAAACAACAAAAAGACTTTAATAATCAAAACAAACCAAAGGGAATACGGGGCAGGCAAAACAGGAACTGGGAAAGATACAACAGCAGACAAAGGAAACTAAACAGAACACTCTTTAAATACTCTACAAATGAGTGGATAACGAGACACACCTGGGAACAACTGAACACAATGGGAACAGGAACAGGAAAACCAAATATGGGCCTAAGGAAACACGAGGGAGAAACTAGAGCGTGGAGAGCACACCCTGATAGCACACGTACATCTCGGAGACATCTGTTTGACATCTGCATTTACATCTGCAAGATGTCATTTGCTTATCTGCAATACGTCTATTGGACATTTCCTATCAGATGTCAAATAGACGTCTATTAGATGTCTTTAAGATGTTTATGATTTAGAAAACTGACATCTTACAGACGTCTGCCAGATGTTTGTACACAGCAATAATCTCTTATGCAGTACTAATAATGACTCCACATATTTTTTCTTTAAGTTCCTCAATACCTCCATTTACTTCCGTTAATGCAAGCAATTTTTCTACACTTTCTTTCCTTAAAAACATTCCAATCTGCTGTTTTGAACTTCCATCTAGGTAAAAGTTCCCTACTTGCTACACTGTAAAAAACAATTTGCTGAGTCAACTTAAAATAATTTGTAACCTGGCTGCCTTAAAATTTTAAGTTCAGTCAACTCAAAAAAAGTTTATTCAAACCCATCTGTTAAGTTTAGCAAACACAAGTATCTAAGTTGTTACTTAGTACAAATTAACATTTCAAGTTGACTAAACTTATTTTAGTTGACTGAACTTAAAATTTTAAGGCAGCGGGGTAACAAATTATTTTAAGCTGACTCAACAAATTGTGTTTTTTATTTTTTACAGTGTAGCTTCAAATCCTAATTTGCATATAATAGGGAAGTGATCACTGGAGTATTCAATAGGGGAGCGCAGGGTACAAGGTTTAGACTAGAATGGATATAGCTGGCTGCTGGGCATGCGCACATCAATCTAATGTTATTTTTGTCAAACTGTACAACAATAATACTGTTTTTGTATTATAGTAAGGGCTAAGTTTAGAGTTGGGGTAGGTGTACACGTTAATAAAACAGAATCTAATAGGTAGAACAATTAATTTCATTGTTAGCTTCTGATCGGAGCTGTATCCCCTCTAGCCACAACTGGGGCACAACCTAACACTTTTTGAATTTCTCAGTTTGTGTAAATCCATGTGGGTTCAGATTATAATTTTTTTATCCATGTTAATTTCACACTTGTCTTGTACAAATATGTTGCTTTGTTTCATAATTACAGTGCATACGTTTTTCGTTATTTCCCTTAAAAGAAAGGAAGTGAAAAGTGACAACATGCCCCGTATGTAACATGTAACATTGTAACATGTGCGGGGCACGTTGTAACATGACCATTTGACAGCTTAAAATGTTATCTGATCGAATGAAAAAAAATATACACAACAAGCTAAAATATTTTGTCAATAAAATAAAATTATTAACTTTTTCAAATAAAATAATGCCGTTTTTTAAGAATTAAAAAAAAAATCTAATTTTTGAGATTCACAATGACACAGCTATACAGTATAGTCCAAAACAATGTGCGCAAATAGATGAAACACATTCAGACATTCAAAAAAACACCCCCTCCCTCCAAACACAGCTCTCATAGAACATGAGACAAATAAACGAGCCAAAATGCTTTACATTTCTTGAAATAACCTTAAGGAAAGGGAACAAGACACAAACAGCATGAATCAAATACAAAATCAAAGACATGAAAACATGAAAATCAGCTTTAACCTGCTGATATCTTGACTTCTCTGAAACCAGTCACACTTTGCCAGCAGCAAAACAGGAAGCCAAACCAACCGCTCCAGCTTTAGCGATTTGTTCGTCTACTCCTTTCCTTTGTTGTTTTCATTGCTATTAACTTGCATTACTTCACTGTTGCGTTATTTGACTGCATTGTATTGTATATGTCAAGAGTGCCACTTAAAAAATCTACATCATAGCATGAATTCTGACCTTTGTCACAAAAGACTTTCTTCATTGCCTTTTTCCATATCATGCTTTAGATATCATAAGAAATTCTGTATCAGCTCAAAACTTAAAATTTCAAAATACATCCTTTGAAAGGCATTTTAAAATCAGACATTGCATTACCATGGAAAATGTACATCAAAATCATATTACAAAATGTTTTCATTCATGAATTATACAAATTTAAGTAAAAATTATCTTCTTTACTATTTTATGTAAATAGTGTAAACGAATGTGTGTTCAACCTTTGGATGCGGTTGTCAATCTTTTAATAACTGAACACAAACAGAACCATATTTTGAGCTCTAAAAAAAGGACTAACGCTCTGACACTTTTTTTCTTTTTTCTTATTCCTTTCTCAGCACAACCTTTGATTGACAGAGAATGGTTCACCTTTATTATTCTTTCCATCAGCACCTTCCAAGTAATGATCAGAAAATACTCACTAATTTGTGGCTGTAAAAAGCAATAGTGGAAGAACAACATTATTCTTTTTAAGTGTTCAATCCTGGGTGAGCCTGTGAGGTTTGATGTGAAGACTGGAAAGTGTTACAGCATTATGGCGAGAAGTGGATTTGGTGTGATATATATGATTTGATGCAGGTGCACTAATATGTATTAATTGATGATTAGCTAATGCACAGAAAATCTTGAGTTATGAGTAAAAGTCAGGTATGTTAGGTGAGACTGGCATGTTCGTAGATTGTAATCAGAACAAAAATGTTTTCAAGGAACATTTCCTGAAAAAAATAGTATTACAAATATGTCTAAAACCCGGATGGTCATGAAGATCTGTTGTGTAGATCTCATCAGTACTGCAGATTCAAAATGCATTATAGGAACAAACATATCTTCATACTAATCAGATCACTTTGTCACTACATTCAGATTTATACTTTACACTAAATTAGATTACACTGTAAGGGATTTGAAACATGGTAATTATGTTTACATGCACCAATTTTCTGAATGAATAATGAGCGAATGAATTCAACCAGATTTGAGATTCTGAAAGTTTTCTAAGATTTCTATGAACCCTAAACACTGCAGTCTGATTCATATATTAGTTTTAAAAAATCCTATCCTATTGTAATTGACCATATATGCACGGAGCGTTCTTTAGGACTTCCGCATAATGATAAGCCAGCTCGTAAACTTCCTGTGAAGCCCATTTTATATGTGCTATATATAAGTGGAGACTCTTGAGACTCCTCTCCTGCCTCGTTCTTATCAGAAACTGAGAAAATAATAGCTGCAACATCGTAAATAACGACAGCGGCATGAACGTTCAGTTTCATGTTATTTAACAACATATAAATGGCCTGGTAATCCCAGTAGAGTACATAGACACATATTTGTACATTTAAATGCTGACAGCTAAACACTATCATAACTGTTCAGGCTAATGTTAGGTAAATAACAATGCTTCTCTTCAATGATATCAGGTCCACATGGTTTCACGGCTGCAACGCGCCGTAATTTAGACTGCTTTTGGTACTGCTTTTGACATTTTTGCAATAAATAAATGATTGTGATTGCACTTATCTGTCTGTCATGTTTTTCTATATTACTGTACAGAGAGAGTTATGGTTCGGTTTAGAGGTAGGAGTGGGAGTAGTGACTATAAAAAATATTTTTATGCTATATTGTTACGAAAATGGTCATTTCCCTGCGTATTTTGGTCAGTTACGTTTTATATTCGCTACAAAATCGGTAGGTTCAGGTTTGGGGGGTAGGTTAAGGGGTCTAAAAATCTAAATCGTTTATTGATAAAAGGAGAAAAATGCATTTTCGCTATAAAATATGTAGGTTTAGTTTTGGGGTAGGTTAAGGGGGTTAAAAATTGAATTGCTTATTGATAAAATAGTAAAAATGCATATTTGCTATAAAATGGTTAGGTTAAGCAAACTAAAAATCTAAATCACTTATTGATAAAATAATGATAAGGCACTGATACAAATATCTTAAAGGTCATCAGATGCCTATTTTCCACAAGTTGATATGATTCTTTAGGGTCTTAATGAAAAGTCTATAACATGCTTTGGTTAAAATTTCTCAGTGGTAGAGTAAAAAACACCTTTTTTTTACCTTGTTAAAATCAGCTCTGCAAAAATCATCCTGTTCTGGTGGATGTTGCTTTAAATGTTAATGAGCTCTGCTCGCCCCGCCCCTCTCATCTCTCTGTGGAATGACGAGCCTGTTTATTTTAGCTGCATTTAGTCGCGTTTAGCCGCTAAACTTGCTAACTAGCGCGTTATGAGGAAAGGCGATTGCAAAGATTCATAAAAAAAACTTTATACTCACTTCTGCTGTAAGTGAAGCTGGATCACGAATGATTCATGCAAACATAGACGCATTCCCCTCACAGACAAACATAATCCACTGCATCTTCAGCGACTCAGATGTCGGGAGTAAATGACGACCACTATGTTCATTAATACATCCAACAACAGAACACCTCAATCGCTTACGAACCATTCTTGTCTACGTCCCTGTTCTGGCATCGAAACAATGGTGATCGGACTGTCACTGCTCATTCAAGGCGGGTCTAAGGTAAGACGCCA
Organism: Cirrhinus mrigala; assembly: GCA_036247105.1. Lineage (NCBI taxonomy): Eukaryota > Metazoa > Chordata > Actinopteri > Cypriniformes > Cyprinidae > Cirrhinus > Cirrhinus mrigala. Next base: position 5,642,654 of record CM070009.1, read on the forward strand.
GTATCAATCAACTATCATGGGAGCGACCTCTGTCGGTGTGACATCACACAGACAAGAAGCTGAGAATGGCTTGATTTAAATTAGGGGAAATTATTTTTACAGATTAAATAAAAAACACTGGGTTTTTACACACACTGTGAACACACATTTATGTTCAAACAACATGTAAAAGTGAACTTTGCATCCGCTGACCCCTTTGATGATATAAAAGATACGTAAATCTTTTACGTTTTTGTGACGTAGGCTAAAAATACATAGCGATTGTACGTTTTAAGCGTTGAAATACATCTAAATTGTATGTTTTAGCATCAGTTAAAAAGTGTGGTAAACATACAAACAAGACCATTCCCTTCACAAATTGAAAGATTATGGTCCTCTCTTACACTTCTGGTCTTAGCGACATTCGCATCCACTATAAGGAAAAGGTTTTAAATGAAACCAGTTAGTTAAAATGAATGATGGGTGAAACTGACACGTTCACCAAATGTAATCAGACCTAAAAAATGCTGTCAAGTAACACTTACTTAAAAGAAGTATTACAAATATGTCTAAAAGCCCAGAGGGCTTCATATGTCATATGAAGACATTACCAGGAAAATTATTTTTCTAATAAATGAAAGACACACATAGACCGCAGGTGAGAAATGACTATACAAACAGGTACTATTATGATAGTGTAAACAGCCACCAACAGATTATGAGTTGTGTAGATCTTAACAGTATGGCCAATTTGAAATGCACTACAACATATGAAGGGACAAGAAATATTTTCATATAATCAAATGCAAATTTGCCACAGGACATGGATAGATATTTGAATAGAGGATGTCTTTATTTGTCTTTACTGATTTTTTTTTAAACACTAAAGTAGATGCACTAAGCACTAATTTTCATCAGCTCGAATGAATTCAACCAGATTTGAGATTCTGAACGTTTGATTTATACGACCCCTAAATGTTGCAGTCTGATTCAAATATTAGTTTACCAGTAATGGGTAGTAACTGATTACATTTAATCTGGATCCAAATTGCTTGTCATTAGATTACATTTTTAAATGCTAATAATCAGAATACAGTTACCAGTTACTTGGATTACATGATTCTATATTATTCACATAGAATTAAACATTCATTAAACAATAAATAACCAATTAACCAAACATTTGTATGTATGCTTGTTTTCACTTATGCATGCTAAACTGACTGCATTACCAAGGTAAAGTTCTAAATTGCTTGCGCACTCTGCTTGAAAAGTGCTTTTACGGTAACTTTAGATTGTCACAGACCGCATGCAATTTTTAGTATTGCTGTCTTTATGCAGTACTGTTTGCAACAAACTTAGACAAGATACTGAGCCAACAAACTAGGAATACCAGTCAAACCAACAAACAAGGAATTTGTGTGCAAGGGAAAGTGGGAGTGTTGTGAGACTGACATCTTGGTACATTGTAATCAGAACAAAAATGCTTTCAAGGAACATTTCCTGAAAAATAGTACTATATATATGGCTAAAAAACCCCAGAGGACTTCATACTTTCAGTGAAGACTTTACCAGGCAACTTCACGCATAGACCGCAGGTGAGACATGACTTTAAAACCATACAAACATTATTATAACAATATGTTGTGTGAGTTGTGTAGGTCTCAACAGGGACAGATTTTTTAAAATGCATTAGGGAAAAGAAATATCATCATACTAGTCAGAGGCTATGGATAGACATGTTTAAATTTATATCCACTACATTCAGTGAAGGAAAGATTTATTGTATTATCAGCTATACTAAATACATAACATTAATTACTTAAAGAGTAATGAATCTAGGATTGAGAGATGCATAGCTGACAGCAGAGACCAGAATAAATACATCTTCAACTCTAAATTGTAAAAACACCAAAGACCTTTTCATTGGTAGGTATCCCGTGACCCAAGGGTCACACCTGGCCAGAGATAGGAAAACATTGTCACCACAGAGCAGGGTCGTGTCTAGAGCATTTTAAAAGCGGGGGGGGGGGGGGGGGGGGGGGGGGGTGAGTGAGTTATTTCTACCTGTTTTAGCTTTTAAATTTCATTGCATCACTGTAACCCAATGTATAGGCTGATTAAGTTAATATTTTTTGGTTGAATAAAATCAAATAAATTATGTTACCACATGAGAAATTGTACATATTCAATGAAGAAAAACACTTTAAAGGGACTTCAAGGCTTTACTCAAGTGAAAACACCTTAAATCATCCTCATAAATGAACATGCTGGTTTTGTTTCATACCTACTAGCTGTGATCCACACCAGTTTTCATTCTGTGCTGAGTCATATCCTTTCATTATTCAATCTCGAAATAGCAGACGAAAACGGGACAAAAATGTGCATTAAGGCTTCACTAATTTCAGAAGCACCCTCAGTGACTAATTTCTAAAACCACACTCTTAAAAATAAAGGTGCTTTGTGATGCCATAGAAGAACCTTTTTTTGTCTAAATGGTTCCATAAAGAACCTTTAACATCTGGAGAACCTTTCAGTTTCACAAAAGGTTCTTTGTGGCGAAAGAAGGTTATTCAGATTATACTGCAGAGTGCAGTCTGGTTAATACACTTTTATTGTGTAACTATATACAAAAACAACAAAATACAAACAAAAAATTAACTGAATAAATGCATATTTACAATAAGCACTTAAATAAGTATTAAGTAATTAAATAAATAAATAAATAAATAAATAGAGAAGGCTGACTACAATCAGCTTGCTTCCATTTAGTGAGAAAAGCCTATACTCTGCACTTGGGTGGAAAAAAAATTCTTCTGGTCTTCAGTGATGCGAGGACAACATTTGAGCTCAGTATCTGAGCGAAAGCAGAGCCAATTCATAAACGAACAATGTATATTTGAAAGCACACGTCCAGTTTTGTGTGAGGAAGGAAGGAAATCCGCTTGCGAGTGGAGAGATTCGTGTTCGCGCATTCCATGGATGCGCTATCGTGTTACATTATTGCGCTCTCGACATTTGTCATTAAGATTACGCTATAGGAAAGGAGAAGTCCACTTCCAGAGCAACAATTTACAGTTAATGTACTCACCCCCTTGTCATCCAAGATGTTTATGTCTTTCTTTCTTCAGTCGTAAAGAAATGATGCTTTTTGAGGAAAACATTTCAGCATTTTTATCCATATAATGGACTGCTATGGTGCCCCGAGTTTGAACTTCAGTGAAATGAAATGCAGTTTTGCAGTAAATGCGGCTTCAAACGATCCCAAATGCAGTTGTAAGCGATAGCAGCCGAGGGAGAACGGTCATATCTAGTGAAACGATCGGTTATTTTCATTAAAAAAATACAATTTAAATACTTTTTTATCTCAAACGCTCATCTTGCTTTGCTCTCCCTGAACTGGGTATTCTGGCTCAAGACAGTCAGGGTATGTCAAAAAACTCCAATTGTATTTTCTTCCTCAACTTCACTCATCATTTCAAAATCATCCTGCATCGCTGCAGAAGTACCGACCCAGTCTTTGCAAAGAGAACTTGCAAAGGAGATCAAACACCCTTAACAAAAGAGGTAAAACAGCGATATAAAACGATTTTGACGGTTTTTCGACATACCCTAACTGTCATGAACCGGAAAAAAACAGTCCAGGCAGTGTAAGACAAGACGAGCGTGTGACATCAAAAAGTATATAAATTGTATTATTTTTATTAAAATAACCAATCGTTACGCTAGATAAGACCCATCTTTCCCGGCTGGGATCGTTAACAACCTCATTTGGGATCGTTTGAAGCTGCATTTAAACTGCATTTTGAAAGTTCAAATCAGGGCACCATATCAGTCCATTATATGGAGAAAAATGCTGAAATGTTTTCCTCAAAAAACATGATTTCTTTACGACTGAAGAAAGAAAGACATCAACATCTTGGATGACAAGGGGGTGAGTATAAAGAAGAGAAGAAAGCCGGTCTAGGCAGCTACCTAAATTACTCATGACAGGATCCGCCACTGACAGATGCAGTTAGAAATTTAGTAAAAACGAGCATATAGCTATATATCTGGTAGGGGGGGCACCTGGGGTGGCCAGCCAGATTTCAGGGGGGGGCCAGTGCCACCCCTGACCACCACGTAGACACGCCCCTGCCACAGAGGCACATGCCTCAACAGCAGAAAGCTTTCAGTCTTTCTCATAATGTAAGTGACTGTTGTGAGATAAAAGGGGAGAGGTGGACTCATAGACAAGCAAGGAGAGAAGTTTGGGTAAGACAATGTCCTATGCACTTTCTTTGAGCTCTTCTCTTCAGATTAGTGAGTTTTATTGCAATGTGTTTGATTTCATGTTCTGTCGTAAAAGGAAAACCATCCTTACAGTTGCAATTAAATGTAGCTTCTGATAACCAATGAAATCAATTTTCCATATTTTTTCTAATTCCTGTATACTGTACTTGTTAGATTTTAATTATCTTGTAACAAGAATTTCATTGTTAACTTCCACAGGCATGGCAACAGATCCCACTGAAATGGCAGCCCTAGGAACGGCTCTGTTTCCTGGTATGCTTTTTTCTTAATGAACTTTCAGTGAATTCAGCCTGGTGGAGGGAGAGAGAAAAGGGGAGAGGGGTATTCATCGATAAGTGAGGAGAGAAGTTTGGGTAAAGCAATGTCCTGTGTATTTTCTTTAACCTTTTCTCTCCAAATGAGTGAGTTTTATTGTTTTATTGCAGGGTGTTTGTAAAGTAAAGTTATTTTAAACTTTATAAGTATTCATTTTGATCTTTGTTAATTACCACAGACTTGGCATCAGGTCCCATTGAAGTGGCAGCCCTAGGAAGACCTCTGTTTCCTGGTATGCTTTATGACTGCCGCAGTGATTCCTTCATTCCAGGTGGTGTACCTACTTTTATTAAAATGCTTTCTGTGAACTGTGAATGAAACAACAGTACTTGTGGGGATTTTTAGAGACAATAAGATGAAGCACACAAATTACTGAATTATTTTACATCTGATCAGGGGTGCGTTTTCCGTACAGTGACGACACTCGCTGATTAACCTCCGTAGTATGATGCATTGTTGTGGAAACGAACTAGCTAGTCACGACTGTTTCCCGAACACAGTCGCATCTCCGTCGTTTGAACTACGTTAGTTCAACAATGTAGGGCCGTTGTTAATGACATCACAGAGCAATAACTTATGCTATTTAACTAATTAGAGATCTCTAAAATGCAGCTATGGTTTTGGGAAGCACTGAATCGTTGAACTATGTTGGTAACGACGGAACTTGCGACCATAGTTGGCTAACAATGCTTTTGGGAAACGCACCCCTGCATGTTTACATGAACAGTTCATAGTGTCTGCAAACTTGTAGTAACTGTGTAAGCCACTTTTCTTTTTAGGTGTTACTCTGTGGGATGAGAAATCACTGAATGAAAATTTGGATACTCATTCACAGCCCTGTACAAATTTGAAGTTCAGCAGCTCTGACTCTTTATCTAGTAAATCCAGTCTTATAGATATAAGTGCTTCCCTGAAGGCTAGCTTCTTGGGGGGGCTGGTGGAAGTGGGAGGATCTGCCAAATACCTGCATGACACCAAATCCTCAAACCAACAGTCCAGAGTGACAATGTATTACAGTGAAACCTCCAGATTCGATCAGCTCACTATGACCCATCTGGGTCATATCACTTACCCTCAGGTGTTTGACCAGAAAACTGCAACTCATGTGGTTACAGCTGTATTGTATGGCGCTCAGGCCATCATGGTGTTTGATTGGACATTTTCAGAAGATGAAGACCAGCAGGAGATTGAGGGGAATCTGAATATCATGGTCCATAGCATTCCTACATTTTCAGTTGATGGGGAAGGACATGCACAAATAACAAGTGATCAAAAGGAAATGGCTAAGAATATTGCATGCACATTTTATGGTGACATCCGTCTTCAGCAGAATCCCGACACATACTTGGAGGCCATTGCGTTGTACAAGAATCTCCCCACTCTGCTAAAGGATCATGCAATTCCAATAAGGGTCTGGCTTTATCCACTTCAACTACTGGATAATAAAGCAGCCCAGTTAGAGAGGACAATCAGCACAAGCTTGGTTTCCAACATTCAGGACATAACGGAGGGGCTGGAGGAGGCAGAGAGAACATATAACGACCTGTTAGGAAATACACTGGCAAATGTTTTCAGTGACATTAAAGGGAGGCTGTGCTCATTTCAGGAGTCATTTAATATTTACAAGACAGCGCTCCAGAAAGCAGTTGGCAGGGTCTTGCCTGCTATTCGAGGAGGAGGAATGGAAGAGAAGTCCCTGGAGAAAATCTTGAACATCCACTACAACTCCCCTTTTACTGTTAGCAAGCTTAACCAGTGGTTAGATGATGCAAAATCTGAACTTCAATACTTGAGTTCCTGCATCAAGATCTCTGGGAGCAACAGAATTGAAAATTCAGACAGTCTCAACACCATCCTCATTGATCCTAATATTGCTTTTGTGGTGTGCTTGACCTTCACGTCTCTGAGGTATGAAGACCCGTATCTTACAGACCTTACAAAGTTTCTGAAATCTGACCAGTTTAAAGAGCTTGATGAGAATGAGTCCTTTTTTTCTTGGGCATCTGTCAAAAATTGTGTAAGTGATCTTGACGTCGTAAAGATGAGAGAGAACTTATCTCTCTTCACCAGTTTTTCAGAGGCCAATAAAGATGACCATAGTATATGCTTCATTATTTCTGCCATCTCTGATCCCTCCAATAAAGACTCTTCAATCTATCTGTATGAACAAGGGGAACTGACAGACAAACAGTTCCAGCCTGTGTCCAAACCACCCCCTCCGATAGTGAAGGATGTCCAGGACCAAACTGTGTCCCTTAAACTGCAGAAATCTCCAACTGGAGAAACAGTGCAGTACAGAGTGGAGTACAAGCAGGTAAAAGCAGATGCCGGAGCTGAAGAACAGTGGTTTGTCATAAACACAGCTGATGAAGACTTTACTCTGACTGGATTGGAGTCTGGAAAACCGTACTTGATCCGCTACAGGATAGTGAGTAAAGTGGGAGTGAGTGAAGCCAGTGACACTGTCAGCCCCATACCATCTTCAGGTAAGTGCCATTTGCACATTTGTTATCTATAGACCATTTCACTAGATGTAAACAACACTGGTCCAGAAGCACTTCCTGTTTTTTTGTTTTTTATTTTTTTTTATTTCACATATACAAATACATCTTAAAGGTGCTAATGTAATATTTTCATCCAGTTAAATGTTATGTTGGTTGTATTTTTTTGTGATGTTTGTGTAAAGTTAAAAAAAAAGAAACAGGAAGTGTATCAGGACCAGTATGTTTACATCTGATGAAATGGTCTATTGGACATGTTAATGTTCAAACATCATAAATATAAACATATAAACAACATATTCCATTTATTACTTTTATATTAAAAGTTACCATCAACCAAAACGAAACAAATCTCTATACACGTTTTTCCACCTCAACGTCCATTTTGTTGCCTTGTTTATCTAAATATGAGGTAAGGTGTAGTTTATTGTTACAACTGAATCTTTTTTTTTAGGTTGAGGTTAAATTCATACATGAAAGAAAGAACAAAAAGAGAAAGTATGGAGCAAAGTGTGATGGAGTAGGTAAAGTAAGTCAGTACAGAATAAAAAATGTAGGCAAATTATATTTTAGGGAAGCAGTGCATTTCAGATTACATGTATTGTTTCAGTTATATCATATAGGCTATGCTTGTTAGATCATTGCGTAATTGTAACAATGCCTGCAGATACTCTGTTGGTAATTGTACATTTTCTTGTGTTCGGGTGCTTGATGGTCTGATGTTCACAGGCAGGTCACATAGCAAAGTCCAACGTGTGTCAAAGGTTTTTTTTTTTTTTTTCTAGGGATTCAAGCGTGTAGCACTGAAACACTATTATAGTTATTAGAATGGTCATGGATGAGCGATTTCCACGTAAAACTGATTATGCAGACCAAACCGTAAGACGTAGAGAATTGAAACTTGGAGGGATGATAGGACTCACACCGCCTACAACATGACCGAGGCTTGCCCCAGTCGGCTTGATGGGGGCGTTACAGCGATCAAATGTATGAAATTGCTCATAACTCCTAAACCGTCAGTCACAGGCTCAAGTGTCTTATGCCGTTGGAATCCTTGGCTCATGTCGGACAAAATAACTAGGTAACCGTTTGTCCTATCAACATGAAAATCAGTGTGCACAGTCTTGGCCCAAAGTGTCTATGGGGACATTTGCGTATCTCAAAAAAACATGGCTGCCATTGGCCAATGAAATATGAGCACCTATTAGACAAGGTTAACGGAGGCCGATCGGAACAAAACTTGGTGGGCCTGTTTGACTCACAGCCCCAAAGGTCTGTGAGAAATTTGAAAGAAATCGGCCACTGGGAGGCGGTATCGTATTTATTTTGAAGGTGTAAATGATTCTACATTGCGTGGTTTTCTGCACACACACATGATATTTGTATTGTATGATAAACCTCCTCGTTCTGAATAACTTTGGCTCTGGAACCACTGCTGTCAATCAAACCATTTTTTAACTGATTGGGAAGATGTGAAAAATCTACTTTTATGAACTAGGTTTTTCGCTCAGTCTGGAAAAAACAACCACAGTGCAATTCTATGGACTCTCTAGGTCAATAATTTTCAAAAACATGTTGAAATTTGCCCTTTGGGAAGCTATAATGGGGTCCTTTAGAAAAGGGACCATGTCCAAATATACCCAATAGCCTATAAAGCCTAAACGGAAATTCAAAACTTCACATGAGACAGGTGATTGTAAACAAGCATGCAAAGTTTCAGGGGGATCGGACCACAGATGGCGCTATAACAGTCATTTTTCTATGGTAAATCAACTGGATTTGAAAAAAAAAATGCTTTTTAAATAATTGGTTTGTGTGATTACAGGCTTGCTAAATAATATGTGATGTCGTTTTCCTGATGTGCTCAAATACCTAAAGTGCTTGAACCCCATTAATCGCTGCTTGCAGCTATATTTTTATTTTATATTTTTTATTTATTTATTTTTTGCTGCAGCATCCCCTGTTGTCACAGGTTTCTAAACATAACATATATTTTTATGAAAATATCTGTAAATTGTGAGTGGGCCAAGTTGGTACTGAAATTTTAAAAAATGTAATAATACCACACATTTAGCAGGACCGGTGGTACCAAGTACCGGGTTAAACCGATGCTTATTTGTGTAATCACTCTATGAAGTGCGTCAAAGGTTGCTATTTATAATGTGTTTTTGAAGCGTTGAGCATTGTAGCCAATCAGACATGTCTGTTGAGTGCATGAACACAATGGCCAATCAGTAATGTTTAAATATCCGCTCAACACTGCTCGAAATGTTAGGTTGTCAGTGTAGACAGCTTCATTGAAGCAAATTTTTTTATTCCTTTTTATTTCATTTATTTTACTTTTTTTTTTATTTTTAAATAGTTAAATAAAATAGTTCTTGCTGTAGTACTGAGGGCAGTAACATTTTACGTGTATTGGTACCGAGTACGGACTACTATAATTTTTGCACCGTCACTTCTTAAGAGTATTAGATTGTGAATTCAATATCGTGAATTGATCCTTTAATCATTACAACCATAATCATTTGTTTTTCACTTTAAAAAATGGTCTCAAATCTATAGAGAACTATGATGATTTGTGACTTGTTGTAGATAGACCTTGGAGATAATTTGCAAGTCATAATCCGCCCATGCTCACCTCACAATTATAAAAACAAGGCAACATAGTGGAGGCACTGATTATTTAGGTGGAGAAAAAAAATGATGTAATTTCCTGTATAAAGATTCTTCTGAAAGCAGTTCTCACTCTTTTAATAACCAAACTATGAACATATGTATTCTGCTGTTATTTGCATGTAGTCATTTTGTTTCCCCTTCTTCAGCACAACCTACGATTGTGGGTGGGACGGGAGGTAGTGAAGTCACCTTTATGACGCCATCCATCACCACCATTAAGAAGATCAGAATGTATTATTCTGTTATCCCTTCGGTGCGTCTACATTGTTTTAATTTTTGCCTTATACTTTTCATTAACTTATTTCAATAATACGACATATTACATTATTAAATACATCTGAAAGTTGCATTAAGAATGCTGGACAAAAGATTTTGATCTACTACCATACTGTCAAACAAAAACGTGAAGAATCAGCATATGAATCTCAACAATGGTGACATGCTTCATGCTCCAATGAGTTTCATAATATAAAACTCATCCATGGCTCCCAGCATGCACTTCTGCAGAATAAAGCATGTCACCATTGTTGAGATTCATCTTATTGTCTCTTTGTGTCAAAAAAAAAAAAACACAACAGTTCGAAATCCTTTTGTTACACCATTACACCATTTAAAAATATTTAATAATACTGTATACTACTTTTGACGAGCAACATTGAATCTTAGCTTGAGATCTGTAAATCAGGATATTTAATGATGACAGTGTCATCAAAAAAAAATTATAATGTAAAAACATAAAAGTAATGGACACTAATGGACAAAAAATGTATTGTATTCAATAAATCATCAATTTCTAAACCTCTGTTAATTCTCAATAGGAACTTGTGTACAGGTATTACACTTACATTTAATCACTTAGCACATGCTTTTATCCAAAGCAAACTACAAATGAGAACAACAGTAGCAATCAAACAAACAAAAGAGAAACAATATCTAAGTTCTGTGACAAGTACACATAGCAAGGTTTTTTTTATATATATATAAAAAAAAAAAAATAAATATAGAGAAGCAAAGGTAGATAGAATAAAATAGAAAGGAGAGAGAGAGTGTTAAAACAGGGGTGCCCAAACTAGGTTCTGGAGGGCCGGTGTCCTGCAGAGTTTAGCTCCAACCCCAATTAGACTGACCTGAACCAGCTAATCAAGCTCTAGGCATATTAACTTTCCAGCAGGTGTGCTGAGGCAAGTTGGAGCTAAACTCTGCTGGACACCGGCCCTCCAGGACCAAGTTTGAGCACCGCTGTGTTAGAGGGACATTTTTTTATATATATAATATATAAAAGAAAGCAAGTAGATAGAATAGAAACAGAATTGTTGTTGTTTTTCTTTCTTATTTTTTTATGGATTCGGTTACATTTCAGACATTACACATTGCATTTCACTAAGTATTTGAACAATGTTTGCAATTTAATAAACACAAATGAATGCAGGGTCAGTAACTCTTTAGTATGTTTTTGTGCTAACAAATAGCGATTTTGCGTAAAACACGCTTGAAAAATTTAAGGCAATGGGTTTCCACATATTTATATAAGAAAACTGTTTTGTTTGAGGTCAGTGTACTTAAATCTTTAAGTTGACTGAACTAACTGCTCAAGGTGTAAAACTGAGTTACCAATACTCAAGTTTTTGTAAACTCTTTGAAGAATACTGAGTGAACTCAATTATTTACATACATAACAGTGGTTTTATTGTTAATTTTACATAAAATTACTTTTAGTTGGATGTACTTAGAAAGTTGATGCAAAAATGGTGCATGAAAATTTTAAATCCATCACATCATTTTTTTTTTTTTTTCAGACTGCCCAACTGTCAAGCACATCACCCAGTCAATTCACAGCAATCCAAGTGTTTTTTAAAAGTGGCCACATGATCAAAGTTGGTGACACTGCAGGATCCGAAGAAACAGAATTTCTGTTTAATGATGATGATAAAATCATTGCTGCAACACTTTGGCCAGATAAGAATGGACTCGGAGGGTTGGAATTTGAGGTTGCCAAAAGTGATGGTAAAACAACAAAAATATTATCCATCAAGTGTCCAGATCTGGGTGAGCCTGTGAAGGTTGATGTAAAGTCTGGAAAGTGTTACGGTATTACAGTGAGAAGTGGAGATCATCTTAATGCTCTGGGCTTTTACTTCTTTTAGATGCTTCCTGTTATACATTTCGTTTGCTGGGAGTATCCAAAGAACAAACTGTTCTGCAGAGATCATACTAGACACATACTAAAGTTAATGCATGCATCAGATTTTATGAATAAAAGTCTAGTATCAGATTTTAATCAATAATGTGTATTTTACTTGTTTTCTAGCATGAATCAGACATATATGTTCAGGTAAACAGAACAACAATAACTAAGATAAAGCACAAACTGAATGTATCTGTCACGGTTATGGACTTTAGTTTGGTTCTTTTCTGTTGGTACCTTCCAGTTCTTGTTTGCCTTTATTTGATTCTGTTCCTGATGTCATTATTTCATCATTATAACACTCACCACCTGTCTGTCCCTCATTAGCTTCCCATTTAAGCTCCCTCCTAAGTTCTTTGAGTTATTAGTTATTGTCTGTGATTTATCCTATGTGCTATTGTTCTTCATGTGGATTTATCGTTAAAGAATTTACTGTTTGGATTATCTTCATCTTCGTTTGGCTTCCTTTGTTTACTTTTTTTTTGTTTTATTCTGTTTTGTACACTGTAAAAAGGTTTCACCAGTTTCAACTTAAAAACTTAAGTTTAGCAGCTGCCTTAAAATTTTAAGTTAAATCAACTTAAAACTACAAGCCATTTTAACTCATTACAGTAAAACTAGTTCAAATGACTTGTACTTTTAAGTTGATTTAACTTAGCTGCTAAACTTAAGTTTTTAAGTTGAAACTGGTGAAAACTTTTTAGTGTACCTGAAATTAATAAAGTGTGATGTATCTTGGCAGTAAAGGGTTAAGCCTGATGTAAAAAGGCCTGACACAAGCCTCTCTTACTGGTTTTGAAAAATGACTGTGTATTTCAAATGACCTTCTAGTGCTGTCAAAAGATTAATCGCATCCAAAATAAAAGTTTTTGTTTACACAATATATGTGTGTGTACTGTGTTTATTTATCATGTACATATAAATATGTATACATGCATGGATATATTTAAGAAAAATGTGTTTATAAATTAAATATATTTATATATAATATTAATCATATGAATAAAAATATATAACTACATGTAAATATTTTCTAAATATATACTGTATGTGTGTGGATTTATATTTACACAATAAATATACACACACAAGTATTATGTAAACAAAAACTTATTTTGAATGCGATTAATCATTTGACAGCACTAAGGTGTTGTGCACAAATGCACTTTTTGATGTTTGCAGTAAAAAATAAAATTATATAATTATATAACAGTGCCTATTAGTGTACAAATTAGCAAGTACAAAGAGAGATATCCAAAAAGAGAGAGAGAGAAGTGAAAAGTCCTGTATACTGCTGTAAATTCTGTGTATACTTTTAAATAATATTTATATTTTTAACTCTCATTAATGTAAAATATTAAATCAGCTACTCTATTTAAAATATACATTTTTATAATTTAGTTAAGTAATTGAATAACCACGGATAGACAAAGCAGAATACCAGAAAAAAAGAGATTCATCAGAAAGTTAAAATTATTTTATGATTTATATACTGTATTGTTTTACATTGTTTAAAATGCAGAATCGACAGAAAGGAAAACAGGGGAGCATCAGGCTTAGGACACGGACTCATGACCAACTCGAACCGTGTTGGTCATGCACTCATTTCTCATCCAGTGCGAAAACATGGACTTTTATTTTGACATGTCGTTGACCAACAGTAATCCTGCACACGCAGTGTTGTGATACGAGCGCATGTAAGCACCCAGGGATATATACTCAGCTCTTGTAAGTAGGTTAGGGCAATATGAACCATTTTTGCAGAAACGCATTGGTTTTATATTGATTGTGTGGTTGTATGAACATGTGCAGTGAGATGGAGGCGTTGCTGAGGAGAGAGCTGGGCACATCTCTTCTGAAGAGCACTGGTCATTCAGGAGGAGGATGCATCAGCGAAGGCCAGAGCTTTGACACTGACACTGGCAGAGTGTTCGTCAAGATCAACCACAAGAATGAGGTGAACACATGTACACTTGAGCTGGACGCATTGGTTCTGCACTGCACACTTGCAGCGCTATTTGGTCAATTAAAAACATACACTCCACAAAAGTTTGACATAAGTAAGGTTTTGTAATGTTTTTGACATAAGTTTCTTGTGCTGCATTTATCTGATCAAAAATACTGCAAAAACAGTAATATTGTGAAATATTATTACAATTTAAAGTAACCGTTTTCTATTTGAGTGTTTAAAAATGTCATTTATTCCTGTGATGTTAAAGCTGTATTTCAGCATCATTTCTCACCTTCGTGAATTTGGCACCCCATAAAAAGAAATAATCACCAAAACTATGCGATTCGTTTGTGCTACGTTTGTGCTGGTTCGGTGTTTGAGATATTAAACATTATTTTTTTTGACCGTGTGACGTCACTTTCCACCCCATGTTGCCCAAATCGCTCCAAACCTGCGCAGTTCGTTTGTGCTCGAGTTGTACCCGTTTGTGCCGTTAAAACAAACACGGTATCTGTTTTCCTTCCCTAGATATAACCAAAATATTTTCGGGGCTGTGACGTCACGTTTCCCCTTCTTAAAAATAACAAAAACAATTTGGGGCAGTGACGTCACTCTCCACCCCATGCCTTCCAAATTTCTCCAAACCGGTAGCGTTCGTTTGTGCTCGATTTGTGCCCGTTTGTGCCGTTAAAACAAACCTGGTATTTCCTAGCCCTTCTTAAATATAATGGGAAAAATACTTGTTTGGGACTTTTTTTTTTTTTTTTTAAAGAATTTATATTAGCTTTTTGTAACATTATAAATGTCTTTACTGTCACTTTTGAACTGTTTAATACATTCTTAATAAATAAAAGTATTTATTTCTTTTAACAATACACCAAACGCAGAAAAATCTGTCTCCTGTTTCCTAGTTCAATGGTCAAAATAGCACTGAAATCTCATATATTATATATATATGAATTAAAAAATGTGGATGATACATTCTTGTTACGGTTATTATACTGTAATTATAATTAATACTAATTATGATCCCTGTTTTAAAACCATAACTGATTTTAGTATCAAATAAACAAACAAACAGGTAAATAAATAAATAAATAAATAAAAATCTGACTATGAAAAGTAGTAAATAGTACTTATTGCAAATAGCAAATAGATTAAAGCCATTTTTTACTATAGATGTATCATTTTACAAAAACATGTTGCAAAAAAAAAAAAAATTAATAATAAAACATAATTATGAGAACATATGATAAATAAAACTTTATTTTACAAATATTTGTAACTTTTCTAATTGTATTTAATATTTTTATTTTCACAAATGGTGAATACTATTTCTAGTATTTACAACACTGTCTTTATTTGGGCGTACATCAACTAATCCTCTGCTGCACATTATGCATTGTAATTATATAGGTATTATATTAATTACTATGATATAAATTTATGTGTAACTTAAAGAGATACTTTTATTCGTACTGTGTTACACTGTTATTTCTGTCAGTCTGTTACTGTTTGATAGTACAATGATCAGTTGCACGATTTTGTATACAGTATTTGAAAGTCAATAAATTAATGATTTGTTGATGCTGATGTCATGGAATTGTATATGCTTGCATTACAAAGCATCAAGCATCAGCATTTTTCTGATCTCTCTCTCTTTCTCTGTAGGCTAGAAGGATGTTTGATGGCGAGATGGCGAGCTTGGAAGCAATCCTGGCTACAAACACAGTGAAAGTGCCCAGGCCTGTGAAGGTCGTGGACCTTGAGAGAAGTGGAGCCCTTTTCATAATGGAACATGTGGATATGAGGAGCTTAAATAAGTATGACTCAAAATCTTGTGAACCCATGGTAGTAGGAGTGAGAATGGCTCAATATTACATGAGCATTTTGGCCATTTGCTCTTTTTATAATATTTAATGTTTATGTAGATACTCATCAAAACTGGGGGAACAACTAGCTGACTTGCATCTGCACAACAAAATACAGATAGAGAAACAAAACAAGGAACAGCAGATTGTTGGTAATGCGTTTTATTTTATTTTAATATTGCATTGATGGAACCTTTTCATTTACGTTATTATTTATTAGAGATTCTGTGTTTACAAAGGGAAAGGATCAGGAACGTCTGAAGTTCGAATAGTCAACAAGTTTGGGTTTGATGTGCCTACCTGCTGTGGTTATATCCCTCAGGTCAGCATCAATAGGGTGTCCCATCATAAAAACAAAACATGTACAATGAGATTTTTTAATTTATCTCTCTTTGGTTTTTTTAGGTAAATGATTGGCAGGATGATTGGGTGTCCTTTTATGCCCAGCAAAGGCTGCAGTACCAGCTCAGCTTGGTGGAACAGTCGTATGGAGACAGAGAGGCCAGGGAATTGTGGGCCAAACTCCAAGTAAACCAAACTTCTCAAAGTTTTACTTCAGAACAATAACACCCAAACGCAAAGATAGTCTCTAGTTTTCAGATTGAATAAACACAAGTAAAGCCATATATTTAATTAAACCAGGGCTGTTCAAACGATTAATTAAAAAGTTTTTGTTTATATAATATATATGTGTGTACTGTGTATATTTATTACGTATAGATAAAGACATACACATACAGTATATATTTTGAAAGTATTTCCATGTATTTCCATATATATATTTTTTATATTCATATAATTTATATTAAATAAAAATACATTTAATATATAAACATAACATATTTTTCTTAAATATATACATGCATGTGTTTATTTATATATACATAATAAATATACACAGTAAACACACATATGTTATGTACACAAAACTTTTATTTTGGATGCGATTAATCGTGATTAATCGTTGCCCAGCACTAATTTAAACATGAATAAACAATAATGTAATAATATAAATATTATATTAATGCTTTAAGACATTAAATAAAAATGTTAACCTTTTCATTAAGTAATTATAATAGTAATTAATTAGAACATAATTCATATTATTATAATAATTAGTGCATGTTGGCTTGCGTAACTTTTCAAACCTTCTACTTCAAACACTTCCATTCTGGTATAAAGTAACCACTTTTCCCCAAATTAAATCAATTACTGATTGAATTCCAAATCATTTCCAAATCAAATTGTATATTGCGCTATTTTTTTCTGATATATGATATCATTAAATAGTAGTGAAATTAAGTGTAAAAGTACTCCAAATAATTCACTACTTGATATTTATCCATTATGTTTATCCAAAACGTCCTAAAAAATATTCTGAAACAGTAAAATTATCTATTAAACATTATCTATTGACAAACAAAATAATGTTCATGTTAAAGTAATAATAATAATAATAATAATAATCATGTTTGTTAATGTAATTAGGGGCATTTATTATGAAGCATCATCATTATTATATTTATTTTTTTTTTTTTTTTATTCTGACACAAGACTTTGTCATAAAACTTCAGTCATTAGCTTGTTGTTCTTTGAATAAATTAAAGGTACAAATCACACAGCAATGAAAAGTTTGTTATCGTTTGCTCCCCCTTATGTCGTTCCAAACTTCTATGACTGACTTTCTTCTGAACATAAAAATATATTTTGAAGAATGTTGGTAACCAAACAGTTCCCACTGAATTTGAGTGTATGAACTAAAATTTCAGTAGAAGTCATTAGGAACAGAATTGTCATTTTGGGGTCAATGATCCCGTTTATTTAATGGAAAGGTAATGATGCTGTTTCTAAGCCCAGTGTTGCATATGTATTTCAGACAAATGTTTGAAGTTTCTCTTTGTTTAGCTGAAGATCCCTCAGCTGTTTACAGACATAGAGGTGGTTCCAGCTCTGGTGCATGGAGATCTCTGGGGAGGAAATGTGGCTGAATGTTCAGATGGTCCCATCATCTTTGACCCAGCATCGTTTTATGGGCATTCAGAGTTTGAGCTGGCTATAGCCGGCATGTTTGGTGGTTTTGGGAGCTCGTTTTACAATGCTTACCATGGGAAGATCCCCAAAGCTGCTGGTTTTGCAAAGAGGCAACAGCTATACCAGCTGTTCCACTACCTGAACCACTGGAATCATTTTGGCGGTGGCTACCGGGGTTCTTCTCTACGGATCATGAGGGATCTAACCAAGTAGATGCACCCTGATTCATTCAAGTCTTAATTCATTAAGTCTTCATTAATGAAGGTGGATGTTAAACTAACCCACAAATAAGTTTGCAATTTGTGCATGACCAACTGAATTTAATCCAACATTACCAGTCTGATGGAAATCCGTTGGCAAGATGTAAAAGTCTGTTGTCTTAAAGTAATTTAGACAGATGAAAAATCTCTTATATGTTATATTTTTTAAAAGATAAGAATGTGAATTTATGCCTCCAAACAATGGTGAAAAAAAATAAGTTGTTTAAACTACATAATTCCTTTTTTGTGAATTGCACTTAAACTTGACTGCATGAATATGCTTTGAAAAGAGCTTCATTTACGAGACTCCTTGATTTAAAATGTGTGCACTAAGTAGCATCATATGATAACAATAAGTTGCATTTCACTACAGTATTACTAACTAACTACCTACTGATGATTGACACATCTAAGTATGGTTTATTGAAACATCTAGTGAGCTTGTTGTACTGTAAACTTGCAGGAGTCTCATCGGATACATAAAAGATGTATGGACAGTCAAATAAAACTTTAAAAAACACTTTGTGTTGCTGTGTTTTTGATTCCTATATGGCCTCCAGTATTACTTCCATGTGTTTTGTTTGGTGGGAAGCTACAAGTAAACTGACTACAGAAATAATGCTAATAGTATGGCAGTTTGCTATTCTTTAACCTAAAGTAAAGTCTAAATGGCTTTTGGAGTTTTATTAGCTTTAAATATCGCCATTTTGCTGAACAGAAAATATTATTATTATCATTATAAATTAATGTAAAATCCCGCGACACCAAGTTTTAGGTTGGATAATGTAAAATAAATATTTTCGTCAGTGAGTGTTTATTGATGACTGTAGTGGCTATATCAAGCTAAGTTTTTAATATTGATATGCCCTTTAAGCTATTGTTCTTTTAAGTATATATTAACTACGTTATTGTGGTGAAAACAACATTTACGAGATTCACTGCAACATTTCCTTCACGTTGTAAAGACTTCAAACTTGAAGTAAAACGCGTTTTTGATTTCTTTTGATCCTCTCGACTTGCCGTTGCCGTGCGCGACAGTACCAGCAACAGCGCTATCATCATAATAATACGCGGGATGTATTATACTTCTGTACCTGCTGTCTTTTCAGATTATGTCATATGTAAGACGGCTTGTCAATCTTTTGAGGAAGACAGCGAGTTGCTTTTAACCTATGTTTTGCAGTGTAGTAGAGAAACTGAGAAGTGACTGAAGCTGGAGTTTGAAGAGAAATGAGTGCGTCATTGTGAGCGGTAGCGACTTGAATCTGTCAGATCTTCTAGTCTGAGACACTCGAAATAAACTTAACACGCACGTTTGGGGCATTTTTAATTTGATCAGCCAGAGACATCCCTGACATTACATTACAGAAGTAGAAAATGTCGGTGATGGAGGGTGTGAGTAATGGAGAGGAACCAGAGGTGGTGGTTCAGGCGAGTATGCTGTCCGAGTTCAGTGAGAGCACAGAGGTTCGAGCTCTCTTCAGCAGTCTGCCGGACATTCATCACGACACGGTTAGCAAAGAGGCCACCATCGAGAAGTTTGTGGGTAAGACTGTTTCTCATGTAATTCTATCTATCTATCTATCTATCTATCTATCTGTCTATGTCTATCTTCTGTCTATCTATCTATCTATCTATCTATCTATCTATCTATCATGTCTACCTTCTGTCTGTCTGTCTGTCTGTCTATCTATTTATCAGTCATATTCAACTATTATTTTCTCTTGTCGACTATATGTAAATGTATTTAATGTGAAATTTCTTATTCAGATCAGTACTAAATAAAAAATAACATGCATTTTGTAATGATCCCTCTTATTCTGGTAAGATAATTAACAATTTGCAGATTCTGCATGGTGTATGTAAACTTTTGACTTAAACTCTATATTTTATCTGTTTATTTGTATGTGATTATTTTTGTGCAATATAAGATGATATAAGAATATATAAGGTCATGTATAAAATGTCAAACTCTGCTATAACTTTTACAGTTATCATGGACCGCTACCAGGAGCAGCCACATCTTCTGGATCCTCACTTAGGTAACTTAACATGATGAATGTGATGTGCATGATTATTGCGCTCTGTGATTGAACACTGTTAGTAACGCTGTATTTACTGTTGTGCAGAGTGGATGCTGAACATACTCTTGGAGATGATCCGCAATGAGAAGTCGCCACCTCTTCTGGTCCATCTGTGTTTCAAGTTCCTCTACATCATCTCAAAGGCAAGACGGTGCACAGCTACATTTGACTGATATCTCTTTGAAGTCACAATAGAGTGATTTATGAGTTTCTTTTTGATTTTGTGCTTCCTGGTGCTTCCACAGGTCAGAGGCTACAAGATCTTCATGCAGCTGTTCCCCCACGAGGTGTCAGATGTTCAGCCGGTTCTGGACCTTTTATGCAGACAGGACCCAAAAGACACTGAAGTGAGTTAGTCCGAGTTTCATTACTGACCATAGGCTCAGTCATGAGCCCCACAGTGTAACATAATCATGCAATCTAAAGTCTAGAATTCTTACAGAGGTCAGATCATATCTTTGAATGAATTTCCCCATAAATGTCACTTATAATGATGGTTGAAGATGCCCTGCAGCGAAATTTTAATAATAAAGACAAACCAAGTGCAAGTTCATCTAAATACAAACTCGTATTATAACAAAGTGTAGACGTGATGTAAATAAAAGGTTAATTGCGCATTGCAGATCTGCATTGATTAACAGAAGTTTGTGAGATCACAATGAACTCACTGATTCACTCTCTGATAACCATTTGTCCCATATTGCCATTTGCAATTGTGTAGCGGTTACTACTTCCGTTAACTGAGCGAAAGTAAAGCAGATCTGAGCTGCTGTTAGCATATTCATGGATTCGCGTATACTAAAAGAGGTAAGGCTGTAGAGTTACATTTCAAGCCATAAAGACATAAAGAAACTATTTTCATGGTAAAAAATGTTTAAATGTGTCATTTTAATGATCAAAAATTAGTTTCAAGGGACAATAGTGACTACAGGGAAAAAAGGTCATAAAACATACAAGTCCTTTCAAGAAATGATGAGTAAACAGCTCCAGGTAGTAACTAGCTGAACCATTTTTCTGTGTGTTATTTGTATTTTACCCTTCCAAAAGCACAAAATCAATTACTTATTGACTGCATGTTTCTGTATTAGACCTGGGAAACACGCTACATACTCCTCCTCTGGCTCTCCATGACGTGTCTCATTCCCTTTGACTTGTCCCGTCTGGATGGCCACCTGTCCACTGACCCTGGGCTGAACAGAGAGCCCATCATGGATCGTATTCTGGCTGTTGCCAAGGTAACTCCCACAATAAACTTCAACATTTGCATTATATGTCAATGAGTCAAACTAGTTGATTATTTATTTATTTTTTGTCAGCTTTACTAATCATGTTTTTTAAATTCGTTTTAGTTAACATTACCTCTGTGCCATTATGATTAATTATTTTTGCTGCAGTCCTTTCTCAGAGTGAGTGACAAATCTCGAGATGCTGCATCAGTGCTGGTATCTAAGTAAGTTACATGTTATGTGTTCTTTCCCCTATATGTATGTTTGTTATCTGGGTAGCACTGGGCAACTTACACCTATCAGGCATAGCATTATGACCATCTTCCTAATACTGTGTTGGTCCCTTTTTTGCGTCCAAAACAGGCCTGACCTGTCAAAGCATGGACTTCTCTAGACCCCTAAAGGTGTGTTGTGTTGTCTGGCACCAAGATTTTAGCAGTAGATCCTTTAAGTCCTGTAAGCTGCGAGGTGGGGCCTCCATGGATTGGATTTGTTTGTTCAGAACACACCACAGATGCTCGTTTGGATTGAGATCTGAGGAATTTGGTGGCTGAGTCAATACCTTGTTGTTGTGCTCCTCAAACCATTCCTGAAGAATTTTTGTTTTTGTGGTAGGGTGCATTATCCTACTGAAAGAAGCCACAGCCACCAGGGAATACCATTTCCTTGAAAGGGTGTACATGGTCTGCAACAATGCTTAGGTAGGAGGTATATGTCAAAGTAACATCTGCATGGATGCCAGGACCCAAGGTTTCCCAGCAGAACATTGTCCAAAGGATCACACTGCCTCCACCTGCTTGCCTTCTTCTCATAGTGCATCCTGGTGCCATGTGTTCTGATGCTCACTTGCCCACTGTTGGTGCTTTTGGCGGTGGACAGGGGTCAGCATGGGCACCCTGACTGGTCTGCGGCTATGCAGCCCCATACGCAACAAACTGTGATGCACTGTGTATTCTGACATCTTTCCATCAGAACCAACATTATCTTCTTGAGCAATTTGAACTACAGTAGCTCGTCTGTTGGATCGGACCACACGGGCCAGCCTTCGTTCCCCACGTGCATCAATGAGCCTTGGCCGTCCATGACCCTGTCGTGGGTTCACCACTGTTCCTTCGTTGGACCACTTGTGATAGATACTGACCACTGCAGACAGGGAACACCGCACAAAAGCTGCATTTTTGAAGATGCTCTGACCCAGTCGTCTATCCATCACAATTTGACCCAAACTCGCTCAAATCCCTACGCTTGCCCGTTTTTACTGCTTCCAACACATCAACTTTGAGGACAAAATGTTCAGCTGCTGCCTAATATATATATAGGTGTCGTGATGAAGAGATAATCAGTGTTATTCACTTCACCTGTCAGTGGTCATAATGTTATGCCTAAACGGTGTATCAAATAATGAAATGTTTTGGCTGGCAATAATTAAGCTACAGTGTAAGTGTGTGTGTGTGTTGTTTGTGTGTGTACTTGTTTTTGCTACATTGTGGGGACCCCACAAGGATAGTAAAATGTCCCCACAAGGATAGTAAAACCTGAAATTTTTGACATGTTAAAAAATGATTAAAAATAGTAAATGATGTTTATCTGAAAATGTAACCATGCAAACATGTTTTCTGTAAGGGGTAGGTTTAGGGTTAGGGTTGGGTTAGGGGATAGACAATATCGTTTGGTCAGTATAAAAGCTATAGAAGTCTATGGAAAGTCCCCACAATTCACAAAAACAAACGTGTGTGTGTGTGTGTGTTTTTTTTTTGTTTTGTTTTGTTTTGTTTTTTCATTTTCTTAAAGAGTCTCTCATTAGACAGTGTTCACCATGCTTCTGTGTCTTCCCAATATGAGAGGGCTGACACTGAAATTATTTAAAAATGTCTCTTATTAAACTTAAGTAGACAAAACAGCTTTTGAGCTGGTAAGTTCAATTCACTTTCACTAATTATTTCAAACTGGCAATTTGTTCCAAACACTGATTAAAAGGTTAGTTCACCCAAAAATGATCATTCGGTCATTAAAGGAGTCCACTTCCAAAACAAAGATTCACATATAAAGTACTCACCGCCTTGTCATCCAAGATGTTCATGTCTTTCTTTCTTCAGTCGTAAAGAAATTGTTTTTTTGAGGAAAACATTTCAGCATTTTTCTCCATATAGTGGACTGATATGGTGCCCCGATTTTGAACTTCCAAAATGCAGTTTAAATGCAGCTTCAAATGATCCCAGCCGAGAAAGAAGGGTCTTATCTAGCGTAACGATTGGTTATTTCCATTAAAATAATAATGTTGATAAACTTTTTAATGTCAAATGCTCATCTTGTCTTACTTTGCCTGGACAGTTTTTTTTCCGGTTCATGACAGTTAGGGTATGTCGAAAAACTCCCATCTCATGTTCTCCGTCAACTTCAAAATCGCCATATATCGTTGTTTCACCTTTTTTGTTAAGGGTGTTTGATCTTCTTTACATGTTCACTTTGCAAAGTCTGGGTCTGTACTTCTGCAGCGATGTAGGATGATTTTGAAATGATTAGTAAAGTTGAGGGAGAAAATACAATTGGAGTTTTTCGAAATACCCTAACTGTCTTGAGCCAGAATACGCAGAGCAAGGCAAGTCAAGCGTTTGAGATTAAAAAGTATTTAAATTGTTTTTTTTTTAATGAAAATAACCAATCGTTTTGCTAGATAAGACCCTTCTTCCTCGACTGGGATCGTTTACAGCCGCATTTGGGATTGTTGAAGCTGCATTTAAACTGCATTTTGAAAGTTCAAATCAGGGCACCGTATTATTCCATTATATGAAGAAAAATGCTGAAATGTTTTCTTCAAAAAACATAATTTCTTTATGACTGAAGAAAGAAAGGCATAAACATCTTGGATGACAAGGGGGTGAGTACATTATCTGTGAATCTTTGTTTTAAAGACTTCTCCTTTAATTACTCACCCTCACATTGTTCCAAAGCCATAAGACCTTTGTTCATCTTCAGAACACAAATGAAGATACTTTTGATGAATCCGAGAGCTTTCTGACCCTGGATAGACAGCAACACAACTACCACATTTAGGGTGCGTGCGTCGTTATATTTGTTTTCTTTGCGCGGAAAAAGTATTCTCGTAGCTTCATTGAATGTCGCATTGAATGCCACATCTTAACAATGTCCTTTCTACCTTTCTGTGTCAGTTGCATTGCTGTCAATGCAGGGTCAGAAAGCTCTCGAATTTTATCAAAAATATCTTAATTTGTGTTCCCAAAATGAATGAAGGTCTTACGTTTGTCTATGATTTGAAACGACATGGGTAATTAATGGCAATTTATGACTGGGTTTTGGGTGAAATAACCTTTTAAGCGACTCATTTGCATCATCAGTTATATAATTATTTATATAATAAAGTGTTTTAAAAATATAAGCAAATATTAGTATTTTAGTATTAGCAGATACATTTTGTTTTTAGTACTTTAGTCTCATAATAATGCATAGCATATTGGTGCATATAAATGATTTATTTATTTTTTTAATTTGTTGTGTAAATATCTTTTTGGTTAAAATTCTGATTTTGCCCAACATTATTTAGGATGTTCATTAATGCCACTTATATCTGAAAGTGGCATTTATGGTAAAATATTAACAGTGTTACTCCCTGACCAGTAGAGGGCACTGTTTAAACACTTATAGATTATCCCTTTGCCTGATGGCTTTGTATCATCTGAACAGGTTTGTGACTCGTCCAGATGTGAAGCAGAAGCGTCTGGGTGATTTTCTGGACTGGTGTCTGACCACCATCTCTCAGACCAGTGAGATGACCATGGAGGGAACTGTGACCCTTGATGGAGCTTTGCAATCCCTGGTGAGCCTCCAATCACATGTAGGACTGTTTATGTTCTCCACGTCCTCCTTTTATTTTCAGATGAAATGCTTCATATAACCATATTATAATCCAAGCTGATCAACAGTTGATTTGTAGTTATAGGTTATACACTTACTTTTCATTAAATCTAATGAATAAATGCTGATTTTTATGCATGAGCAACATTATATTTGACTTTTCAGGTGCTTACTGACTTACGCAAATAGTCAAAGTTACAGTCAAATAGTCAGGTCAAACAGTTAAGGCCCATTACACCATGAATGATAACTGAAGAGTTCAGATGCAAAAGCCTCTAAATCCATCTGACATTTTTCTTTAAAATAAGCATTTTTATCAGGCTCCTGTAAGTACCAGCACTTCTAATTGAGCTGAGGCTGAGATTTAGCGAGTTTGAAGTAAAAGTATTTGATGAACGTATACTATGTGTCAAAAGCATTCACTCAGTGTCATTATCTCATTTTTTGAACGAGGTGGCTTTTAGCTGGTTTTGCATCTGAACTGTTCCTGTAACTATAAAGTTGTAATAATTGTAGAGAATAGTGAGTTCCACACCACAGTTTTAACTAGTTATGACAAACGGGAACAATATTGTTGGAATCACTTACCAGGTGGTGAATGATAAACATTCACAGCTAATGAGAGATGACAAAACTGCAGCACGTGCTTATAATAAACAGAATATTATCATTATTTGCAGTGGATGCTAATATAGTTATCTTTATAGTTTTCATTCTTGGTGTGAATGGGCCTTTAGGCCTGTAATTCCTGTGTTTGTTTAGTAGCTGCACATATTTGCAGGCAATACCAAAGCCTAGAGAGGCAGCGGTTAGATGCCCTCCTTTACACAGCTGTGTTAAAACGCTGATAATCGCTCATTTTAGTGACTGATGTTTATCAGCATTTTTTCATTGCAGTAAAACATCCTGCACGGTTTAAAGTCCGGAGAGCTGTGAAAACGATCCTGCTGTTGTTATTCTTTTGTGAAGCATGTCTCCATCACCCGAGGCGCTCAAAACTGGCTCTGTGTGTTGAGAATGCCTACAGTGCTAAAACTGCCATCAGTGATTTGCATATATGCTTTAAGTGCCACAAGGCAGCGAGCAGGAACATGTGCGGTGCACTTTTAAACGTGATAATTACATGAAACTGCTGCTGGCACTAAGATTAACGGGATTCATACACGTTGAAAATGGGTTTAATACATTTGACTTAATATCAGCTTAATGAAATATAGGTAAAGTAGGTAAATTGCTCAAGATGATTTCAAACAGATAGTTAGGGTAGTTCAGTGTTTCCCAGCCAGGGGTATGTGTATTGCAGGGTTACATAGATTTTGATAAAATGTTTAAAATAACTCAAATTAATCTCATAAATATATAGATGTTAAAAATAAATTGATTTCTCGCCAGGCCCAGCTCTTCAAGCATGGGAAACGTGATGACTTTCTGCAATATGGTGTGTATATATTCTATAGGTCTTTCTTTGGTCAATATAAAACCAGATAAATGCTTACTAATCTTTACCTGACTGTTCAAAGCTCCACCAGTGCTTCAGTGCCTGAATCAGAAGAGAATAGCTGAGAGTAACCAGGCCACATTGCGTAAACTGGGTGTAAAAGTCGTCCAGAGACTTGGCTTGACCTTTCTAAAACCACGTTTGGCCAAATGGAGGTAATTGACGAAGGAGTGACTTATTGACAAAATATGATGAAATGAAACAAAGGATGCTTAAAGGGAAAGTTCAACCAAAAGTGAAAATTCTGTCATGAATTACTCACCCTCTTGTCGTTCCAAACCCGTAAGACCTTTGTTCATCTTTGGAACACAAATAAAGATATTTTGATGAAATCCGAGAGCTTTCTGATCCTACACAGACAGCAATGTAATTTTCACAATCAAGTGCCAGGAAGGTAGTAAGGGGATTGGTAAAATAGTCCATGTGACGAAAATAATTTTTGTTCGCAAAGACAAAGAAAAAGACTTTATTCAATCATTTCTTCTCTTCTGTGTCGGTCTCTGCCGCATGTTCCATAGGGTACCATGACACATTTCTTTCACTTGAACGTGGTAATTACATTGCTGCCTACGCAGGGTCAGAAAGCTCTCGGATTTCATCAAAAATATGTTAACTTGTGTTCTGAAGATGAACGAAGGCCTTAGGGTTTGGAACGACATGAGGATGAGTAGTTAATAACAGAATTTTCATTTTTAGTTGAACTATATTTTTAAAAGTATTAGCTAGTTTGTAAGCACTTTGTATGACTGCATCCAGATACCAAAGAGGAAGTCGGTCACTCGCAGTCAACCTGGCCCAATCATCTGTCACTGGAAGTGTAGAGGCTACAAAACCTGATCTAGACTCTGTAAGTCTGGAGGAAGACTATGACATACCTCAGGAGGTAGAAACTGTCATTGGTAAGTATTCATGCACATTATTTGTTTTGTTTGCTAAATGTTTAAATGTGCTCCTCTACTGCTAATTTGCTTGTTCATTGTTGCAGAACAACTGTTGGCGGGACTGAAAGACAAAGAGACAATAGTGAGGTGGTCTTCTGCCAAGGGGTGAGAATAGTTATATGTTGTTTCTCTCTAAGTAACTTTCCACAAAGTTCTTTTTTTAACTGGTCTTTCTCTTTTCAAACACCTACAGGATTGGACGGGTAACTGGTAGACTACCTAAAGAGCTTGCAGATGATGTGGTCGAGTCTGTCTTGGAGTGTTTCAGGTGCGTGATGATATAACAGCAGGCTGAGATGTTATGATGTGACTTAAGTATTTTCAAATACTTACTAAGGTATTTTTGTGTCTTCACATATTATAGTTTCCAGGAAACAGATAATGCCTGGCATGGGGGGTGCCTGGCTCTTGCAGAGCTTGGCCGAAGAGGGCTGCTGCTTCCTTCCCGTCTCTCAGATGGTTAGCTTGTGTTGTGTATATAACTATTGTATTCAGTTTGAAAGCAATTGGATATAAGTTTAACTTTTCCACTGACATAAATTGAGGTAGCTATAATCATTGTACCTCCCCTACACCATACTTAGTTTCAAAAACATTTATAAGCAAACATAATTCACTTTATGCAAACACTTAATTCAAATACTTCAAGTTTAACAAGATCCTTTATTAAAAAAAAAAAAAATGCCACCACCCAGCTCCCTTTAATGATCTGTTACATGTTTTCTCAAAGCACACAAGATTCTCAGTGTCGCCTTTTTCTTCCAATCAGTGCTTAATGTTGTACACAGAGAATATTTTGGAATTATTTACATTTACATTGATGCATTAGGCAAATGCTTTTGTCCGAAACAGCTTACATTAAAGTTGTCAGTTCATGCGTACCCTTGGACTTTAATGACAAGCAATTTTACAGACATAAATAGAATAATAGTTGAAGACTTGAATGTAGATGTTGGCCGTCTTCCTGTAAAGTCTCATAAGTATTTATCTTTTCACTAGAGTTCCTTTGTATTTGAGCTGTAGCAGTCCACACTTTGAGAACTCTGAATCAGCAGTTTTGTGACCTCTTTCTTTGAGTTCGAGCAGGTTCTTTGACCTTTGCTCTTTTGGTAGTGTGCCTCAGAGGTCTGTTGTTTACCCGTTTTTGTCCCAGTGCCCGTGTGCTCTGTTTTGGTGTGTCTGGAATGTCTTTGACTGGGTCTGGGGAAGAAAGACTTTGACTGTTCTGACCCTCAGTAGGTTCTCGTTGGCCCACAGAGGAGTCATTGATAATGTCCTTTGAGCTAGCTAGCTGACACAGAGCAAAAGCAGCAGAGTGCCTCTGGTCACATGAGTCTATTTCTTGTTCTCTGGGTGGAACAATTGAGCATACCTCAGCATTTATAATGGTTTGTCTTTCCGGAGTTTCAGAGCCTGTGGTGTCGGGCAAGGTTTGGCTGTTGGACTGTACCCTGAGGCAGAGGTTGAGCGGTGCCTCTTCCTGACTACTTTCTGAATCATAATGTTCCTCGCCGTCAGAGTATTGGTGTGTCATGTTGCTGGATATGGCCTGGTCCCTCTTGGAAAGGTTAAGAGGACCTGGCTCCTCCTCAGTTTCTTCATCTTCCTTTTCAGACGAAGTCTCACCACTTCTTGTGGAAGCTGTGGTTTGTGGCTCATTCCTAGAAAGATGAGACAAGATACCAATGTTATGTAAAGAAAAGACATGTCATTAACTTGCGTGTGGGCAACCTAATCAGAGCAGCCTTTTTTTCTTAGATAGAGTTTACCTACCTCTCTGTCTTTTGTAACATGTTCTCTTGAGTTTGTCCACATGATTTCTTGGGTAAGTTTTCAGTTGCTGTATTTGCCCCTGGTTCAACATGCTGTGATTGATTGACTGGGATTGACTCCCCATGAGAAGTGTGCCTAACAGGGATCCGCTGGGTGACATCTGCGGTACTAGGCCTATCTGGAGACCCAGAGGCGGCACACCCTGCTAAAGGACTCTGGCGAGTACCTTTGTCTGCTGTACTGTGCTCCGGGAAAGCCCTGTCCTCGGGAAGTCTGCTATAAGAGTCAGGATGAGATAGGGGTACTAGATGCCCTCCGTACTCTCGAGGATAAAATCTGTTGCCATACACATCAAGATACCTGGTTCTCTGTAAGGACATGGAAAATTCAGGGTGTTGGTAGAGGCTGTACGGTAGAGGTGGACCAGGGATAATAGAATGGCTGTATCTGTAGTGATAAGGATGGAGAAGGGAAGTACTAGGTGGGACCAAAGGTGATGGAACCAAAGGTCTCTGGGTCTCTCGAGGTGTAAGTTGGTAGGCTGGGGTGTTTGCTTGGTTGTGGGAGTAGGGTGTGTAGAGAGAATGCAAGGGCCTCTCAGGGATCATGTATGAAGGATAGTCCGGTATTAGAGGAAGAAGAGGTGCTGTGGAAGCAGGTGCGACCCATGGTCCCATTTGGTGGTAAAACTGAGGAATGGCTGAAGATGGTTGATCATCTTTGCGTGGAGACAGAGATAGAGCTTCGCTTTCACATGTTCGGGCAACCGGCGAGAAAGCTGAAGATATTTTGGTCTGCTCAATGTCCACATCTGCATTTTTGTCCCTGGTCTCACGGATTGGTTCAGGGACATCTTTAGTGACCTCCTTAATGGGACTTTCAGGCTTTTCTCTTGTCCTCTTACACATCTCCTCTTGTTCAACCTTGTCGTTGACCCTTTCGACAGGTTTGCCGGCTTCAGTTTCCAGGGGTGGCTCTTTACTCTTGTGGTTGAAAGGGAAATTATGCTGGGAAGCTCTCTGCGTTTTCCCTGTCTGTTCCATGCGCTGAGACACCAGAGAGATGGAGTTCTTGCACAGGTTATACTTCATGTGGTTGAAGAGATGAGACTTGATGTTGCAGGTGAAGGGGCATTGGAAGCACTGGTATTTGAAAGGTTTGCCAGGAGGGCGAGGAATGTAATGGGGTTTCTTCGGTTTTCTTCCCTGGAGAGTGTCCATACTGGTGCTGTTGTTCAAATCCAGTACTGCGTGGTTTGTCAGCCTTGTCTGGCAAAAGAAAGAAATTATAATAATTAGACGTTTTGCCACACCCTGGAGCAGAGCGTCTTCTGTTTGTTGGGTCAGAAAGGTAGTGACCCAATAAAGAGTAAGTTTGCGTGTTCACTTTCCCTTGACTTTTCAGCTAGGCTGTAACTGTTCTGTATTGTTTGTTGGCCTGCGTGTTAGCATGACATGCTCTAGCTGCGCTGATGAAGCCAAGGTAGGCCTGTAGGAACATGCTCCCCTTTTTCAAAACCTGATGGCGTGGGAAACCACATACACCTGTTTCCCATGACCTTACCTGCAGGATACAAACTCAGACATTTAAAAATTGATCTACACTGTAAATGTGGAGAAGCTACCAGAGCTATCAGAATGAAATATTATCTGTTATATCATTTGTAACCAATTGGACTGCTTCAGTGCTTGAAGGAAATTACTTCTACAATTCTGCACTACAATCAGGAGGATACTTAATGGTCCGGTAAGTGTGCAAAGATTTTGAGGCCTGAAGGTTTGTATTGGGAAGCAGAAGATTGAAGAAAGAGATTGCCAGGCAAGTTATGCAGAAAATGACTCCGCCTTAAGGAACCTGTTTGTCACGGGCTGTCGCAAGAAGTGGTGTCTCAGGTTTTGGCTCCCATGTTTCATATGAAGCCGCTCCCTCCTCAAGGCACAAATTAAAGAATTTTTTTGTATTGTGAAATTTAATTTTGCTTTTCTTACGCCTTGTTTCCTTGTTTCTTGATTGTTGGGTACACCGATAACTTGTGATTTCAGCATTCTGTTTGTAAATTAATTTTTTTGGTTTTAAAGACATAGTCTGAATATTATGCGTACAACCACATGCAAAATACATTACAATAATTTCCACCAGACATAGTCTAACAGGTGCATCTATAGTCAGCAATATGGATCCACCCCTGAAACACCTGCTACAAAGTACTTTAGCGATTCATCCTTTACAAATGCTAAACGTTCAGCAATAAGAACCATTGGAAAACCTTAGTGACATTGTTGCTGCCTTACCTGTTTTGAGACTGGACGTTTGGGAGGTTGGATGTATCGACGATGGATCTATGTCCACAGCGGACCTCCTGAAATGTGTGATGGTCCCACGGTGGAACGGTTTGGCCGACGCGGTTGTCCTTGAGAGCAGGTGTCTGTCCGTTTAGGTGTTCCGTCTAGTTTCTGATGAGTCTCTCAGGTTCTCTCTGAGGTGTTGACTGTGCGGGGTGGAGTCTATGCCCAAGCAGTAGAGCCCTGAGGCAGCATCAATGTGCCTGATATTAGGCAAGCCCCAAGCCACGATACGTTGCTAGTTTGTCTCCTGTCTCACCTGCTAGAGAGAATCCAAATGGACGAGAAGCCAGACAAGACTGTTTGTGGCTTTTGTTTGCCTGAATGGTTGAATTAGCCCAGGAGTGGTAGAGTTAGGTGTGAAGCAGGTTTGAGGATGTTGTCAGAGGGGTGTGGAGATATTAAGGACAACCAGTGAGATTTGCATGAATCCAAATGTGTGCGCTACGCCTGATGTGAAGTGTCTTTCAGCATGGTTATGAAAATGCAGTTATTTGCACCAGATCTGGATCTTAGATGAATTTAACCAAATTTCATGGTAGATTTTAGTGTCGTTTTGAAAAATTGATTCATGTCTATTTGCATATGAATCATAAACTCAATTTTGGCTCCACCTAAGGTTTTAGGAGACAGTTCTTGTAAAGAGGTTCTTCCAAAGGTCAACTATCAATACTCTCTCCCTTTTATGTGTTTTTGTGTATTGTTTATGAATGTGCCATGATCTAAATCATAATTTTATTTAAAACAAAAGTTCAAAGGTGTGGAGTCAATAAGATATTTTAGGCAATTAAAAATTTTCAATGGCAAGAATGCATTAAAGTGATCAAAAGATTTTTATTTCAAATAAATGTGATTCTCACAGATCTCACAAAAACATTAAGCAGCACAACTTTTCAACAATAATAATTCCTAATAATAAATATTTCTTGAGCAGCATATTAGTGTATTAGAATGATTTCTGAAGGATCATGTGACCCTTAAAACTGTAGTAATGATGCTAAAAATTCAGCTTTGACATTACAGGAATAAGTTGTTTTAAATTATATTTAAATAAAAACATTTAGCATAAATCGTAATAATATTGGACCATATTACTGATTTTGTATTTTTACTGAACTGTATTTTTGATCAAATAAATATATATATTATTTGTATTGAAATATTTTGGATTACAAAACAAATTATGTATACTAATATTATGTTTTTATTCTACAGTGGTGCCTCTGATTTTAAAAGCTCTGACATATGATGAGAAAAGGGGTGCATGCAGTTTGGGATCGAACGTACGTGATGCAGCCTGCTACGTATGCTGGGCTTTCGCCCGTGCCTATGAACCAAATGAACTGAAGCCTTATGTCAACCAGATTGCCAGGTATGAACCCACTACCACCACCACCTCAGCCACTGTGTTTTACTGAGACATTATATGTTATTTATGCCTTTAATTATATTTGCTAATTAAGGCACCATCCTTTGGTAAATAGCTTGTCCCATGCCATTTGTGCTGCAGACTGTTCACCTTTAAATCTCTTACTGAAACATGTAGTAGAAAACCCATGAAAGATTTATATTATTTATAAAATCCACATTGTTTTTTTTACATATTTTCCACTATGGGGAGCGCCATTTTTTTTAATGATGTAAAATGGTCGCACTTGGTGAGCTACTGGCGCTACTTGTTCCCATTTTTACTGCAGCACAACTCAAAAAATAAAATACTGATACGATGACCAACTGATGCTTAAACCAAATGCTGTACCATCTATTTATTTATTTATTTTTTTCCCCCACAAGTCTAAACACCCCTGATATCAAGCGAAATCCTCGCTAAGAAACTCCTTCAGTGACTGCGGTGTCATGACAAGTGTCAGCATGTTTACATCCTTCCAGGATGGCATCTAGCATTTCTTGTCTCTGGCGTTCATAAGCTCTTTCAGTAGCTGAGGTCTACTAAAAGCCTCAAAGGCATCAGGGCAAAAGTGGAGAGAACAAAGACGTGAATCTTTAGGAAGTTTTTTTTCATCCACAGGATTCTTCCACATTCTTTTCTTCTTATCACTAGGAAAGCAGTGAAGACTCACGTTGTTTCTCTTGTTGCCCTTCGACTGAAAATTACAACTTGAAGCCGCACAATGTGACGTTGTATCTGTATGTTATTTTCCAAGTTGTGTTGCGGTAAAAATAGCAACAGGTAGTGACAGTATCTCACCGAGTGCATCCATTTGACGTCATTGAAATAATGCGCCCCATAGTCCAAATTATATATAAAACGATGTGGATTTTTTAAATAACAAATCTTTCATGGTCTTAACTACATATTTCAGCAAGAGCCATCATTTACGTTATATCAAGCCATACAAGTCTTAATACCTGCGGTTCCCTTTAAAGGGTTACTCCACCCCAAAATGAAAATTTTGTCATTAATCACTTACCCCCATGTTGTTCCAAACCCGTAAAAGCTTTGTTTGTCTTCAGAACACAAATTAAGATATTTTTGATGCATTCTGACAGCTCTCTGGCCCTCTCATAGACAGCAATGTAATTAACACAGTCAGCCTCCATAAACGTTGTGGGGAGGTCGGTAAAATATTCCATGTGACATCGGGGGTTCAACCGTAATTTTACGAAAGCTACAAGAATACATTTTGAAAATAAAAAAAACAACTTTGTTCAACAATTCAATGTCTCCGCCTTTGTTCAACAATTCAGCGCATCACCCTAGCACTGTTTTCGAGAGTATCCACTGAACGCAAAAAGTGTATGCTGTTTTGTGCCAGCTGCGCTATGTGGATACATTTTCTATGTTTATTTACGCTTTGATTTGAACGAAAACATCTTATTCATGTGGCGCTGCTGACACAGAACAGCATACGCTGTTTGCGTTCAGTGGATACTCTCGAAAATGGCGCTAGGGTGACGCAGAGGAGACGAATTGTTAAGTAAAGTCGTTATTTTTGTTTTCTTTGCGTGCAAAAAGTATTCTTGTAGCTTTATAAAATTACGGTTGAACTCCACATGGATTATTTTATCGATCTCCTTGCTATGTTTGTGGACGTTGAACGCGCTAATTACATTGCTGTCTATGCGAGGGTCAGAGAGCTATCAGGATGCATCAAAAATATCTTTGCAAAGCTTTTATTGATTGATGACAATTTTCATTTTGGGGTGGAGTAACCCTTTAATATATTACTGTTGGCTCTTAATTCATAGAGTTAACTTTACTATGTTATTCATTAAGTTAAAAGGTTCAACTCATTACATTTCCTGTGTGACGTCTATATGGCTCACGTCTAGAGTCTTAAATATGAATATATGAAAACGTATTCTTTCCCAACCCTCGATGGAAACTGAATCCTATACGCCCACTATTTATACAAGCGTTTAGTGTGACCTTTCTTAGATCTTTGTGAAGGTGTTTTTGGATGCTCTCCAGGACGAAAGTTCTTTCGGCCAGAACCAGCTGTGGTGAGAGCTGATCAATGTCAGTGACGGGTCAAACTGACAGCTCAACTTGGGTGGCTCTGTTGACCTTACGGTTACACTTTCTCTCCAATGAAAATACTTATTTTGCAAGTAAGGTTAGGCTGTGGAATTTGATTAGTGAGGCTGGCAGCAAATCTGCAACCCACATACTGAGGGCTCTTTGTTTTTTAGTCAGCAATCCATACAGTATGTGGTAAAAGGAATGGACCTTTTGTACCACACTACCTGGTAATTATTTTAAGAAAATTCCTCTTTGCTGTCACAGCAAGTTATACTTGAAAGAAAACTGCTGTTTGGCAGAATTGAAAATTGAGCGTTTCTTTTTTCACAGTGTGGATGTCGATGGAGAAATTTTAATGAGAATTAAACTTCCAGTGAAGTTAGGGCTTGCATTATAAATGTCCAAAAATGCTCAACAGCCTCTTCTCATACCTGTTCGCCTGGCTGTAGTTATTTACCGCCTTAAAACCAGTTTATACACCTCTCACAGCTCAGAACCTCTCCCTGCTGAGGTTATACAGTGTAGTCTAGTAAATTACCAAACTTAAAATGGTATGAGAGGCAACAACCGAAAACTCTACACAGAGAACAAAGAGGAGAAGATACGGTTTTGCCAAACCTGACGAAAGAGGATAAACCTCATAAAGTTAATAACTTAGACAGAAAAATGAATATTTCACCACAAAATCCTAAAAAAATTTGAAAAGAGAAATTTGAAGAATTTTCACATAGCTCTTGTTCAAGTTTAAGCTTCAAATAATGAAAAAAAAGCACAGTAAAAGCAAACTTTTGTAGTCTTTATGACTTGTTTGTATAATAGACCAAGTCTTATCAATGTTTTGTTGGGCAGTGAAACCAAAAATATACATTTCTGCCAAAATGAAATACAAGTTCAACAAACAACAGTACTGCTTCGATACTCGTGACTGATGAGATTTCACATTTTCTGTGCTGATTTTGGGAGAAAATCTGCAGAATTGATTTAAAGGTGGTAAAATGTGCACGGATTTGATGTGATTAATAGATAAACGATATGCTTCACTGTAACATTAGCCGTCACCAGTCATTGTATTCTTATCGCTAAGATTAAATGTTATGATTTTTGGATCGAGTCCAGATCTCTTTGGTACAAAACGTTGAGCATTACTGAATGCATCTTTTTCAGATAGCTAACATGTTTTCTGTGGTGTCACTGTTTGCTTAAATTGTGGTGCTTTTTAGAATTATTACTCTTCAGATTTATGGTTAGGGGTTTGCTGTATTTAAACTTGCTGCATAACTGTATTTTGTAATACTTGTACTAATTCTGCCGTGTTCTGTTTGTGTGGTGATTGAGTGGTGAATCAGCTCGGTGAAACAGTTTCATCAGCAGAAAGCATTTTTTCCCTCCCAGGTTCAACAGTAAGCCTTTCAGTCACCATAAAAACATAATGATATTACGAGAATGACAGCTGAAAGATGCTTCACTGGGCCCCCCCCCTCCCAGTTTGGGACAAGTGTGGGCCTGTGTGTAACTGACTGTGCACTTTGCATTACTGCTTCAGTTTGTTGGCCCTCCCCACAACTTCCCTCCTCCCTTTCCCCACGGTGCTGCCAGGTTTCGTCTGTTGTCGTGGGTTTCGGTCACCATTTGGCACCCAGGCTGTAGGCCTGTCGAGTCCTGTTCTAATTTCATCAGCAGTCAAAGGTTGTTTCTATGAGCTCACTGACGCTTTCAGAAACTGTGTCATTGCATAAAACTACACTATTGTTTTTTTCTCTCTCTCTTTTTCTCGATTGTTTTTTTTTAAAGAAATTATATAATATATATGCATTAAATTCGTCAAGTGGCAGTAAATTTTTTTACATTGTTACAAAGTTTTATGTTTCAAATAAATGCTGTTCTTTTGATCCTTTTATTCATCAAACAATCTTGGAAAAACTAGGTTTCCACAAAAATATTTAAGGAGAAGTTCAATTCCAGAACAAAAATTTACAGATAATTTACTCCCCCACTTGTCATCCAAGATGTACTTGTTTTTCTTTCTTCAGTTGTAAAGAAATTATTCTTTTTGAGGAAAACATTTCAACATTTCAATGTTCTCCATATAGTGGACTTCAGTGGTGCCCATGAGATTTGAACTTCTTTGAAAAAAAAAAAAAAAAATTGACAATTTTAATACTTTTTAACCTCAAATGTCCTCTGTGTGAACTCTCTGTATTCCGGTTCAAGACAGTTAGGGTATGCCGAAAAAATTCCATCTCATTTTCTCCTCCAACACTGGGTCGATACGTCTGCAGTGATGTAGGACGATTTTTAAGTTAGAGGAGAAAATGAGATGGGAGCTTTTCGACATAGCCTAACTCTATTGACCATGCAGAGCAAGACAAGACGAGCATACAAGGTTAAAAAGTATATTGTGAATTTTCTTTTTTTAGAAAAATTTTCGCTTTTTCCTCGGCTGGGATCGTTTAGAGCCCTTTGAAGCTGCGTTGGAACTGCATTTTGGACGTTCAAACTCGCAGGCACCATTGAAGTCCACTATATGGAGAGAAATCCTGAAATGTTCACCTCAAAAAACATCATTTCTTATTGATGGAAGAAAGAAAGACATGAACATCTTGGATGACAAGGGTGTGAATAAATTATCTGTAAATTTTTGTTCTGGAAGTGAACTTCAACTTCAACTGTTTTTAACATTGCTAATAAATGTTTCTTAAGCAGCAAATTGGCATATTAGAATGATTTCTCAAGGATCATGAGACAGTGAAGACTGGATTAATAATGCAACCTTAAATTTTAAATTGTATTACTGATTCACAGTATTACAGCTTTTGCTGTATTTTTTAAAGGAAAAATTGCATTGTTTATTAACATAAATAGCATAAAAGACTCTAAACTTCTAAACTGTTTTGTGTTTTTGGGACGACTCTTATAATTCTACAATATAATTCTTCTTAAAATTATAATTCTGTCATTGTTTACTCAAACTTGAAGTCATTTCAAACCTGTATGACTCTTTCCTCAGAGGAACAGAAAAGGAGAAATTTGGACAATTTGTACTAGTCATTTTTTATAGCAATTACAGTGATTGGAGACAGTGATTAGTTCACTCCTGAAGTAATTTTTTCTAATAATTTACTCACCCCTATGTCATCCAAGATGTTCACGTCTTTCGTTCTTCAGTTGAAAAGAAATTAAGGTTTTTGAGGGAAACGTTGCAGTATTTTTCCCCATATAGTGGACTTCAATGGGGATCAACGCGTTTCAATGCAGCTTCGAAGGGCTCTACACGATCCCAGCCGAGGAGTAAGAGTCTTGAATAGCAAAACGATCAGTGATTTTCTAAAAAAAATAAACATTTATATACTTTTTAACTACAAACGCTCATCTCGCACTAGCTCTGCGATGCACGTCTACGACTTCATGCGTTTATGTGATCACATTGCAAAGTTTGCACGTGGTTAGTTCTAAGTCTGTGCATTCTGGTTCAAAAAGGTAGAGTTAGGCAAAAAACTCCATTGTATTTTCTCCTCAAGCTTCAAAATGTTCAAATGTTGTTGTTTTACCTTTTTTTGTAGAGTCTGTTTGACTTTTCTATGCTTTGTAAACCATGGATCGGTACTTCCATCTATGTCACGCGTGACCTTTCCAATGCGGCTAAGTGATGCGAGAAGTAGAGCGTGCAAGATGAGCATTTGTGGATAAAAGTATATCAATTTTAATTTTTTTTTTTTTAGAAAACGATCGATCGTTTCACTAGAGAAGACCCTTATTCTTCAGCTGGGATTGTGTAGAGCCCTTTAAAGCTGCCCTGAAACTGCAATTTGGACCTTCAACCCATTGATCCCCATTGAAGTTCACTATATGGAGAAAAATCCTGGGATGTTTTCCTCAAAAACCTTTTTTTCTTTTTGACTGGAAAAAAGAAAGACGTGAACATCTTGAAAGACGTTTTCAGCGAAAAACGACTTAAATATTAGTTTGTTGTTCATGATAATATAGACCACCTTAATGATAAATTTCTGGTGCTTTTTTAATGTTAAAAGCTTCAGTCTTCATTCACTGTAATTGAATTGTAATGTTTGACCTGTACAATTCTTAAATTCTCCTTTTGTGCTCAATGGAAAAAAAGCATGTCAAAGGAATAGATTGTGCAATCTGCAGAAGAACGCGAGACATTATTCTAAAACAATAACTGTGACACATCTAGCTCTGCATGCATGTTCAGTCTCTGTCCATTTTATGCTGCTCCAGGCCACTATCAGTTGTTCATCGAAACCAGCACGGCTGTGTTAAGCCCGTAGGGTTGTGCGTGTGTATGTTTGTGTACTTCATTCTCCCAGGCTGTGAGTGACGGTGGGAATACCTCGCGGGCACGTTCACACAGCTCGATTGAGGAGGAGGAGGAGTGGTGGAATAAAGGGAAAAGAGTGCAACAGGCTTATGGGGGCACTGAAATGATAGATGAGTTTTGAGATGAGAAGTGCACACTTGTTTTTAATAATGTGCTTCATCACTGGGGGTGAAAGATCTGGAAGTTTATAGAAGGATATGTTTGACTGAAAGCACTGGGTGTCACCGCAGGCTGTCAAACTAATGAAACCAATGAATGCCAAGAGTTAGGACGCACAATAAATATAATAGCGGTTGTACTAATTCGTTTGCTGTTGTTGCTGTCATTATATATGTGTCTATCACTAATCGTTCTCATTTGACTGTACCTTCACAGCGCGCTAGTCATCGCAACTGTATTTGACAGGAATGTTACCTGCAGAAAGGCCGCCTCTGTGAGTTTATCCTGAAAAACTCTTTACAAACTCTTTAAAGCTGAAGTGTGTAAAATTTGGGAATTGGTTACTAAGTGTCAGTACAAATGCTCCATCTATCTTTCATTAGTCAGAAAAAAAGGTAGTCCAACCCTAAACTGCCAGGTTTTGTTGAGTCAGTGTTACAGCAGTTTCACACCACAAGCGCAGATCCAATCAAGCACAGGTTCACTCATATGGCCCTATGAAATCCATTTGAATTTGGCTTCCCCCCCCAAATGCAGTTTTTTTTTTTTTTTTTTTTTGTATTTTTTTCCAAATTCTGTTTTTTCTGTTTTAATTATTCCAGATTACTTTTTAATAGTTAAACTAAATGTTATTACTCAGAAAGCATGCATAATTAATTAAAATCGTGAAATGTATATGATATAAAATCTATTTATTAAAAGTTAACAAAAAATGACATTTTTAGGGAAAATCAAATGTTTTTTGATGTTCTGTTTTTTTGTTACTACATTCAGTGTTTAACCATGTCTAATTGTTTGAATCCATAAAAACAACTTAATTTATTACAATTTATTTTTCCATTGGCTCTCTCTCTCTCTCTCTCTCTATATATTATGTTATATATATATATTTTTTGAATTTCATTTTACATTTAAAAACAACCTTATTTTTACAATAGCTCTATCTATCTCTCTCTCTAAGACTAAGACTTAAATTAAGTTTTATTTCTCAGACTGCATGCCCAGTTAATTAAAATTGTGAAACGTATACAATTTAACATCAGTTTATTAAAAGTTTAACAAAAATTATTTTTTATTTTTTTTAGGAAAAATTCAATGTTTTATTTATTTTTATTTTTTTGTTTTTTTTTTTTGTTTTATTACTCCCAAATTGTGTGTTTAACCATGTAAAAACAACTTAATTTATTACAATGTATTTTTACAATAGCCCTGTAGTTTTTCTCTCTCTGTAATTAATTAATTTATTTATTTATTTATTTATTTTTTACGGACTCCATTTTAATGGTTAAATTAAATGTCATTACTCAGAAAGTGTGCCAAATTAATTAAAATCGTGAAACGTATTTTTAGGAAAGATTAAATGTTTTATTTTTTTCTCATGTTCTGTTTTTTCTTAACAAATTCTGTTTAAGCATGTCTAATTATTTGAATGCATAAAATTAACTTAATTTATTCAGTTATATTTTTACAATAGCCCTATACTTTTTTTTTTTTTCACCCTAAATTCCATTTTATATTTTTTTCCAAATTCATTTTTTTCTGTTTTAATTTTTCCTGGATTCTGTTGGTTTCCGTTTTTATTTTTCCAGACTCTTTTTTTAATGGTTAAATTAAATGTTATTGCTCAGAAAGCATGCCTAAAATCACCTAAAAAAACTTAAAATCGTGAAATGTATACAATTTAAAATCAATTTTTTAAAGGTTTAACAAAAATACAACTTTTTTTTTTTTAGGAAAAATGAAATGTTTTATTTTTTTCATGTTCTGTTTTATTGTAATTGTGTGTTTAACCATATCTAATTATTTGAATGCATAAAAACTGATGCATTAAAATCTATTTTTACAACAGCCCTATAGTTTTACTCTATTATTAGTTATTACTTTTTTATTAGTATTACTTTATTATATATATATATATATATATATATATATATATATATTATACAGTACATTCCATTTTTATGACTGGATTCTTTATGGACTGGATCTTAGGTCTGTTGCCTGGTCATGCCTTTTTGCACTTTTAATACATATTTACTTTCTTTACTGTGGAAATGTAGGTAAAATCATTTGCTTTTGGAAGTAATAATTTTCAAATTTGGTTGATGAAAATGTTTCAGGCAGTGCAAAATCTGGATAGGAGGAAGTATTTTAACAGAATAAAATGACACACTTCAGCTTTAATTTCACATAACGTGGCTGCATGCATTACAGGAAATGTAATTCTTGCTTCTTTTTCTCTGTCTCTAGGCTGCTTTCCAAGAGAATGTGGGCAGACAGGTACGGCGAAAGAGAATACACTAACATAAACAGCATTCAGATCCATTATAAACACCTGCACTGATCTGTAGTGCAACAAGCCGCATTTTGTGAAGCCTGCTGAGTCTGTGTATCTCTAATCTGATTCTCTGAGATATTCTGTCTCCACAGGGCACCTTCCCTCATGGCATAGATATTGTTACAGCGGCAGACTACTTCACGGTCGGTAACCTGAATAACTGCTACTTAACTATCAGGTAAGGAGTAGGTGACAATGTGTGACTAAGAGCTGTTCTGGCATGTGTAATTGAGCCCCATTGTTCTTCATAGTACGTGCTGTAAACATTACAACAGCAGGTCGATCAGTCATGCACCCCAATTCTTGGAACACTTCAGTTCAAAGCGCAGTCACGGTATGTTTTGAATGCGTCAATGAGTGAAGCAGCGGTTACGCTGTCGTGTCTTATGTCCCACCCTCCAGAAAAATGTCACCATTTGACTGTGGCACCTCAATGTTTTAAAAGAGCAATGTGAAAAATGCTAGCCTTAGGGAGCGAAGAGCCATACTCAAGGCTTACTGCGCAGCCCGCTGTTAAAGGAGAAGTCCACTTCCAAAACAAAGATTCACATATAATGTACTCACCCCCTTGTCATCCAAGATGTTCATGTCTTTCTTTCTTCAGTCGTAAAGAAATTGTTTTTTGAGGAAAACTTTTCAGCATTTTTCTCCATATAATGGACTGCTGTGGTGCCCCGATTTTGAACTTCCAAAATGCAGTTTAAATGCGGCTTCAAACAATCCCAAATGCGGTTGTAAACAATCCCAGCTGAGGAAGAAGGGTCTTATCTAGCAAAACGATCGGTTATTTTCATTAAAAAAATACAATTTAAATACTTTTTAATCTCAAACGCTCATCTATTTTATTCATCTGTTTTTGAAAAAGTCCTGTTCACACATGCTCTCGTAACCATAATTTATCTGTAATTTACCAGTAAAGACTGTATGTGTGAAAGGGCTATTGAAATATGTTTCCTAACGTATGGTAGCAAAATCAGCCTCTTAAATTCAGTCAATGATAGTAGAAAATGCCTGTGTAAAACTAATTTATGACTGTTTTTTCAGTGTCTACATCACTGGTTTTGAGGAATACACCAAACCCTTAATTGACCACTTGGTGGCTATGAAAGTCAATCACTGGGATGGGTAAGTATGTGTGTACTATTTCATGCGGATTCTTTGGTTTTATATTTTTAACTGAGCCTGTATTTGCTTTTATTAGGGTGATCAGAGAGCTGGCAACGAAAGCCCTGCACAATCTAACTGTCCGGGCCCCTGAATACATGGCCAACACTGGTGAGAACAGCTCCATATGTTTGTTAATATATGCCAAACTCAACTCATCAACACATTTGTGACCCTGGACCACAAAAACAGTCACAAGCAGCATGGGTATATTTGTAGCAATAGCTAACAATATATTGTATGGGTCAAAATTACAGATTTTTCATTTATGCCAAAAATCATTTGGATAATAAGTAAAGATCATGCTCCCTGAAGATATTTTGTAAATTTCCTACAGTAAATATATCAAAACGTAATTTTTGATTAGTAATATGCATTGCTAAGAACTTCATTTGGACAACTTTTAAGGTGATTTTCTCAATATTTTGATTTTTTTTTTGCACCCTCAGATTCCAGATTTTCAAATAGTTGTATCTCGGCCAAATATTGTCCCATCCTAACAAACCATATATCAATGGATACCTTATTTATTCTGCTTTCAGATGTTAAAAATTGACCTTTATGACTGGTTTTGTGGTC
This sequence comes from Cirrhinus mrigala, assembly GCA_036247105.1. Lineage (NCBI taxonomy): Eukaryota > Metazoa > Chordata > Actinopteri > Cypriniformes > Cyprinidae > Cirrhinus > Cirrhinus mrigala. The sequence goes on from CM070009.1 coordinate 5,686,513, forward strand.
CAGGGACACATTTCAATGGATTTTTGTGGCATCTTGTCTTAATTTTTGATTTCAGTTTTACCCCAGCTGCTGCCCATGGCCACAGGGATGGATTTGCACAGCCGTCACGGCGCTATCCTGGCCTGCGCCGAGATCACTCATGCTCTCTATGAGCTTGCAACCCAGAAAAATAGGTTACACCCGCTTTTCTACTAAAGCTTTGCCTAACCATAATTTTATTTTATGTAATGCATTTGTTTCCTTGCAGTTCGGTGACAGACTTCCTGTCCTCTGACACCATTGAAGGCCTTAAAAACATTCATCAAAAGGTCAGCAGAATTACTCTCTAGTGTTATTTTGTGAAATATGAAACAAAAAAAAAGTTTATTGCAACTGATCTTCCATATGTGCCTTAATATCAGCTCTCTGACAGAAAGCAGTACAGGTAAGCACTTGCTTCATAACCTGCCAGTAATTGACATCAAAGCTTTTTTAGAGCCATTTATTTGTCTATAGCTTGTAACTGATGTTTTTTTTTACCCTAGGGGATTTGGTGGAGAGCTAATGAGACCAGCTGGTAAGAAAAAAAAAAACGTTTACAGTTATTCTATAGATTTGATTGTACTTCTTGTGTTGAAATTGTAAACTACTATTTAAGGTGTGTGCGTGACATAAAGCAAGTCTAATTGCTATTATAACTCATTGCATGATAAGAGATTTGAATAAACCTCCAAATTTAGCCTTCTGCTACAGACATGAATAAAACCCCAAATTGTGCGGCTTGATGAGGGAGAGGTGTGTACCACTTTTATTATAATTTTGGCCTGCCAGACCATGAAAAGGTTGCAGAAAATCACTTACAGGGAATTACCTAAGCCATATGCTGCAACAACATGTTAAAACCACTCTGGGGTCAGTTTAAGGAAGATCTTCCTAAGAAAGAAGTTTAAAAAATGTCATAAGATAAATGGTGTGTGCACACCAAAAGTGAATTTAATTATTCGTGTGAGTAGATTGCATACAAAGTCAGTGCAAAGATGTGAATTCAAGCACCTCAATCGCTTTAATCACGTCTTCCGCAAGTTGAAAAATTAGAACTCAAGCAAGAAATTTATGACACGTTGTCGTGCAAGCCAGTTGCACGTGAAGAGCTTATTGACACGTCCAGTTTGACACGTCAGGTTGAATCAGCGCGAGTGACGCAAAAAACGTCCCGTGAACGTCTAGAACACATTGTGAATATACGCTTTACTTTTGGTGTGCACACACTCTAAGAAGTTCATAAGAATGTTCTAAATGCAATTGTTGAGAAAGACGCACACTTTTTTTTCGCTGTGACTGGTTTGATGGGAGTTCAGTACTCAAATTCACATTGGGGCTTTTCGCACTTGAAATTGTTAACCCTGGGTCATCCTCAACCTCGGATAAAGGAATCCTTGGTTATCATTAACAGACGTGTCACACTGTACATTCCTACCCCGGGTTAACATTCTTATTTGCGTATTTGTGGTGTCACTGTCACTGACTGGACGAACGGCAGGCAACCTCTTTACACGGCTTTTCATGTGTCTTGCCAGTTATTAAAAAAAATGTCAAATGATACTGTTGGAAATTTTTTTCTTAGAGACCAGGAGATGATTTGGATATCTTGAAGCGGAAGTTTCTCTTAATTCAGATACTCGCTGCGTGGCGCTGCAGTCATCAAAAAGTCGTCTGACAAAATCTCAGCACAGCAGAGTGTATAGGTTTCAAGGGGGAGGAGTACATAGAGGTGGAATCAATCTAAACAAAGTATGCAAATGTGGTACAGGAAATCAGCTCAGTAAAAGATTTTTCCCAGCCTTGATCTATTTAGCATACAAGTGTCATCCAAATGCATAGATACTAAACAAAAGGCACAGGTACCTTGAGCTTAGAATTCACACTTAACTTGGGAAAACCTGCCAGATGTTCAGGACCTGCATAAAGACAAAAGGTTACTGTCTCAGGGCCTGGGCTGCCTGCTCTTAGAATGTCACAATATGCATAACTTTTTTAGTTCATATTGTTATATTGGAACCTAGCATAGGATCAGCATATTTTAAACAGATTCTTAAATTTGTAATCCTTCAATACCCAGCCTCAGCTAATCAGTCAGTCAGTTCCTTAAATACTCTCTTATTTCTGACCGTGCCATCCAATTTGTCTTGAACAGACTTTTCTGACCATAACTGTAAGAAAAATACATCACAGTCTCCTCATCACTCCAGTTCACACGCTTCTCACCGGCTACTGTTTACATGTACGACGCGTTTCCTGTTACTGACGTGACATGAGCCTCGCTGCTCAATTTTTGATTAGCTGTGGGATCACTTTAGAGTACTTGTGCACATACCTAGTAACATCTATGCATTTAGTGTTATGTCATAATGTTTAATATTTGAAACAACGCAAGAAGTTTATTAAGCTTCACCCAAAAAATGAAATCTACCCCATGATTTACTTAACCTCAAGCCACCCTAGTTGTATATGACTTTCATCTTTCAGACAAATACAATCAGTATTATAGAGTTATATTGCTAAATGTCCTGGCTCTTCCAAGCTTTATAATGGCAGTGAATGGCTGTTGAGATTTTTGTCCAATAAAGTGCATCCATCCATCATAAAAAGTACTCCACGTGGCTCTGGGGGGTTAAAAAGGTAAAACGACATCCTTTTTACCTTGTCAAAATCAGCTCCGCAAAAATCATCCCATTCTGAGGGGTTGTTCCTTTAAATGCAAATGAGCTCTGCTCGCCCCGCCCCTCTCTTGGAGCTGTGCTCTGAGAGATTGTTTACTTTAGCCGCGTTTAGCGTGTTTAGCCGCAAAACTTGCTAACTAGCATGTTATTAGGAAAGGTGATTGCAGAGATTCATTAAAAAACCCTATATACTCACTTCTGCTGTAGGTAAAGCTGGATCACAAATGATTTGCACGAACATAGACGCATTTATGTAGGTCGGGAGGCGCATTCCCTTCACAAACAAGCTCAGATGTCGGGAGTAAATAATGACAAATATGTTCATTAACACATCCAGAAACACAACACCTCAATCGCTCAATCAGAGATATTCTTGTCTAATTTACATCCCTGCTCCGTCATTGAATTAATGGAGGTCAGACTGCTACAGCTGATTTAGGGTGGGTCTGTGGTGTGACACCACACCGACAGGCATCTGAGAACGGCTCGATTTGAAAAAGGGGATATTATTTTTACAGATTAATTAAAAACCACTGCATGGATTTGTATCATTATAGTGTAGATGAGTACATGCACTGCCAACACACGTTAACGTTCAAACAACATGTAAAAGTGAACTTTGCATCCGATGACCCCTTTAAGAAAAGTGGATTAGTAGGCAGAAAAAAATGTTTAATACTTCACAGATGTCTCTGAATCATTCACATTACAAAGCAACAAAACACAGGCCCAGTTTTTGCCTTTTTACACCCTGATCTGGCTTTCCTTTTGTCTTTTTTTCAGTCTGCGTGCTCATTGAAAAGCTCTCTCTCTCCAAGATGCCGTTTAAGGGTGACACAGTCATCAGTGAGTCAAAAAAACCTCTTCACATAAGCAATATTTAAATGTGTTTTACCACCAGAAAAAATGTAAGATTTTTTATCATAAGTTAATTTTAGCAAATCTGTTATTTTAACTGCTGTATTTTCCTGTTGCTTGCTTTTTATTTTGCGTTTATGTAACTCTGTTGCATCTCAGTTTTGCCATGAAGATAGCCTTAGATGCTGACATACTACTACAACCACAAATGTCCCATAAAAGTTAATGTAGTTAATGTACATTTCTTGCAGCTGGTTGGCAATGGCTAATAGACGACAGCTTGAAGAACCTACACCTGTTCTCCAGCGGGGCCAGACGTGGTGTACAGGTACAATCCACGCCTCAACACCCAGAACGGTTTACAACTACCAACTATGGTCGTTATGAAACTATAATATGTGTTTTCTGAAGGATGCCACCGTCTCAGCCCTGGCAGCAATGTGTCGGCAGTATTATCAGGTTGAACCAGGGGAAGCCGATGCGGAAATGCAAGGTACTGGAAACTAATACACCTAAAACAAAAGAAGCAATTATTGCTTGTGGTTTTGATATGAAACGCTGAACGAGCACTTCTGGGTGTGTTTTTGGGTGTACACATACTTTTGGCCATTTATTGTTTGTTTACATCCATTTGTTGCCATACAGATCAGCTGGTTAGTCAATACCTGTCGGCCCTGGAGAGTCCTGAGGTTCTGACGCGCTGCGGCTGCGCTCTCGCCCTGGGCTCACTGCCGCCGTTTATGATCCATGGCAAACTACAGCAGGTCAGACGTCATAATGTCTCTTGTTATTTAGCTCAAGTCTGTATCTGAGCTGTTAGGTTGAGTTTTGCTTTCCCAAACGTGTTCCTTAGATCTTGCCTGGGCTCCAGGCCACCTGTAAGGTTGTTCAGAAACAGGAGAGTCTAACAGAAGCCAGGAGGGATGCAACCACAGCCATGTCTCAGTGAGTAACACCTTTTTATGTCTCCTCTGCGCTTGAAGAACCAGTCTGCCTGAGCTTAAGCTGGGTCAACGCCTGCTCCTTCCTGCAGGACCTGAAATTCATGTCTCCGTTCACTGCTTTGTCCCATCTTGCATCGCGTGTCCATGTGTCCTGTGCTTTCTTGTGATTCTCAGGGTGTGTGTAGCTGTAGGAGTGTGTGCTCGAGGCAGCCCGGACCGTGTCCTGTGTGAGGACAACATAAGGCCTGTGTATGAAGCCTTGCTGGGTTGTATGAACGACTACAGCACGGACAGCAGAGGGGACGTAGGGGCCTGGTAGGTTCACATGCCTTCTTAGAGATGCTTACTTGTGTTGTACGATATGCAACAATAGCGCTTTATACAATACAGATTGTGTCAAAACAGTTTTACAGTGTTGAACAGGAAAATAGTGTGTCGATAAGGCAAGAGGACAATAGTAAATAGTCCGTTTTTCCAATTAAGATCAATTCATAATTTCAGTAATGTCATCGTCCAGCTCAGTTCAGTTCTCTTCTAATTGTGTCTGTGCAATTAAGTCGACAATATGGACAGAAATTAAGTGTCCCCATCTAAACAAGCCAAAGGCAACAGTGGCAAGTAACCACAACTGTATCGGTGACAGAGATGAAGAAAATAAAAAAAACAGGAAAGAGAAACCAGGCTTAGTTGGGGGTCAGTTCTCCTCTGGCCAGTGGTGTTGTGGTACTCAAAACTCAAAATAAAAGTACTGCCTCAGTACTGACAACTGTGAATATTACTATTGTAGATTTACTGTTATGTAATAAATAAATAAATGAATGTTATTATTATTATTATTATTATTATTATATTATTTTAACAATACAATAGTATTACTGTAGTAATACATTTCTTTTTGTTTGTTTAATTCGTATAATTTAAGGAAATATTTTAAAGATAATAACTATAATAATAATACTATAAATAAAACTATAATAATAACTATTACTACTGATACAATATTTTTACTTTATTAAATCATAAAATTAAAAAAACAATAAAAAATGCATTACTATAGTAATACTACAGTATTGTGAAAGTAATAGCACTAATTTTAATAATAATAATTGTTATTATCATTATAAAAATATTTTTAATATTACATTATAAAAAGTAAACCAAAAATGTTAACATAGTTACATTATTGTATTGTAAAATAGTATTAAATAAATATTTTTATTATTGTTGTTATTATTATTATTATTATTATTATCACAATCATTCAAATGTTTATTTCATTAAATTATAAACATTAAACAAAGAAATGTAGTAATATAGTAATACTATTGTAAAAAAAAAAAAAATAAAGTAATAAAAATAAGTTATTAAATATGTTATTATTATTGTTGTTGTTGTTATTATTATTATTATTATTATTAAAATGTTTATTTAATTAAATGTTAAAAATTAAACAAAGAAATGTGCTACTATAGTACAACTGTTGTATTGTAAAAAAAAAAATAATAAAGTAATAATACGTTATTATCATTAAATATTTATTATTACCATCATTAAAAATGTTTATTAAATTCTAAAAATTTATACAAAGAAATGTATTACTATAGTAATACTATTGTGTTGTAAAAAATAAAAAAATAAAGTAATAAAAATAATAAATATTATCATTAAATATTAATTATCATTATTATCATTATCATCATTATTAAAATATTTATTTCATAGAATTTAAAAAATTAAACAAAGAAATGTACTACTGCAGTAATACTAATGTATTGTTTTATATATATATATATATATATATATATATATATATATATATATATATAATATTATTATTATTGTTATTATTATTAAATAAAAAATATTAAAAAATGATTATAAAATTGAATGGGTTCTATAAAAACGACTTTCTTGGGTAAGTTTTTTGCTATGTTCTCAATATGTAATAAGTTAAATCAGTTTAATGTAGCCATTTAATGTGATTAATGATAAAATGCAATAAAATTTAGCCAAAATTAAATTAAAATTTTTATTTAATGTATCTAATTATTTGACTAATTATCTGTCATTTAATGTATCTTGTTATAGATAGCCCTAATATATTCCTTTAATTAATTTATCCTTTTAAATGTCACTCAGTTTACTGTACTTTTAAATGTAACACACATATTCATCGTTTGCCACTGCCCTCGGGCCTTGCCCTTTGCTGCCACATAAGTGACGCATTCCTCGCATTCCCAACAGGTGCCTCCAGGCACAACAAACCTTCAGCATGATGCTGGAAATGTCAACGATCAACATGCGCAGCTGTCGTAATGCCGTCATGACTAACTAAGTGTCATCACACATTTGAAGCATCTTCTGTGGTTGTGGTTTTCTGAAAGCGGTTTGACAGTCGCAGTGTGGCTCTGACTCTTCGCTCTCGTTCTGTTTCAGGGTGAGGGCGGCAGCAATGAGCAGCCTTATGGACGTGACCCTGCTGGTGGTGGCGTCTGCTCCAGAGCTTCTCTCCCCTGACCTGTAAGACACTGTCAATCTCGCTTAAAAGGATAGTTCACCCAAAAATGAAAATTATGTCATCATTTAATCACCCTCATGTCGTTCCAAACCTGTACGAGTTTCTTTCTTCTGCTGAACACAAAAGTTATTTGGAAGAATCTGGGTAACCAAACAGTTGGTCCCCATTGACTTTCATAGTATTTTTTTCTTTCTCTATACTGTGGAAGTCAATGGCTACCAACATTATTCAGAATGTATTCATTTGTCTTCAGCAGCTAAAAGAAATTCATACAGGTTTGGAACAACTTGAGGTGAGTAAATGATGACTACATTTTTCATTTATAGCTGAACTACCCCTTTAGCTTCAGCCGCAGTAAATTGAATGCATTGCTCACAGATAATTCTCTGATTTTCTGTAGTGTTCAGCGTATGATGTGTTGCCTGGCCCAGCAGGCTGCAGAGAAGATCGACCGCTACCGAGCTCACGCCGGTACAGTTTTCCTGCGTCTGCTTCACAGCACAGACCCCGCAGTACCTCACATTCCCCACCGGGAGGAGCTACTGAGCATCTTCCCTCCGTGAGTGCCACAATGGTGTAATTGTACTCAGAAGCGTTTTAATGCAGGTTAATACGGCTCATTTCAAATCACTGTATTTAGGGTTTGCAAAAATGTGTGCGGCTGCGTATTTTGGTCCTAATGCCATTGTACTAGCAAGCAAATTAAACTGGCCAAAACATAGTTTATACTTGATGCACTCGCTGAAAGTGACAACATTAACTTTTTTTTTTTTTTTTTTACGGCGCTTTAAAATAAACAATTTAATTAGACGAATTTTGGCACCAGAGAATCAATTGCTTGTTGTAGTTAATCAGTTGCATTTAAAACGTTTAGTGTATTCTTGTTTTTTTTTTTTACATATTAATAGCCCTATTATAATTAATAATTAATTAAAATTTAAATTAATTTGGCCAAAGCTTCATATTTAAGTGTAAAATCTGAAGAAAAATGGCTTAGTTTTCGTTCCGTAATACATTTCCTTTAAAATATAATACTAAATATTATCCACCACTGTCCTCCAAAGTGCCTATAGCATTGATATCATATCATTTATCAAAAAAAAAAGCATTTATTTAGGCACTATAAGAAATAATTTAGACCAACCTTTAATAATGGAACAAATCTTTTGCATTATTTCTTATATTTATATTCAAACTATCTTCAAAACTATCTTCAATTTACATTAAGTAAATGTACACTGCCGTTCAAAAGTTTGGGATCAGTAAGCTTTTTAATGTTCTTGAAGAATTCTCTTATGCTTATCAAGGCTGCATTTATTTGATCAAAAATAGAGAAAAAAACAGTAATATTGTGAAATTATTACAGTTTAAAGTAATGGTTTTCTATTTTAATATATTTTAAAATATAATTTATTCCTGTGATACAAAGCCAGTTTTTTTTCAGCCATTATTCCAGTCTTCAGTGTCATGTGATCCTTCAGAAATCATTTGAATTTGCTGATTTATTTCATTTATTATCAATGTTGGAAACCGTTGTGCTGCTTAATATTTTTTTTTGGAACCTGTGATACCTGTTTTTTTTTTTTGTTTTTTTTTTCATATGTTGATAGCCCTAGTATAATTATTATTAATTAAGACACAAATGGCAGCTATTATTTATTTTTTGTAGTTATAATTTCATAATATCTTTAGGCCACTTAAAAAGTCTTAATTTACCTTCCACAAATGAAGGACTTAAAAAACTGATGAAATATCCTGATTTTTATTTATTTATTTTTATTTATTTATTTATTTGGTTCCCCCCCACACCATTCAGAAGTTTGGGATCAGTAAGATTTTTAATGTTTTCTTTTTAAAGAAGTTTGTTATGCTTATGAAGGTTGTATTTATTTGATCAAAAATCAAGAAAAAAACAGTAATATTGTGAAATATTATTTTAATGTAAAAGAGCTGTTTGCTATGTGAATATATTTTAAAATGTAATTTATTCCTGTGATTGAATGCTGAATTATCAGCATCATTACTCCTCTTCAGTGTCACATGATCCTTCAGAAATCACTGTAATATGCTTAATATTTTGTTGGAAGATGTGAACTTTTTTTTTTTTTTCAATATTTTTAAATAAATAAATGTTAGAAAAACAGCTTTTATTTAAAATATAAATCTTTTGTAACAATATAAACTATGATTTAAAAGTTTGTGGTTTTAAAATTTTTTTTTTGAAAGAAATTAATATTTTTGTTCGCCAAGGATGTGTTAAATTGATAAAGAAAAAAAAAAAAGTGATAGCAAAGACTTATATTGTTAGAAAAAATTTCTATTTTGAATACATGCTGTTCTTTTTAACTTAAAAAAAAAAAATAATAATAATAATTACAGGTTCCAAAAAAAATATTAAGCAGCAAAACTGTTTCCAACATTGATAATAAGAGTAATAAGTCAGCATATTAAAATAATGTTTGAAGGATCATGTGACACTGAAGCTTTGCATCACAGGAATAAATTATATTTTAAACTATATGAAAATAGAAAACCATTATTTAAAACTGTAATATTTCACACTATTTTTTGTAAAAAAAAAAATGTAAATGCAGCCTTGAAACATTAAAAATCAGATTCCAAACTATTGAACAGCAGTGTACGTTTACCTGATGTAAATGAAGATAGTTTTGAAAATAGTAGTAACTAGAAGTCTTGTTTTATAAGAAATTGAACAAAATGAAGTGAGTTTATGCTTAAAACAAAAACAGGTATCTCTCAGTGGGGTCTAAAAACCTAAGGAAAATTCCATTAAAAATTAATGGAAATCTTTTGTAAGTTTTATTTTCAAACAGTTGCTATTGTGTGCTCGTTAGACATGTAAACATTTACAAGTTTGGTTTAAATAATTTCTCACAGTGCCTAAATAAATGCTCTTTTTGTCCTTCATACTAAGTCTTTGTTGTGTTGTTCACCTCTTGTATATTGTTGTCTCCCTACACCTGTGAGTTGCGTGCAACAGATCAAATGGGTCACGCGTTAACTTGGCTTACATTATGTCATTAAATTTGGGAGGTGCACTTTTGCATTGAAGTTTCTGGAAAGTACATATTTTTATATTCACCGCTTACAGTTTTAGCTGTAGTTGAATAAAACACCCATCCCAAATGCTTCACTCATGTTTATCTCTGACCTCTGGTGTTTTGTTTTTTTTTTTGTTTGTTTTTTTACATGGACCATAGAGAGACGGGAAACTCCCTAAACTGGAACGCGGCATCACAGGCTTTCCCTCACATCACACAGCTGCTGCGGCTGCATCAGTACCAGTACCACACGCTCCTGGGTCTCACTGTGTCTGTGGGTGGCCTCACCGAATCTACAGTAGGTCACACCACATAAACACAACCATTAAAACACGATTCACACTCAGTCACCACTTTTTTTTCCTCTTGAGATGCTGAAGTGTACACTACCAGTCAAAAGTTTTTAATGTTTTAAAGAAGTCTCTTCTGCTCACCGAGCCTGCGTTTATTTGTTCCAAAATACAGCATATTTTTACCATTTAAAATAACTCATTTATATTTCAATAAAATGTAATTTATTCTTGTGATTTCAAAGCTGAATTTTTAGCATCATTACTCCAGTCACATGATCCTTCAGAAATCATTCTAATATGCTGATTTGCTGTTCAAAAAAACATTTATTATTATTATTATTATTATTATTATTATTATTATTATTATTATGATTAAAACCGCTGAGTAGAATTTTTCAGTTTTCTTTGATGAATGGAAAGTTAAGAAGAACAGCGTTTATCTGAAATAGAAATCTTTTGTAACATTATAAATGTCTTTATCATCACTTTTGATCACTTTAAAGCATCCTTGCTATATAAAAGTTTTAATTTCTATAAATTCTTTCCCAAAAAACATTTATACTGACTCCAAGATTTTGAATGGTGTAGTTGCTGATCTTTGGATCTTTTTATTCATCAAAGAATCCTGAAAACAATGTACTCAACTATTTTAAATATTGATAATAATAATACTAAAAAATGGTTTTTGAACAATATGCAAATCAGCATATTAGAATGATTTCTGAAGGATCATGTGACACTGAAAAGTGGAGTAATGATGCTGAAAATGTAGCTTTGATCACAGGAATAAATTACATTTTTAAAATATATTCAAATAGAAAGCCATTAAATAGTTAAAAGTCAAAAAGCCGTTTTGAATAATACAAATATTTCATAATATTACTGCTTTTGCTGTGTTTTGGTGAGCAGAAGAGAATTATTAAAAAAAAAAACATTAAATCTTACTGTTCAAAAACTTTTCGTAGTGTAGAAAACTTTCTTTGTCTTTGTGAAGATTTAAACAGTCTAAAAGACTTTTTTCACTTGCACTTTAGAGTATCACTTTAGTTTTAGAAATTAATAATTTATTAAATTTATTATAATTACGTCTTTGATTGACAGTCCTATTGTAAACAATAACAAACATCACTATATTGCATAATAAAATAATTAGTTGATAATTCGTTGTTCGTTTCAAAAAAGAAATAAAGAAAATGGAAGAAAATACTTTTACAGTAAGTTTGTGAGTTTTTCGAAAATATTTTGTAAGAAATCTCTCATGCTCACCAAGACTGCATTTATTTGATTAATGAACATTATTGCAATTAAAAAATACGCATTTTTACATTAAATGTGTCACATTAAAAATTATAAATGTATTTATTCCTGTGATGCCAAGCTGAATTTTCAGCATCATTACTACAGTCTTTAGTGTCACATGATCTTTCATAAATAATCCTAATATGCCAATTGATTAATAATTGCTGGAAACCATTATAATTAGGATTCATTGATTATTAGTAGGTTCAAAAGAAAACCATTTATTTGAAATAGAAATGTTTCTAATTAATATATATATATGATCAAGTTAATGCAATCTTGCTATATAACCATATTAATTTCTTAGAAAATAATAATAATAACTAAACAAATCTATTTTACAGACCCCTCATTAAAAATCTTGATTGAAAATAAATCTGCAATATAACCCAACCACAGCCATCAGAATAACCATGCCAGGCAAACAGTGAGGTCACAGAAACGGATCAATTAAAATAAATTGCAGGGTGATAAAAGACACTGCAACGACCAACAGAGGGAGCCGTCGACACTCTGTTCTCCAGAGAGTCTGTCTATGGTGACCGCGGTCAGGAGTGTGAATAGTTTCAGGGAAATTGAGACCATTAGACCATGTAGTTTTACTTCGCATTGCTTCATTTCAGATTTGCAAGAATTGCAACACAAAAGTGGTCCGTTATTTCGGGCTTGCAAAAATAAGCTGGTGTTGAAACGCTTTGTTTTAAAAAAAATTCCTGACATGTGTTTGAATAAGCTGAAATTTTGCCACAAATGCAAGTCTTTGCCATCCTGGCCCCGAAGTGCACAGGGTGTAAACGGCTTAGAGGCAAAACCACAGCTCCTCAAGTGGGCCAGGATTCATCAAAACAAATTTAGCTGGAACCGAGCGAGTGGGATTGGCACCGTGCCCCTTTACATTTGCGCCCATGCTTTCGGTGGTGACTGAGGGCCCCTGAAAGGATCTTCAGCTCATCAGCTCATACACTTGATCTTCTTTTCCTCTTCCCTTTACTCTGTTTTTTTAATGAGTGTTTTTTGCCCTATTCTTTTTTTTTTACTGCTTTATTTGCTGCTGTTGTTTTTCTCTTTATAAATTAACATTGAAAATGGTTGATAAGATTTTTATGTTTTGAAAGGTCTCTTGCTGTACATACACTACCAGTCAAAAGTTTTTGAACAGTAAGATTTTTTTTTTTTTTTTAAATAAAGAAGTCTCTTCTGCTCACCAAGCCTGCATTTTTTTTGATCCAAAATTTTGAAATATTTTTACTATTTAAAATAGCTGTTTTCTATTTAAATATATTTTAAAATGCAATTTATTCCTGTTATTTCAAAGCTTAATTTTTATCATTACTCCAGTCACATGATCCCTCAGAAATCTTTCTAATATTCTGATTTGCTGCACAAAAACATTTATTATTATGTTGAAAACAGTATAATTTTTTTTCAGGTTTTTTTGATGTATAGAAAGTTCAGAAGAACAGCATTTATCTGAAATAGAAATTTTTTGTAACATTATAAATGTCTTTATCATCACTTCTGATCAATTTAAAGCATGCTTGCTCAATAAAAGTAATAATTTGTATAATTTAAATTTAAATAAGTATTAAATTGTATAATTTCTTCCTCCCTTTTGGAATGGTACAGTGCTTTTGAATGGTTTAGTGTATAATGTTACAAAAGCTTTTTATTTGAGAAAAGATCTTTGGATCTTTTTATACATCAAAGAATCCTGAAAAAATGTACTCAACAGTTTTAAATATTGATGATAAAAACATAATAAAAAATTATTACAGTAAATCAGAATTTTAGAATGATTTCTGAACAATCATGTGTTACTGAACACTGGAAATAGAAAACAGTTATTTTAAATAGTAAAAACATTTCTTTTTTTCCCCGTACTTTGGATCAAATAAACACAGACTTGGTGATCAGTACATTAAAAATCATGGTAGTGTATGCCCACCAAGACTGCATTTATTAATGATCAAAATTACAGAAAAAAACAGTAATATTGTGAAATATTATTATGATTTAAAATAGCACTTTTCAATTTGAATATATTTTAAAATGTAATTTATTCCTCTGATCAAAGCTGAATTTTCAGCATCATTACTCCAGTCTTCAGTGTCACGTTATCCAGAAATTGATTCAGAAATCATTCTAATATGCTGATTTGCTGCTTAAGAAACATTTCTTATTAATATCAATGTTGAAAACAGTTGTGCTTCATAATATTTTTGTGGAAACTATAACCAACAACAACAAAACAAACAAACAAAAAATAGAAAAATAGTAGTGTATGTTTTTTTCTCTATTATTATTATTATTATTATTATTATTATACACAAAAAGGTAACACTTTACAATAAAGGTGTCATTTGTTAACATTAGTTCATGTATTAACTAACATAAACAATGAACAATACATTTATTACACTATTAATTTTTAATGTTAGTTAATAAAAATACAGTCTTTCATTGTTCATGTACGTTCACAGTGCATTAACTAATGTAACAAACGCAAACTGTGATTTTAATAATGCATTAGTAAATGCTGAAATAAACATTGATTAATAAATGCAGTAGAAGTATTGTTCATTCTTAGTTCATTTTAACTAATGAACCTTATTGTAAAGTGTTACCAAAAAAAAAAATCAAATATCAAATAAAAATTAGGTAATTTGACGTTTTAATAAAATAAAAATAAAAAAAAAGTCTTATTTTTATATATAAATTGTAATAGATTCTCCATCTCTCCTGTGTTCTACTTTCTTAGTATTTTAGGCCCAGTGCCTCTGCTCCAGTGGCTGTTGGGACATCATCTTTAAACATGCTATTAAGCCCTTTTGTTATTTATAGCCACCAGTGTTTGTTGATGAAGAAAAAATAACGTGAAAGCCTTTAACAGGAGCTTTGAGCACAGTAAATGTCAACTCATCTGCCAACTGGACCTATAAATGAGTCCACCCCCCTTAGACCCGGCAGAGTTTTGATTAGAGCCACAGTAGAGGTTATGCTCTTACCTTCAGCCTGGAACTATGTGATCTCTCAGAGCCAAAACTGCTGGATAAATGAGCGGTTCTCACAGACTCGGTGCTGAATGATGGAGCTTCTTTCTGAAGCTATGCTCCCTTTGGACCACACAGCAGAGTTTAGACTGATACCGCACATAATCGTGCACCATCTAACCCTTCACACACATTAACGCACTGCTGCATGGGAGATGTTTGCACTGAATGTGAGCTATTAAAAAGTCATATTTAATAATGATTATTGTATTACTTTATAAATTATACTTTTGCAAAATAAAACTTTATATAAATGCAATGTTGTGTATAAATATGGCATGGAAGGCACATCTGCAAGCGACATATATACAGTACAATACTACAAAAATGTGAGTTGATATGATTAATTGTACAAACAAATACACAGTAAAACCTTTAGACAGATTTAACAGTCTGAAATGGCCAAAAATTCTTTATTTTACGATATCTCAAAACAACAAACCAACATTCTTTTCATTAAATGCAAGATGCCAGGACAGTTGTGAGATGCAATGTATCACGTACTTTAACATTTATCATTCTCACGCACAGTGACATAAATCTAGATGCTTTTGAAGAGGCACTAGTGGCAATTTTAACACATTTGGTGCCCTAAGAGATTAAAAACACTTGAAACAGCAAATTAAAAATATTTTTTATGTAAATGCAATACCAAGTAGTTTAGAAGCCTGTGAATAAAAATTAATTAAAAAAAATGGGTAATTGTGACTTTTTATCTCACAATTCTGCCTTTTTTCTCGTAATTGAGTGATGTAAAGTCACTGCCTTTTTTCTCAGAAAAACTTGCAAACTTGCAATTCTGTCATTTTTCTTGGAATTGCTTGATATAAACTTGCAATTCTGTCCTTTTTCTTTCACAATTGTGTGATGCAAACTCATAATTCTGCCTTTTTTCTCAGAATTGCGTGATACAGGCTCACAATTGTAATAATTTCAGAATTGTGCGATATAAACACAATTCTTATAAATAAATTCAGAGTTTTTTCTCAGAATTACGAGTTTATATCTCGACTTTTTTTTTTCTCAAAATTGTGAGTTTATATCTTGTGATTCTGACTTTATAACACGCAGTTGCGAGTTAAGTCAGAATTGTGAGATAATAAACTTGAACTTTTTTCCCCCTCTCAAAACTGGACTTTATAACTCACAATTTATCTCACAAAAAGATTAAAAAAAAAAAAAAAAAAAAACTTTTTTTTCTCAGAAATGCGTGATACAAACTCGCAATTCTGACTTTTTCCCCCCTCAGAATTATGAAATATAACCTCACATTTAAGATAAAAACTTGCAAAAGATAAAAACGTGCAATTCTGCAAGCAAAACGTTTAATTACTAATTATAATTAGTTTTAGATTATAAATACATTTGTTAAACATTGTTAATAGATTCTGTTAATAATATAAATGGTCACACTGCAGTTTGGGGACCAATTTTAACTAGTAACCAGTGTTAATTTCATAGTCATAGTCTTTTGACTAAAATGCCATTTAGTTTTAGTCATATTTTAGTCATGTGATACTTTTAGTCGACTAAATCTACAGTGAACTTAGTCAGCTGAAATCTAATGGGTTTGGCTGCAGTGTAAAGCATTTATCAACAAGCTTTTCTCTGAAATTTCCAAACTCATTATATAGGTTTGATATTAAGGTTTTATCATGATAGACACAGATTTAACTGCTGTGACATGCAACATGCTTTTATATTAAAATCAAATGGAACCACTTCTCATAAAGAAACAAGAACGTGGTCTTCTTTTCAGTGAAATATCAATGATTATAGGCTAATTATAAATTCTTCATAACAACTTGTTTATCACATTCTTCATTCTTTCAAGCAGACATATTTATTTATTTAAATAAATTTGGATTAATCTTTATTAGGGCCACTGAAGTGATTGATTAACATTAATGACTCATGGCAACTATACAACAGTAGCAACTAAATAGGGCTGCTGTTGCTTTAAACCGAATGCACGGGTGCAATGTACAGATACACTTCCGATATTCTCCTAACGTTTTATGTTCATCTGTGTGAGAGGCGCTGCTTCGGTGTGTGCACTCAGAAAACCAGACCAAATTGAGTTCTGTTTTGCGTCGTCAAATTTATCCATATTTTTGCTCTTCTCTTACTCCCAGATATTGACATTTTTGAACGTTTTATGAGACATGCAACAAGTGTATGTTAGCATATGTCCCGACAGATAGATCAGTAGGCTATGATGCAGTTCATATGTATGCGTCGTTAACCTCCTAACCATGCAGCAGATTAATTTTCTAAATTGTCCTTCTCTAATATTTTTGTCTTTTTTTTTTAATTGGTTGACGAAAATGTCATTCAGTTTTTGTCATTCAACTCGAGTTTTTGTTTCATTATTGTCTCGTTTTCATTGGTGAAAAATGTCGTTGACAAGTTATTATTAACTATGATTTTTGCATCAATTAAACTAATTTGCTGCTTATTAATAGTAAGGTAGTTGTTAAGCTTAGATTTGGGTAGGATTAAGGAATCTAAAATATGGTCATGAAGAATAAAGCTTTAATATGTGGTTTATTAGTACTAATAACAAGCCAATATCCTAGTGATATGCATGCTAAATAGTTACTAGTAATAGTGAGAATTAGTCCCTAAACTAAAATGTTATCATGCGAGTAATAATTAATTAATCATTAAAGTAGAAGTCCACTTCCAAAACAAAGTTTCACATATAATTTACTCACCCCCTTGTCATCCAAGATGTTCATGTCTTTCTTTCTTCAGTCGTAAAGAAATTATGTTTTTTGAGGAAAACATTTCTGCATTTTTCTCCATATAATAGACTGGTATGGTGCCCCGATTTTGAACTTCCAAAAGGCGGTTTAAATGCAGCTTCAAACGATCCCGAATGCGGTTGTAAACGATCCCAGCCAAGAAAGAAGGGTATTATCTAGCGTAACGATCAGTTATTTTCATTAAAAAAATACAATTTAAATACTTTATCTCAAACGTTCATCTTGCCTTGCTCTGCCTTGCTCTGTGTATTCTGACTCAAGACAGTTAGGGTATGTCGAAAAACTCCAATTGTATTTTCTCCTTCAACTTCAAAAATCATTTCAAAATCATCCCATATCGCTTCAGAAGTATTGACACAGTCTTTGCAAAGTTAACATGCAAAGAAGATCAAACATCCTTAACAAAAAAGGCAAAACAGCGATTTTGAAGTTGAGGGAGAACATGAGATGGGAGTTTTTCTGTCATGAACCGGAAAAAAACAGTCCAGACAGAGTAAGACAAGACGAGCGTTTGACATTAAAAAGTGTATAAATTGTAGGGGTGTGACGAGACACTTATCCCATGAGATGAGACGAGACACGAGACTGGGTTCACAAGAATGAGACAAGACAAGATTTTTAAACTTTTCTTGAGAAATCCTCAGTGATGAAATATATAGGGAAAATAGTATTTGACTGAAAAAGGCAAAATGCAAAAAAAAATGTAGGTGCATTTGACCTTTATGAAATTAAACTTCCATTTTAATGAATTATATGCAGTAATAAACAACATTTAATCAAGAGTTTCACAATTCTGGATAAATTGAGAATTTTTAATAAATTAGAGACCGTGATTCTCTCACGATTCTGGAGAAAAAAATATTAGAAAACTAAACAAAATAACGTAATTTATTAGTGGTTCTGACAAACTGTTCATTGCTTAAGTCTTTTAAAAACATATATTTATTTAAACAAAATGAAAAAAAAAAAAATCATTCAATGAAGGAGTCAGTGTCTCACTTCATTAAGACTTGTTTGACCATTGGAATCTCCTGAATGAATGATCCAATGACATACTTTTTTTTTTAAACGGGCAGTTGTCGCCACATCCTGGCGGAAGATTATACGCGTTACAATACATACAAGTGTTAAGACACTTTCGTTTCGATTGCTGCTGTAGACAGTAAGTGTTTATACCCAAACTATAAACTTTTATCTATTTAACTATTTAAACTTTTACTTATGTTATTTAAATGTCTGTAACACAGAAATAATGATTATAATATCATTGAAATGGCTGTTTGTGTTGGTTTTTCTGCGTTCACATTTACCCCGACCCTCTGATTCATTAACATGGGCAGCGACAAAACGTGCTTCTCACTGACACTCGCGATGTGAAACTGTCCAAATAGACATAGATAAATCGTTGTCATTCAGGAATAAGATCTCGATATTTTAAGGATTAATCATGCAGCTCTAATATAAACACTGCAAAATGTTTTGCGAGGATACATTTTGCGTCACGAGATCTCGCGAGATCCGACTGGTCTTGAGAGGCACATCGGATCTTGTCACATCCCTAATAAATTGTATTATTTTTATGAAAATAAACCGCATTTGGGATCGTTTGAAGCCGCATTTAAACTGCATTTTGGACGTTCAAAATTGGGGCACCATATCAGTCCATTATATGGAGAAAAATGCTGAAATGTTTTCCTCAAAAACATAATTTCTTTACGACTGAAGAAAGAAAGACATCAACATCTTGAATGACAAGGGGATGAGTACATTATCTGTTAATCTTTGTTTTGGAAGTGGATTCTACTTTAATATAGCAGTCTGTCACTACTGAGACCTGCTTGTGTGTGTGTGTCTGCAGGTGCGTTATTCCTCTCAGTCTTTATTCGAGTACCTGAAGGGCGTACAGCAGGATGTCACAGCACTTCAGCAGTTTGGAGACACGTTGTTACGCATCTTCAGAGATAACCTGCGCAATGACAGGTACGACTGCGATTCAAAACATGACAGCCACAAAACAGCCGAATGTGAAAAAACAGGGAGGAAGAGGTGGATGGTTTTATCACAGTATGGTAATTTTACATCTTGGTAAAAGTATATATGCTTTGAAATCCAAAAAATGATTGATGTATTAAATAAGAATGTGGTAATGTCTATTTTTTGCAACTTGATGGCTGCAAACCAAATAAGTGTATAAATGATATACATTTTGTTTCGACTACAGAGTTTCTGTACCTTTGCTGAAGATGGTGGACCAAATCCTTGCTAATGGCTGCTTTGACCTCTTCGCCAGTGAGGAGAGGTGAGCGTGGGAAAGCCCAGTGTACATTACTGCCTCCCTTGGCTCAGATACACAAACCATCCAGAGCTCGGCAGGAGAGATGATATCATGACAGAAATACACAGAAAGGACTCACACAGGGAACCTTTGGGAGAACTTAAGATGAGCCCGGCCAAGTCATGTGTTGAAATGAGGGGACTGAGGGCGAATGTGTATCTTGGTTTGTTTTAATCCGATGTAATTTCTCTGTTTTCAGTCATCCGTTCTGCGTAGAGCTGCTGTCGCTCTGTAAAGAGGAAATCAAGAAGTCCAAAGATGTCCAGAAGTTGTTGTCGTGTATAGCTGTGTAAGTTGCATTTCCAGCTATCTGCAGATATGGGTCCTTAGATATAATCACCGTGTTTATCCACCTTATTTTTCCCAAAAGAGCGGGCATGGCCATTTGTAAATTGTATGGGTTTGGCTTCCGGTCTCATCCACAGCCAGCTATTTTTAGCTGTACAAAACAACTCGTTTTGCTACTTGATATTGCAAATTGGTGTCTTGCCAGTATATTTTAATGTATTTTATTATTTATGAACACAATTATTAACTGTTTGTAGTGCAAACAGTTTTATCGTTTACTGCATTACTGTTATTCTTCTAGTTATTTCCCTATAGTAGCTAATGAACTGGATGTCTCACCCATAGGCTTTCATTGAAGAATAAGGTGGATAATGAAACCACCAGATTTAAAAATCTGACATTAATCTTATCATGTAATAACACATTTATTGTTACTACTTGTAAAGCCATATTAAGGCAAGACGCTACAGACAAAACTTTGCTTTTCATGCACTGGTCAGATATGAGGCTATTTGACCTTTCATAACTTGTTTCAGATTAGTAAAAAGTGAACATCCAAAATACCTTTTAAATGCATTTTCTCTATTTGCATCCATAGATTTCTATTATAAGTCATATCTTTAAAGCCTTTTTTCTCAGAATGAGTTTTTGTTTCCACACTTGAGCCAGAAATCTTCAATTCAGTAGCACTTACAGTGTTTTTTGCCTTTATTAGGATAGGACAGTTAGTTGACAGGAAGTGAAGTGGGAGAGAGAGAGATGAAGAGGGGGGCGGGATCGGGAATGGTCGAAGTCGGGACACCAGAAGCGCAACAAGGCTATATGCCGTTGTGCTGTCCACAAGGTTTTCGGCACCGTCTATATTCTGAAGGTTTTTATAGAGGAATTTGTTCGTATCATTTGTCTTCTACATTTTATTCCCTAAAAAACACAGTGGAAATTGTTCAGTTTTTCTGACTTTTGCAATAATAAAAAGAAATATCGAAAATTTTTCCAAAAAATGTAGTGTTCAGATTTATTTTCTGGGCATGTATGCAAATTATTGTTGATTTAATTAAATAATGTTTTCGAATTTAAATATAACATTTCTGTAAATTTGTAATACAAAAAAGTTTTTAATACTTAATGCAGTCAATCAACTTAAAGTATGGTTATTTCTATTAGTTACTCCACTCCAATTAGTTATTTCTATTAAAAAAAAAAAGTTTACCCTGGGGTGTCATGCCTCGTTATAGGACCTCCATCAAGCAGTGTAAAAAGTCTTAATTTTTTTCTGTATTTTTTAAATAAACAGCAAATAGTACAAACATTGCTAATGTGATTGTAATGAACAGTTATTAACTTAAATATTATGTGAAACATATTACTTTAGATAAAGTATTTGTATCAGTTTATCACCACCTCATACACTACCAGTCAAAAGTTTTTGGACACTAAGATTTTTAATGTTTTTTAAAGAAATCTTTTCATCAAGCCTGCATTTATTTGATCCAAAATACAGCAAAAGTGGTAATATTGTGAAACCTTTTTTCACTATTTAAAATAACTGGTTTCTATTTGAATATATTTTAACATGTAATTTATTCCTGTGATCAAAGCTACATTTTCAGCATCATTACTCCAGTCTTTAGTGTCACATGATCCTTCAGAAATCATTCTAATATGCTGATTTCCTGTTCAAGAAACATTTTTATTATTGTTTCCATCAACATTTAAAACAGTTGAGTACATTTTTGTCAAAAGTATTAAATTCTATAATTAGAAATAATCTTATTTAGCAAAGGATGCTTTAAATTGATCAAAAGACATTTGTAATGTTACAAAGAATTTCTTTTTCAGATAAACGCTGTTCTTCTAAACTTTCTATTCATCAAAGAAACCTGTAAAAATTCTACTCAGCTGTTTTCAACATAATAATAATAATAATAATAATAATAATACATGTTTTTTTAAGTAGCAAATCAGAATATTAGAATGATTTCTAAGGGATCATGTGACACTGAAGACTGGAGTAATGATGCTGAAAATTCAGCTTTGAAATCACAGGAATCAATTAGAATTTAAAATATATTCAAGTAGAAAACAGCTACTTTAAATAGTAAAAATATTTCCAAATTTTACTGTTTTTGCTGTACTTTGGAGTAAATGCAGGCTTGGTGAGACTTCTTTAAAAAACATTTAAATCTTACTGTGCAAAAAGTTTACATTAGTGTACATTATTAACATTTTTAAACTAAACATATCAACTTTATGATTTATTTCCACAAAAAATGTGTTTCTTCATCAATGATCAAAAACACATTTTCTTAAATTCTTTTTTTGAAACCTGTTTTAACCTAATATTTCTATTCAAACATTTTTTGAAAAATATTTCTGCTTCAAGAACCGTTTTCAACTTGAGTTTTGATTAAATCACTCTCAAAGTATAATTTCAAATGTTTCTTCTACTTTTAGTTTGATCTCTCCTGTGATTGGTCATTATGCCTGAGCTCTCTCTCTCTGATTGGCTCTTTGTCCGTAGGTTCTGTGGAATGGTGCAGTTCCAGGGTGATGTGAGGAAGAACGTTTTAGTGCAGCTGTTGATGTTGCTCTGTCACCCCTTCCCTGTGGTGAGTCCATTAGCAGACACTTTCAGTCCAGACTTAGTCTAGGCACTCGAGTTGTATCCCAGATCTAATTCTGACTCCGTTGTCTCTCTTGGGTCTCAAGATCAGAAAGACGACTGCCAGCCAGGTATACGAGATGCTCTTGACCTACGATGATGTCATTGACGATGATCAAGTGCTGGCTGATGTCATGGCCTCACTTAGTGACACTAATTGGTGAGTGTTGACACGGGGCTTATTGAAGGATTACGATGAGGACTGTTTTAAGAGTCGTTTCTTGTTTCCTGTCTTAGGGAAAGTGACATCGCCACAGTGCGGACCCACAGGAATCAGCTCTGTGATTGGCTGGGAGTGCCCAGGCCGATTCTGGTAGCCAAGGTAACACATGTAGGGGACTAAAGAGGTTTTATGGGAGAATATTTTGCAGTGTGGGGGCTGTTGCATTATACTGCATCTGACATCCAGATGCTGCTTCCAACGTTACTCATCCACTGGTGGGCGAACAAGGTGTTTTTTTATGCATTGGTGGGTGTTTGGTTCTCCTAATCGGACACAGAAACCATTAGGTTTCAGTTACCAGAAAATCTGTTAATAATTTGATGAATGGCTTTCTAAGTATGAAGACTGGCTAGCTCTGCAACAGTAAAAGAGATGAGCTGGCTCTCAGTGAAATAAAAGTTATTTAGCTTGATGTAGGAACACGTTATAATGAATAATAGTGGTCCACTCTTAGTAATAATGTAATAATACCTACAGTATGTGACTCTGGATCACAAAACCAGTCTTAAGTAGCACGGGTATATTTGTAGCAATAAGCAGCAATACACTGTATGGGTCAAAATTATCAATTTTTCTTTTATGCCAAAAATCATTAGGATATTAAGTAAAGATCATGTTCCATGAAGATACTTTGCAAATTCCCTACTGTAAATATATCAAAACTTTTTGATTAGTAATATGCATTGCTAAGAATTTCATTTGGACAACTTTAAAGGCGATTTTCTCAATATTTTGATTGTTTTTGCCCCCTTAGATTCCAGGTTTTCAAATAGTTTTACCTCGGCCAAATATTGTCCTATCCTAACAAACCAAACATCAATGGAAAGCTTATTTATTCAGCTTTGATGTATAAATTAATGGACCCTCATATATAAAAAATGGACCCTCATGACTGGTTTTGTGGTCCAGGGTCACATTTGTATATATAGTTTGTGTGTTTTTGGGGGGGGTGTGTGTGTGTTGTGTTTTTTTAAAGAAATAAATACTTCCATATAGCAAGGATGCATTAAACTGATCGGAGGTGACAAAGACATGTATGGTATTATAAGATTTCTTTATTTCAAATAAGTGCTTTTTTTCTATTCATATTAAGGAGCACAACTGTTTTTATCATCGATAATAATAAGAAATGTTTCATACCGACTTTTTTTTACGGTATTATATTATATATCATTTTTGCCTTTTTAAAATTTGTCCAGTTTGAACATCTTAGTTTTAAGGGCTGGTCAAAATTTACAATGGTTTTGCTTGAAATATAACATTGAGCAATATTTTGAATATTGAAATGAATTTAACACACTTTTCGGCAACACTTTACAATAAGGCAGTGTTTCCCAACCCTGTTCCTGGAGGCACACCAACAGTGCACATTTTGGATGTCTCCCTTGTCTGACCAATATATTTCTGGTCCTCGAGTCTCTACTAACGAGATGATGAGTTGATTCAGGTGTGTTTGATCAGGAAAAGTTGGAAAATGTGTAGTGTTGGTGTGCCTCCAGGAACGAGGTTGGGAAACACTGCAATAAGGTCCATTAGTTAACATGAACTAAGAATGAACAATACTTTTACAGCATTTATTAATCTTAGTTAAAGGAGAAGTTCACTTCCAGGGCAACAATTTACAAATAATTTACTCAAACCCTTATCATGTTCATGTCTTTCTGTCTTCAGTCGTAAAGAAATTATGGTTTTTGAGGAAAATATTTCAGAATTTTTCTCCAATTAATGGACTTCATTGGTGCCCCGATTTTTGAAGGCTTCAAAGGGCTCTAAATGATCTCAGCCGAGGAAGAACGGTCTTATCTAGTGAAATGATCTGTCATTTTTTTTTTGAAAAATAAAAATTTGTGTACTTTTTAAGCACAAAACTCCTGTAGCACAGGCACTGGGATGCGCGTCCACGATCCTACGAATTAGTGATGGGTCATTCTTGAACGATTCGTTCATTTTCGTTCAGTCGCGCATGCGCAACATCCTATTAGGTTCTGTATTGGAATTAATTCACCTGTTTCGAGTCTTCGGGTTTTTCCGAGTTGTTTGTTCATCTTATGGGGCTGTCACGTGATTCTGATTTTGCTAAAATTAACAAAATGACTCAAAAAGATTTGTTCATTTTGCTGAACAAAACTCAAAGGTCAAAGTCGGTAAAATGATCCAAACTTAACATCACTACTACGAAGCACGTCTGAGTTCATCGTCTGTGTACTCCAGCTCAAAAAGGTAGAGAATGTCGAAAAACTCCATCTTATTTTCTCCTACAACTTCAGAATTGTCCGACATCGTTGTACCTTTTTGTTTGTGAACAGCGTTTGACTTGCACTTTCTTAGTCTTTGCGCGTTCGCTTTGTAAACTCTGGGTCTGTAGTTCCGCCTACGTTCTGCATGACCTTTCGACGTGATTCGGTAGTAAGTAGCGTCGTGAACGCGCATCCCAGAGCCTGTGCTACATGAGCTTTTGTGCTTAAAAAGTATACACATTTTTATTTTCTGAAAAAGATCGTTTCGCTAGATAAGACCCTTCTTCCTCAGCTGGGATCGTTTAAAGCCTTTTGAAGCTGCATTTAAACTACATTTTGGAAATTCAAAATCGGGGCACCAATGAAGTCCATTATATGGAGAAAAATCCTGAAATGTTTTCCTCAAAAAACATAATTTCTTTACGACTGAAGACAGAAAGACATGAACATCTTGGATGACAAGGGGGTGAGTAAATTATTTGTGAATTGTTGTTCTGGAAGTGAACTTCTCCTTTAATGTTAATTTTAACATTTATTAATGCATTATTAAAATCAAAAGTTGATTTAAAAAGTTGTTAACATTAGCTAATACATTGTGAATTTACATTAACTAACAATGAATGACTGTATTTACATTAACAACGATTAATAAATTGAATAAAAAATAATAAAATAATAATTAATAAATTAATAAAAAATTATTATTAAAATATAAATATCCAAAAACCACTAGAACAGTGTTATATATTTTGCTGACTTGTGTACTTATGTTATCCCAATTGTTTCCATTGATTTGGAAACTCCAAAGACACTTTAATGTGTTATGAATTTTATGTGATGAATGCACAGAGTAGCATGATGACAGAAATTTTAACACAAACAAATGTATCCAGTATGATAAAACAGCACTGTTTTTACCTACATACGCATGACCGAAAAGAGCGAAAGCAGTCGGCTGTGGCGTAATAAAAGCTCCGCTGCTTTCAAGCCATCTATTGCGCTCGTCCTTCATTAGCAAGCACTTCAGCGTCCTCATTTCGCTTCCACAGCTGTTAGCCCCACTAATAAGGAATAATGCCAAAACATAAAAAAAAAAAAAAAAACATTTGTTTTTCTTTCTTTTGTGGAATAGTGTTGGACTTTCATTTCCTGCTTCATACTCTTCATGCACTCCAGAATGCCTGAGGCTTTTTAATTTCACATTGGTGAAAAGCCAAAAATCTAACTTTTTTATATTAAAAACAAGCAAGCAAGCTCATCTCAGATGAGGAAAAAGTAACGCAAAAGTAACATAATGCATTACTGCATTAGTTACTTTTTAGGGAGTAACGCAATATTGTAATGCATTACTTTTAAAAGTAACTTTCCCCAACACTGGTAGTAAATCATTTTTGCTTTTTCACTTGAACTTATTGTCATCTTTTAGAAAACTAATATCCTCAGAATATAATATCTCTGCATCAGTCTACCTCTGAAACCTTGGAAAAAAATATTGCGGTGCCAGTTTTCACTCTCAATGTGTATGTGCTTAAATGCATAATTTAATTTCAAAGCAGTGCCTTTATTTTGGTCTTAGTGCATTTATCTTGTCTTTTGTCTGTTTCAGACTTCACCCCAATAAATCCATTTCCACCTGACGGCCTCTTTGCACTGCATTCTGTGTGGACATCAGGGACGGTGTCCATATGTCCTCTCTGCTGTCAGATAATGTTGTCTGTCTAATAGTATTTGTCCTGCGATCGTTAAATTCTTAAGTAAAATGTCTTAGAGCTCACTGATTATTTTTGAAAATTCAGATTTCCCAGAGCAAGGATGAGTTCAGCTTACTTTACAGCGCTATAAAAACAGTTGTGATGCTGTTTCAATAAATATTGCAAATTATTGATATCATGATTATAAATAACTTTGCATGTATAGATCATACAGTAGCATTTCTTTTAGAGGCATATGAGGTAGAGGATCCACTATAAGTGCCAGATCCAATTTTAGAGGGGCCTTATACACATCTGACTTCAACACAATTTCAAGAAATGATTCACTCAATTCACTCATACTTTACTCCCCTTAATGATATTTGAGTCAGTGAGATGAACTAGAAAACAGATCAGCAAGTGAATTAGTCTTTTGAGGCTGTGCTTTCCAATAAACCTGTTGAGACTGGTCACACATCTGATTCATTCTGGAATCTTTTTTCAATTTACTGACTCAGGTCATTATGCTTCCAAAGTGGATTTTTGATATTTTAAAGCTTTTTGGTACTTTCATGGTGTATTTTTGTTCTTTTTGGAGCTTAATACCAGCTGTGGTCTCTATGAACCGTTGTGTTCTGGAAGAAGCCGCATCAAGATTATTGGTAATACTTCTGTTCCAGAAAAGAAACAAGTCATAAGGGTGTGGAAGAACATTAGGGTGAGCAAATAATGACAATTTTTGGGACAACTATTTCTTTAAGCCCATCTTGCCTTGGTTTCAAAACACTACTGGTGCCTTTTGACTCTCATATTAGCACTTTAAAACTGATAATTTGGTTTTGAGGGAACATTGGTGCATAGGGACCTGTAGGTAGATTACTTTCTCCTCTCACACCCTCGAACAATTAGTTCCCCCGCTTAGTTCCCTTCCATCACAGCCAACACAACAGTTTTCCAGAATCCAGACAAGCAACTTAGCAATGAAACTCAATCTAATCCACCTCATTATACTCCAGGGAAAGTGTTAACATTTACAGGAGAGGAGGAAGCCCTGGCAGTGGACAGATGCAGCTTGGCAAGGTCATTCCAGTTCTGGCTTCCTCTGGCGGCGTGTATCCGAGTGGCTGAAGTCTGACTGTGGGCCGGACGAGGAAGCCTGGCGCTCTCTCACACTCAGCCCAACCCACCTCGCCTCTCACTTTTTGAGCACAGGCTTTACTGGAGCTTATAGAAGAACCCACATGGTCTCAAAATACACAACAGCACTCCTGGCTAAAACAAAGGTCTGATTGTTGAGTTGAAGCTTTTGGTGGATGGGGTCTCATTCTTTTAGAGAGGCACAGTAGATGAAGTAGTTTGATTTAGATTACTGCCCGCTGGGTAATCAGGATTTGGGCTCGAGTATGTCCTTGCGTTCCCCCTGAACTTTCGGTAGCGTTTGTCTTTTCTTCTATTTCAAGGAATAATTCTCTCAAAAATTTACTCACCTGCACCTGCAAATCTCAGGTGAAAATTGTCACTCCCAGACAAGATGTTTTTGAACATTTTGTTTCATGGAACATAAAATATAATATGGGGTTGGAACTACATAAACCATTAAATGACTATTAAATGAAATAAACTATTAAAGGGTCCACCCAAAAATTAACGTTCTGTCTTCGTTTACTCACCTCATGTCATTCCAAGCCTGAATGACTTACTTTTTTCCTGAGGAACACAAAGGAAGATATTTTGAAGACTTATGATATCCAAACAATTTTGGTGACCAATGATATCCATTGTATGGACAAAAAAAAAAAAAAAAAAAAAACACACTTTCTCAAAATATCTCATTTTGTGTTCGGCAGAACAAAGAAAGTCATTTTGGGTTGGAACATTTTGATGTTGAGTTAGGGGCCGTTTACATATCGCGTCTTTTGCGCGGTCAAATTCGTTATTTCAAATGTAGGTGCGCGGCAGCCGCGCTCATAACGGAAGCGACGCGCTCCGTTTTTCCAGGCGCGTCCATGCACTTTTCATAATGCCGCAAGCGCACCGCGGGTCATGTGACAAACCAACCAATTAGCTTCATCCTTTACGGTAACAACATTGAAAGTTCATAGCCGTACAGGGATAGCCATATTTACATACATTTAATAGTAGAGATACAGCAATAGATTTTTTTGTCCTGGAAAATGAGCGCGGGTCATGGTTGCTTAGCAACGGCAGACGCCACGGGAGCGCAAGCTACAGAGCGCTTTGGAAAGTAGGAGAAAGCGGCGCGCCTAGCATTTTCCACGCGTTTTTAGGCGCGACATGTGAATGGCCCCTAAATGACAAGTCTTCATTTTATGGGGAACTATCCCTTCATCTTTTAGTAATAACCTAATTAGGTCACTGTGATTATGCCTTGTCATGTTTAAAAATTGCTTATGCTTTTAATGGAGAAGCAGATTCAAATGTATAAGATTATTAAGGCTACGCGGTTGTGCTGGGGTAATAATAGGTCCTGGAAAAACCACTGGGCTTTTTCCAATTTAACAGTCAAGACTGGGTTTTCATACAATAATGTAACGTATATGAAGACATTTTTGGTAATGCCATTATAAATAGCAGCATTTCACCCGATTATGTTTTTTGAAATTATCCCTTATACACCGGGAGACATCATAGTCATAGCCTCCACAGAAGCGAAGGTCCTTTGTTACTGAACCAGCCTGTCTTCCTAAAATAAAGGGCAATTGAGCTTAAATTGCCTGGGTGGAGACCAGGGACACAATTACATGATGTCCTTGATGAGTGTCTCCATCTAAATTACACGTATTACATATATAATGTAGAGACAATGTAGTGACAATTACTTGTTCCCTCCAGACAAGGTGCAACACAATTTTCCAGTGACAAGTAATTTGTCTCTCACCAGTGAAAACGAAAATGTTATTTAACGCAGCACGATCCCAGCGAAACAACATTTAATTAAAGTAAGGCATACTGGACCAATAAGTTTGCAAAATGAGTGGAACACCACAGAAATAGGAACTGACAGACCGGTCACACTACTCTTTTCATTCCATTGACTTTAATTTATACGTAAGTGAATGCAGAAGACAGGAAACACAAGCTCATGCGAATTTTGCTGATCCTAAAATCCCTATTTTTACCCTGCAAATTTTTATCACATTAAGAACATGAAGATATATTACCATTAGAAAACTGATATTGCATCTCAACTGTATTAGATGAATCTGTTAATAATTTAATATGTGAAACACAAATCTGCAGCCAGGGTTGCCAGGTTTGCAAAACAAAACCAGCCCAACTGTTATTCAAAACTAGACCAATCGTGGTTTTTCCATGGTTTTCCCTGCCTTTGGGGGTCTGCTCTGTCGAAATCGTGTTCTGGGGTGTCCCCCTCAAAAAAAAAAAACCAAAAACTGTCTGCAGTGCTGCATTAAAGTGAAGTAGATTACATGAGGTCTATAGAATTAAGTTGTTTTTTCTATAATAATAGTAATAATAATAATAAAAGATGCAGAAGAGCGTGACATCACACGACAACTATTCTGCGCATGCAAAGTCTAGTCTGGTTTACTTTGATTTAAAGGCCCATTTTTCTTTTTTCGCTCAGGGGTAGAACAACATTCTGACAGTGTTTGGATGAGTATTTACAGTGGAGGTCAAAAGTTTACATACCCCTTGCAGAATCTGCAAAATGTTAATTATTTTACCAAAATAAGAGAAATCATGCAAAATACATGTTATTTTTCATTTAGTACTGACCTGGGCTGCGTTTCCAAAAAGCATCGTAAGCTTAAGCTGATCGTAGCTCCATTGGTTTCAACGGGTCTACGATGTACTTAAGCTTATGATGCTTTTTGGAAACGCAGCCCTAATATTTTCACACTGAAGACAACTTTCAGAGTCCCTCAGTTGTCCTCAGTGTAACAAGATGGATCTCAAAATCATACAGTCATTGTTGGAAAGGGTTCAAATACACAAAAATGCTAAAAAACAAAAGAATCTGTGGGACCTGGAGGATTTTTCTGAAGAACAGAACAAACACGGGAATCATAAACTACTGTCACTAAACAAACAAACACAGTTGTGGATCATTCAGGTAAGAACACAGTATTAAGAATCAAGTGTATGTAAACTTTTGAACAGGGTCATTCTTATAAATTCAACTATTATTTTCTCTTGTGTAAACATCTTTTATGTGAAATATCTTACTTAGGTCAGTACTAAATACAAAATAGCATGCATTTTGTATGATCCCTCTTATTTTGGTAAAAAAAAAAAAAAAAAAACATTTTGTATACGATATTCTGCAAGGTTTATGTAAACTTTTGTCTCTGTTTTTCTTTCAATAACACACTGAACACACAATAAAAATGACAGCTGTGAAAAAACATAAGAAATCAACATCTTAAGGATCATGTGAATATGTTTGCACCAGACCTGCAGCTGGCATTCCAGTCAATTGGTCTCAGTCACGTTTTTTATACCGCACTTCATGCAATACAGCTTCAGGCTATGAGTATTTTTGCGACTTTGGAGCCCCCTACAGTTGAGTGAGTATAATTCACCGTTGTATATCGTCATAATTACAGTCCACAGCTGTACACGTGAATTTGTTGCTGTTGTACAGCAGTTCGTCCTTTTCGAGGGTTTCATACCGCTCACCAAACTTACATGCTAACAGAACAGATTGTGAGGAAGCCATTCGCATGATCTGAAGTAAGTGTACCATCAGAATTATTTTGAAACTCCATTTCAAGGTAAATAAATAAACCTTAGACAGTTGCTTTAATTAAGAAAGCGGAAACGTTATTAATTACAGTGCCAGTTTGAACTATTCACCTTATATTTCCCATAAGAGCAGGCGTGGCCATTTGTAAATGTCTGGCTTCAGTATCATTCCCATCCAGCTGTACAAAACAACTAGTTTTGCTGCTTGATATTGCAAACTTACGTGTCTTACTATATTATTTAATGTATTATCTTAATTATGAACACACTAGTTTGTAGTGTAAACATTTTTACCGTTTACTGTACTTTGTTATTCTCGTTATTTCCCTTTGAGGGTTTG
Organism: Cirrhinus mrigala; assembly: GCA_036247105.1. Taxonomy (NCBI): domain Eukaryota; kingdom Metazoa; phylum Chordata; class Actinopteri; order Cypriniformes; family Cyprinidae; genus Cirrhinus; species Cirrhinus mrigala. Next base: position 5,718,508 of record CM070009.1, read on the forward strand.
TACTTACGATGTGGTCAGTTACCCCAATGCGTGGCGCCATACTGGCGATACTCGGCTATGAACAACTGCATGGATTGCAAGTTTAATGTTGTTTTGCTAATTTATACTCTCAAAAATATATGGAAGCATCTAAATAATATAAAGAAAGACTTATTAAGCAGGAAAGGGCACAATATTTTGACAAACTACAGTGAACAGGTGGTAAAGATATGTAGGAGCAGTATTAATGAAGATATTAGCCTAATATTTTACCTACCTGACTGGAAATGATAAGAACAAACACAGTTCTTGCCCTGGAAATCCTGGTTCAGTTTGGCCCACCACACTTTTTGTTCCTTGGACACTTTTTTGCACTCCTCTCCTTGATTTGTTTAAATGTTTTTCCTGTTCTGATCAGTACAGCCCAAAACATGACAATAATTGACAATTTTCAGCAGCAATAATCAGCAAAATATCCAAGTTTCGTTTGGTTCAGTGGCATTGTTTACGTTCAGTGCTGCCAATATGGCCGACTGATGATGCATCGTGAAAACACTCTATAGCGGCTAATGAACAGGACATTTTACACATTCACTGAAAACGTTTTTCTTCCGTGTTGAAAAATAAGGTGGATAAAGCAGCTCTCCAGCAAATTCATAAATGTTCTGACATCTGTTGCAGCTGAAGCTTAAGACAAAAACATAAAAACACACTGAAGAGGAAGCTTCTTATCACTGTAATCAAATCTCATCTGTTAAAGACAGATTCTGATTCTTATTAAACGTTAAACGTTTCTTCAATCGCTTCTGTGCAAAGGCAATGCCGCAGTCTGCATACACCTTATGCAAACCCTGTGTGTTTAGTTAGTATGAGGTTTCACCTTCTCCACTTCAACCTTTTCTAATTCGAATTTAATTAATTTTGAGGGGAGCGAGATGGAAAGTTCTGTTAGTAATTCTGAGACGTGTGCGTTTTATCTGGCTGGTTTTCTGGAATAGCGAGGGGCTCTGCTACAGTGCCGAGAGTCAGGAAGAATGCTAATAATTCTGAAAGGCTTACAGTTGGCCGACAGTAGCCATGGCGATGGCTCCTGTACAATGGAGGCCTTTTAAAGAGGCTGATGGGGAGGGGGGCCGTTCTCATCCACGGTGATATTGCGACAGGGCATTTTCCACTCTCCCCTGAGCTGTTTGTTATAGGATTAGCTGCCGCCCATAGTGATCTGCACTATTCTGAGGTTAAAGTCTCTCTTTTAATAGTTTTAATAAAGTTCAAGCTATGAACCTGCTGTCTTTACAAGAAGGGAGCTTTAACTGCTTAGATTCATGTTGGCTGTATGGCCAAAATGTGCAAATACCTGTACGTGCTTGTTGAGTATAAGCAGTTGGTTGTCCATATCCACTTCAACTCGTCTGGGAAAGCTTTTTTTTTTTAGTGTGTTCTCTATATGTGAATAAGTGCATCCCATGTTGCACTGAATCATTGTAAATGCACCTTTGAGAATTACGTGCGTGTATGAATGAATAACAACTTTCATCTCTGCACCACGCGGCCGATTCAGTTGTCACATTGCACAAGTACTAGCAGAAAGAAATATGTGTAGCCGAAACTCATTTCTCCTCTACTTTGCTCCTCCAGACCTTGTGAGTTTGATTATTATCTACTCTCATTTAGCGTTTTTGGAAAGAACAATGTGCCCTCTTGTAGGTAGCAGCGTTTGCAGCAAGAAGAGGCCTTGTAGAGTTTCTTATTAAGATGTCTTGTCCAGGACAAGAACAGCATGTCTAATTAAACCTCATTATCTGACTTATCCATCATATTCGATTACATCACCGAATACACCCTACCGTCATACTGGTAAGTACATCTGAAGATATGAGTAATTATATATCATGCTAACAGGATCAGAATATAGTTATGTTTGCTGGAAATTCTTGGAAAAACATTTAGTGTTTAAAGGGATAGTTCACCCGGGCTCACCACCACCTTGTGGCTTTAGGAAAACAGCAAACAGTGAGCAATATGCATTTAAAGTGTTAAATATGGAAGAAATATGTCAGTCATTTATATGTGCCAAACTTCCTGCTACCAGGTGGTGGCGCTATGACTATAACTGAATATTGGCATGTAGATGTCTTCAGGCAAACACTTTTATCAAACGTGAAGTTTGGTGCAGATTAAACACTGTATGTTGTAGTTAGTGTAAAACATGACATATCCTGTTGCCAACAGGTGGCGCTATGATTATAACTGAATATTGGCCTTTAGATGTCTTCAGACCAGGACTTTTACCAAACGTGAAGTTTGGTGCAAATTGGACATTGCATGTTTAAGTTAGTGTAAAACAAGTCATTTACTGTTGCCAGCAGGTGGCGCTATGATTATAACAGATGTGTTCAGGACAGGGCTCTTATCGAACGTGTGACATTTGGGGCAGATCGGACATTGTATGGATGAGCTACTACACTTTCTGTTGGCGAAACATCGAACTTTGTTGGGGCCGCCACAGACGCTTCCTTTAACGAAAACTCAAGATATTCGCAATTTAACATTGCAAAGGCCTTTAGCGTAGACTGACCAAATATAATACTGATGTCATTAAATCTCTATGAGGAGTTTGTTAGAGCGTAAAACATGCCACTTCCTGTTGCCAGCAAGTGGCACTATGGCTATAAATGAATATGGGCATGTAGATGTCTTCAGGTCAGGAATCTTATCAACTTGAAGTTTAGGGAAGATCAGACATTGTATGCTTGAATTATTACAACATGCTTTTTCATGGTGAAACATCAAAGTTTGTCAGGCCACCACAGACATGCTCTTCAACGAAAACTCAAGATCTTCGCAATTTTATGTCACAAAGGTCTTTAGATTACACTGTCCAAATCTGGTGTTGATCTGAATACATCTCTAGGAGGAGTTTGTTTAAATACAATGCCTGAAAATGGCAAAAATGGCACAAAACTTGCTGGGGAAATTCAAAATAACAGACTTCTTGTTGGGTTTCGGACTTCGTACCGGGGCACCTTTTTGTAGGTACTGGTGTGTTACATGTGTTTAACAAATTTCATACATGTATGTGAAACAGCTCGAAGGACACTTTGTTTAAAAATCAAGCCATTTTGTCACACCTATTTCTGAAACCCATATCAAATTTTCACCACTTTTGGTGTGTGTGCAAAGTTTCATGAGTTTTCGAGCATGTTTAGGCCTGGTGAAGAAGAAGAAGAACCTGAGCAATTCCAATAGGGTCCTCACACCACCAGTGCTCGGGCCCTAATAAATATGTTCAAAAAGAAAACAGCTATTTTAAATTGTAATATTTTTAATAATGTTTTACAACAATTTTTTACTGTATTTTTGATCCAATAAATGCAGCCTTGAGAGCATTAAGAAATCTTGAGCTTAATGTCACTTTTGACAAGTTTGGATTTCTTGAACTCATACTTTGTATATTTTCATTTGTGAAATTTAGTCATGTTGGCTCACTGATTGTGTTGTGATTTTTTTTTTTTTTTTAAAGGGATAGTTCATTAATTACTCACCCTTATGTCCTTACAAACCTGTAATACCTTCATTCATCTTTGGAGCACAAATTAAGATGTTTTTGCTGAAAACCGAGAGCTTTCTGACCCTGCACAGACAGCAACGCAACCAGGCACATGCACAGGTAGGGCTCTGCCCTTTTTTTCTTACACTTCAAAGTGTTTTTTTTTTTTTTTTTTTGGTGGCAGTGTTTTTTTTTCTTCTTCTTCAATAAATCAATGCATATTGGTCACCCTTTACATTTGTCTACCTGTTTTACAAATATTTAGCTAGTGAGAAGTATTAAAACAAGCTTGTGACTAAATCTTGTTGGATCCGCTCAAACTGTCAGTCAAACCTCATAACTCCACCCCCTCTATCTTGACGGAATGAACAAAGTTCCACAGCAGCTGAGCTGAACGAAGTCTTGCAAGGGTAAAGATCTTGTTGTTTGAATAAATACAGCATTTTCTTTACGCAAGAAATACTGTCTATAAAGGCTCATATTTTATGTATTTGAGGTCTGAGATGTGTGGGACTGGAGAGAGGGGGCTAGCATTTGCCATCTAGTCTATAGCCAGTCTCTGCATACAGTAGCATTTCATCTCAAAATGAGATTTTGGCTAAATGTATTTTACAACAGAAAAAACTGAGCGCCCATATAGCTACAACAAACTTTGTAACCTGTTGATAAAAACGCAATATGATGCCGCCGTTTTGATGACGGACAAAATGTGCATTTGCACACATTTGCTGGTCAAAAACCCCATAACTGCATTTGAGTTTCACACAAAGCGACTGAGTGATTTTCGTCACTTAAATATATTTCTAAAAAAATTATTCTTTGATTTATTATTGCTGATACGCTTAATTATTAATAACATTTAACCATATTATATAGTCGCATGGTTCATGTTTGCACTGTTAATATGCAGGTATTCTCTAGCTAGCTCATTTCTTAATAGTATTCTATACTCTTCGCTCATCTTACATATGGTTTTAAGTAATGTTTTCATGACTAAAAAATACATTACAGAATCAGATCACTGTGAAATCTTTATATTTTATCATGCAGAATGTAATATTCTGTGAATAGCCTATATATATATATATATAAATAGGATTAGGAGGGGAAAGCTGTAACTCCAACTGTACTATTTTAGACATTCATGAGACCAACATCACTGGTCCTCAACAATATCAAGTTTTTGCCAGGTAGGCGGATATGTTGGATACGCTATAGTGATGGTATGGCAATAGTTTCTTATAATATCCTATTGTGATTGGAATTGTGTAATAGCTGGAATAGCTTTACCTTCCCCTCTTTTCAGTGACACACATAAACATGTTAACCAAATGATACAAATGAGCTTATAAAACCAAACTATAGCTAACAGCTAAATAGCTAAAGTGAAATATTTATCTTCAAAAATATATATCTTTAAACTATTTTATTAGGGGCCAAGCACCAAAGGTGCGATGGCACCTATTGTATCCGTTGCCGTTCCTATTATTATTATTCTTCTTCTGCTCTTGAGTCTATGGCAGCCCATAGAACCGCTTGCGGGAAAGTTGTGAAATTTGGCACACTGATAGAGGACAGTCTCATCATTAACCACAGCAAATTTGAAGTCTCTAACTCAAACTCTCTAGCGCCACCACTTGTCCAAATTTTCAATAATTTTATGCTAATAACTTTTGAACCGTAAGGCACAGAATCAAAATTCTTTTTTCCTCTGAATCCTTGGCTCATGCTAAGTCGAATGATGTCCAGAATTCAAAAATTCAAAAGTAAGGTTTAGTTTTTTTTCTATAATTTTTTATTTTTAAAACATACTTTTTCGAACTCGTCCTAGACGGTGCGCCTGATTTTCACCAAAATTGGCTCAGATCATCTTCAGACCATGCTGGCAAAAAGTTTTGGAATTCAGGTTGATTAGTCAAACCGTTTTCGAATAACATGCGAAAAAATTCTATGAAAAGCACGCAAAATTGGATGTGAGCCTATATCTCCGCAACAGTATGGTGTATTGAGACCAAACTTGGTGTGTGTAATAACAAGCATGACCTGAGGCTACCTGCAGTGTTTCAGCACAGTGCCACCTAGTGGTCAGGAGATACGAAAAATGGGTATTTTTGCTTAGAACTTCTGAATGGTTTGGCCAAAAATCACAAAACAGCTGTCTTCATATTCGTTGCATCATGCAAGTCCATCCATACCCAATTTTCCCATGTCAGCCATTTTGAGTGTCGGCCATATTGAATTTTGTCCAAAAATGGTATATTTTTTTAACGCATTGACGTATCGTTACGAAACTCGGTATAATGAGTTATAATGAAATGTACAAAAATGCTTAACTTCTGCTTACATTAGCCTATTATAATGAATGTAATCTCAATAGATTCCTTGGGTCAAATCGAGAACATTGATACCCATTATGCCAATATTGGCCAGACATCCTGTCCGCCATTTTGATTAAAGTTGAAAACCTACTTTTTCGAACTCCTCCTAGACCGTTAGTCCGATCTTCACCAAATTTGACTCAGATCATCTTTAGACCTTGATGACAAAAAGTTATGGATTTCGTGTCGATAGACAAAAGCATTTTCGTACAGCGCCACTACACATTTGTGGCATGATGCCAAAATCACTCTGAGGCTGTATCTCTGTAAATCTTTGACATAATAACACCAACCTTTGTGTGTGTCATTGTCACCTCACACAGAACACGTCACATCAATTTGAAAACAGCACCACCTGTTGGTCAAAAGTGATAAGCCATGAAATTGTATTACTATTGGTTGTATTTATGATTTTTCAGCCATTTCAACTGATATCATCCTAAAATGGCTTTAATTACTCATTGTTGTAGTCAGTCTGGTGCTCCTTGCCGTGCTTAGCTCCTCATTCTGCCTCTTTTGTGCTTGGCCCCGCAATTGCTGCTTGCAGCTATATTTATTATTATTATTATTATTATTATGGTTATTAATAGTGAATAAATCTAAAGCTTTGAGACTATTAGTTTGTGTTATTTCATTTGCATGCAACATGAACTCAACTACCACATTCAAGGCCTAGAAAGGTGGTAAGGAAGGACATCGATAAAATAGTCCATGTGACATCAGTGGCTCAACCTTCAGTTTTTGAAGATACGAGAATACTTTTTGTGCGCAAAGAAAAAACAATGGCTTTATTCAACATTTTTTTCTCTTCCGAGTCAATCTTTAATTTGTGTTTTACAGGATTGGAACAGCAAGAGGATGAGTAATTAATGACAGAATTTCCATTTTTGGGTGAACTGTTCCTTTAAGTTATAACTAATGTTGATTGAAATATTCTTTATGCTTGTTCTTGTTGGATAATCTAATGAATGTGTTTTGTGTTTCCAGGGTGAATTGAGAAAAACTTAATTTCTGAACAACAATACTTAAAAAAGGATACACAATTATGTTTTACGAAGTATGAGCAGATGTTCCACTTTTGTGGTGTATCCTGTGAGCGCTGATATTCTTGTACATACCCAAATGATGATTTCCACATGGGACATTAATTTTTAATTTGCTATGTTTATTTCAGCAGTTTCTAATAGGAACCATCTCTTCTGTATCTCATTAAATAGAAGGGTTGGACAGTGAGTCATAAATCCAGCCCTGTTGGACACAGCCCTAGGTAACTGCATATGTGGGGCCCTCTATAAAATCGTTATAAATATGTGGGATGTTTAATTACGGCCAGGTGGAACTAAAGCACACGAGTCCTGGAGCTCCTAACACCTGGTGAGAGAGAAATGACACCCTGTGGTCATTAACGTCTCCTGGCCATAGACCGGCTGGCGAGTCCTTTGTGATAATGACCAGGATTTTATAGAGAGAAGCTGTGGAGGGTCTGCAGTTAACAGACCTTGACTCTCATTAGGTAGCTGCTTTTTTTAGACAAAATTGAGTGGAATAAGGCACATCCAAAATGTGCGTACATTTTAAAAAATGTTTACGGAGCAAAAGTTTTGCCTGAGCTCATTGTTTTGATAAAACATGGCAGCTGCCTGCGTTAATAGATTTCAAAGGCGAGTAAAAGAGAAAAATAACATTTTATCTCACACAGAGTTTAGAGCCTACTTTATTGAAGAGATAATTTTCTAAAAACATGAAAAACTAGCTGAGCGTACTGTGAGAGAATCGTGATTTCACAATACCGCTGTTATAACACCAATGAGCCTTTGTTTACTTTCAGATAGGGATTTCTGTTTCAAAAAGATCATGTTTTAGATCTCATGCCCTGTGTGGTGCAAGAGGAAATGCTTTTAAGAAAATAGATACGTAAGTCTTGCCCGTTCATCATCATGTTACCATCTATCAGAGCTAGCAGACTCGACGACTCAAACAAGAGGAGCCGGTGCCAAACACGTGGCTCGCTTCTAGATAAATATCTGTGGACATCCACAGATATTTCACTTTCGAAAATATAGAGGCCCCAGAAAACAGAAAAGGTATCTTTCTGTGAGGATGGCCAAATAATGTAATTATATGATTGAAACACCAGATATGTTGTAATTATATGATTACAGTAGAAATAGCAGAGATGCTATAATTATGATTATGACAGCTGATGCGGTCATTCTCCAGGAAACCACAGTCCTTATATCTTTCCAAAAGCCTTAATGAACAGTTTGAGAGGCATGTGCTCCCTGCCTTAGAAATTGCCACGTTGTTGTTAGGAATTATAGTAATTTGGGGACGGAGGCTGCTGGATCGCATCGGGAATGTGGGTTAATTGCTAAGTCGTGTGCTTTTATAGACCGCAGGTTAATGGGCAGGCTGTTTTTATATAGCGCGTGCGGAGGGACGCCTATAGATTATCTTGCTAATTGACTTGAGAGGTCAGATTCGGTTGCTGACGTGCGGTCGATGTCTAATCTAGACTAGCTAATGAGGTCGTAGATTCGTTTAACTGACGTGTTTTAGCTTTATTGATTTTTCAGGTTAGCAATGTGGTATGCTCACACCTTTTTTATATTTTTGTTTGCGCACATCTGAAACGAAATGCAAACAGAAGATTCAGTCATCATTTACCATCTTGTTAAAACCTGTTTGACTTTTTGTGGAGATAATAAAGGAGGAGACTGTAAAAGCATCATAAAAGTAGTCCAGTAGTGTAGTTTCATGTGAAAGAGTGCAATTTGGTAACATGGTAACATTTAACTATAATAAAAAAAAAATTGAATGCATTTATTAAATAATGTCTAACATGATCTAACATGATCTAACATGAACTAACGACGAATGGTTGCAAGTGATGTTAACAAATCCTTTAACAAATGTTTTGCTCGTTGTTAGTGTTAGTGAATACATCAGTTGACGTTAACTAATGGAACCTTATTGTAAAGCGTTTCCTGCAGATCTTATTTTTGCAAGTCATGCAGGTTTGACTTAATTTACTGAAGGATGTGAATGACAGAACTTATTTTTGGGTGAACTGTCCCTTTCAAATCAGTGTCACTATGCCTGGTGTCATAACACTGTTGGTGTTTGAATGAGTAGAGATGTTTTTGTTTGCATTATACCATGTATGTTTTATCTTATCATGTTAAAATAGATTAGCTACTGAATCCTGTGCTGGTAAACGAATGATGTGGCTTCCTGTGTCTTTGTCCTCTTTGAATCTGTGGGCTTGCTTTCTGATAAAGTAGAATGCCCCCAATTAGCCTCTCATTTCCTTGTCACTTTCTGTCTGAAGTTAGCAGATTCCTCTCAGAAGGCTGCGTGTGTGAGTGTGCGTGTCAGATATTCCAGGAAGAGTAAGGCCAGAAACACACTTTACGCAAGCACATAAATACTGACGACAATGCATTGCAATCATTGGGTCCCACATATTGTGCGTTCTTGTGATACTGTTGCAGTAGCAATCATCAGTACTCATGGCACCCATAAAGTTACTTTCAAATGCCTTTGTTATCCATTTGTTTAGTTATGGCATATTGAATATTGTTGCTGGGACCAAGTGTGAATACTACATCACAGCCATTTGTGAGCGCTGTCCATGTGTAGCACACCTGCAAGAACTCTCTGTGTACACTAGTCTCTGAGTTAACGGTGTCCCGACACCAATATTTCAACGATTCAGAAAATATTAATTACTGGCCATTTGAGATTTTGGTATGGTGATGAAGCTTAGGAGGATCATGATTTTTGTTAGACAAAACAACCATAAGCTACATGTAAAGCAGGGCCAATTTTAAACAACTGTATTTGTGGCACTTCTAAAAAAAAGCACAAAAAGTTTTATTTCTGGTTTTGTTTTATGTTGAAATCTGAAATGATCTCATTATTTGGCAACTGACTTCTGAGAAAAACACAATAAAAACTGCATTTCATTTTTCAAAATATTTCAAAGTAATGGCACTTGGCACTGTTAAGGATCCCCCACAATCTCAGAAAAAAATTACAAAAGCTGTCACTGGGGTGGTGCCTTTTCAAAAGGAGAACTTCTGTAACTTATAGGGTATATTGACACTTCATTAGTCTGCTAGTTCTCTTGCTTTGGTCTTTTGTTTGTTTGGTGTGGTTCGCTTTCACACTGGTCTTATTACAAGTGAACCAGAAATTGTAAACAAAACCACATGTATGCTAAGGTCATCCATTCAATGGTTCATCCATTCAACCATTCCAGAGTTCGTTTGGAACCGGACCGAGACCACCTCTTCAGCTGGGTCTCAGTATGGTTGATTGGTCCGTACCTGAGTGCGAATGCTGTATTCACACCTGCCCGAAAGATCTGCTTCAAGGGAGGAAACAAACTTGAGTTTGATTTAATCAGACCAAACAAGGCAGGTGTTAACACACACTTACGTACTAATATGTACCTTTAAAGGACCAATATGGATCCTTCATGTACAAAGTGGGCAGTTGTGGGGTGGTTGTGGCCTAATGGTTAGAGAGTTGAGCTTGTAACCCAAAATTCGTAGGTTTGAATCTCGGTACCGGCAGAGCTTGTCGGGGGGGGATAAATGTACAGCGCTCTCTTCCACCTTCAATACCACAACTGAGATAAGACCCTCCAGCAAGATACCAAACCTCAACTGCTCTCCGGGTGCAGCAGCAAAAATGGCTGCCCACTGCTCTGTGTGTGCACTTGGATGGGTTAAATGCAGAGCACAAATTCTGAGCATGGGGCACCATACTTGGCCACTCGTTGTCCTTTCCTTCTTTTCCAAAGGTGTATTTTTTTAAAAGGTACAGTGATGAAGGTAGTTTTTTTTCTAAGTGCAGTTATAAATTGCCATCTGAGACATTTTGGGAAACACTGTGGAATGTGAAATCAAGCTTTAATTAGCTAAGAAGCTTCTGCGAAATATACTTTGGCTGTTCTACTCTTTCACCACATCCCAAAGATGCCCTGTTGGATTTAGGTGTGGTGATTGTAGAGGCCATTGGGTACACTGAACTGGACTCATTTTCAAGTTGTAATGTTTGGTTTCAGCAACAGCTGAACCTCTTGAACTTCCTGATCTGCATGCTTTTGTTTATTGAGGTGTTGCTGATGATTGGCTATTTGCGTATTTGCAATTGAACAGATGTACCTACTTAGGGGGCTGTCATGGCCTAATGGTTAGAGAGTCAGACTTGTAACCCAAAGGTCACAGGGGGGGAGGGGGTAAATAACCAGCACTCTCTTCCACCCTCAATACCATGACTGAAGTGAGACCCTTGAGCAAGGCCCACTGCTCCGGGTGTGTGTGGGTGAAATGCAGAGCACAAATTCTGAGTATGAGTCTTTTCCTTTCCTTACTAAATTGCCCACTGAGTGTCTGTTCTAATGTAGTTCTATAGTATCTTTAAATTTAAAACTGCTGGCCCATCAGACCACAGAATCTGGCTCCAGCGCATGCATGCAACCTGAAAATAGCAGCCTTCTCTTGGCATTTCCTTGAATCCTTTGGCAGAAGCCTCCATAGCCAAAAATGCTCAGATTGACCTCCCTCATCCTGCGCCAACCTGCCATGACCTCACCCTGTGATTGACACTGAGAATGTTTTTTGTATCTTCTCAGGACTTTTTTTCTTTTAGTGCTGTTTGTTCTTTGCCTAAGAGAACTTTCGTCATTGGTGTAACATGACTTGGGCTTCCGTCAACGTTCGACCCTTTTTGTGACTGCTTTTGGCTCAGGAGGTTTTCAGTGTGTTTTAGCGGTGACCTCATAAGGAGTTTCAGCTCAGGCTTCGGGGCCTGTTTGGCTCTGGTCCAAAATGAGCTAATCGCCGAAACAACAGCCAGCTGGTGATGGGGCCATTGCTCCCCTGACCCTTGTCTGCGCTTTGCATCCTCCAGTGTGTTTTGAGCCTTATTGGGAGCGTGGTGTCAGCCTTCACACTCTTCCCACTCTCCTCTAGAGTCTGTTTCTTGCTGAGCCAACGGCTGCCGGATGGTCCTCCGGCGCCTGGCTGAGCAGCAGTAGAGTCAGTCCTCTGCGATGTGTCCCATAGAGGGAGGACAAATAGTTTGGTCTGGCCTAACTCCAGCACGGAACAGCCAGAGACACAGGGGTCATTTTGTCTTTTAGGGTGGTCCACTGAGAAGTCACTGAGAGTGTGTTGTCCTCAGATGCAGATAATAGGAGGATGTTGTACTTTGCCTTTGTGGTGTTTTTCTAAGTTGCAATGAAGCGCCTTTCATGGTAAGTCCACTCTATCTGTCTAGACTTTCCTTGTGTCCTGGGAGTAGGAACACAGATGGAATGCCATGCATCATAATCGTGATTCCCTGTCACATCCAATGAAGATGAATGAGGCTGGTCTGGTATTATGTTGTATGCGGATTTGACAGTGTGCTGTGGTATGTCTGCTGCGGAGGGCTATTGAATTACTAATATTAGATCTCAACCGGCAATGGCCGCCTAAGGTCGGACTTTTGGCTTGGACACGTCTGTGTTCGCATGAAGCCAATCAGTGCGAGTTCAAAGGTTGCTGCACTTCAGATCCTTGCACTGCATCATGAAGGGATGGTGTCGGTGGATAACGTGTTTAAGACCATTAGTCAGACTCTTATTCGGGATTTCTATCCCAGCTCAGAGTAACCCACTCAACCTGGAGTCAATCTACTGGAGGCGTACACGTGTGGGGGCAGCCAGGGGTCAGCGCTAGCCACAGAGTCATATCTCCTTTCTCCCTTGTACCCTCTCCTGCCCGCACCCTGCATTTGGATCTCATTATTCAATTCCCTCAGAATTCTCCAATAATTAAAAAGACGTTCCTCTCTAGATTAGCGGCTATTCCCTAGGATCTCTTTGAGCCAATCCAAACACGTACAAGGAGGCAGAGAGGGGTCAACGGCAGGGCTCCTCACACTCTGAGCCTGTTGGCCAGCCCTGGACACCTCTGGATCTCAGGCACAGCTGGATCCAGGGACTTGGTTACTCTAGGGTCAAGCACAAACCCTGATTGAATGTCGAATGCAAGTTACCGACTCTTACACAACTTGTCCGATTCATTTAGCAGCACTCCAGAAAATCTCCTTTGACATGGCTTACTTTTTACTATACTTTTTATGGCTGGAGTCTTTGTTTACATACCTTTCTGTTTCATTTAGTTAGAATCGCTTTAGTAGACTTCCACTGGAAAGAGTGAAATTATATATGAAAATTAAGGACAACAGGCTTTTCAGATGTCATTAGTTTAATAGTTCCACCCATAAATCATTGACCGAAAGCTCCAGGTGGTAAAGACTTTGCTTCAAGTAAAAAGAAATAATGAAGGTTTTCCTGCCCATAAACCCTTTGCATTTGCAGAGTCTAGTTAGCATTGTTTTGTTAAGGATATAAAATGTTGCCTGCAGTTTTTCTCTTGAAAGAACTCTTCATTCTGCTTTCTCCAGAATTTCAGTGCATCGTCTTTTATGTCTTTATGAGTTTACCACTTGACTGTGTTATTAGATTAGAAGTATGTGCTTAAGCAGCAACACTGGTGAATGCTCTTATTGTGTGACCATCAGGGTGTCCTCGTATAAGACAGTAGCCAGGATCTACACCACCCGCTATTTACTAAAGTGAGAGAAACCTGCGCCACAGGGCAACGTAGCCACAAGTTGTCTTGTATAGAAAATTATGATTATGATCTGTGCTGCTAAAGCATGTGATGAAGCTGTGACTGCCAGATAGGTGCAAACAAAGGACACAACTTTAAATTTGGGGGTTGACTCTTGGGCCTTGAACTTGTGATCAAAAACAAATGGAAAGGCGCACCCTCAAGGGCCCCAGGACTGAGAGAGGGATTCAAACGCACGTCACAGGACACCCAAATTAGATTATCTCCCTTGTGTTTCACCCTTTGTTTCTGTGTTTACACTTTACAACGTTTGGTTATAATTTTCTGTCATATGATGCAGAGGGAGGGTTTGTGGTTTTTTAATTCAATGCCTGTGAATTTCCTGCTCACATGAGCTCTTGTGATGTGCATGCTGGGGCTTAAATAATACAAACAAGGACGCTGTCACTTTGTGTCACTATGTTTTTGACAAACACCTGATTATTATTGTTGACGGCAGGAGAATATGTGTTGAACTACACACATTAGACCTCGTTTGTCAAATATGAGCCCTTCCAGTTTAGTTTTGTTGAAGGGGAAAGGCAGGCACACTGAACTAAATTGAAAGCTGAGAATGTGTCTATTCTTAACCTAACCCTGCTTTTAGAATTAGGGATTGATTTGAGCTCTCTGCTGAATCGCTTTGATTGTCTGTCTTCCTGGTGGGTATTTAGTTTTGCCTGGTTAACCTCATGGATATGGCTGGATGTGCGTCAAAGACACTGATTATTACCTGACCCGACTCTGGTTTGAGTTGGCTGCCTGTGCTCCTGCTCTTTATAAAACGTTTCTTGTGTTCTTTAACAGGAGCCCAAATTACAGGCTGCGTACATTTATTTTCAGGTAGTGGAACCAGGCACAATGGTCCTAATCTATCATTTTGTGCAGACTACTGCTGCTAGTCTCAGTTTCAAATGCAAAGGTGGTTACCATGAGTGCTTTTGAGTCCAGAGTGGTTGCTGTTTTGCCAAAGTTTGCAATAAAATTCTACATGTTCAGAAGATCTATTTTTTTTCAGATTTTCAGAGTTTGGATGATGCACTTAGTAGCAAGCAAACTAAATATATTTGAGCTTAAAGGGTCATCGGATGCTAAGTTCACTTTTACATGTTGAACATTAATGTGTGTTGGCAGTGTATGTACACATCTACCCTATAATGATAAAAATCCATGCAGTGGTTTTTAATTAATCTGTAAAAATAATATCCCCTTTTTCAAATCGAGCCATTCTCAGATGCCTGTCGGTGTGGCGCCACACCCACAGAGGCCGCTCACGCGATAGTTGATTGACATGAGCGTTTTACCTTAGATCAGTTGTAACAGTCTGCCCTCTTTGTTTCGATGCTGGAGCAGGGATGTAAGTTAGACAAGAATATCTCCGATTGAGCGATTGAGGTGTTGTGTTGCTGGATGTAATAATGAACATAGTGGTCGTCATTCACTCCCGACATCTGAGCTGCTGAAGATGCAGTGAGTTACATTTGTTTGTGAAGTGAATGCGCCTCCTGATCTACATATACCCATCTATGTTCGCGCGAATCATTCGTGATCCAGCTTCACTTACAGCAGAAGTGAATAAAAGGTTTTTTTTATGAATCTTTGCGATCGCCTTTCCTAATAATGTGCTAGTTAGCAAGTTTAGCGGCTAAACGCGCTAAATGTGGCTAAAGTAAACAATCTCTCAGAGCAGCAGAGAGAAGAGAGGGGTGGGGCAAGCAGAGCTCATTTTCATTTAAAGCAGCCTCGACCAGAATGAGATGATTTTTGCAGAGATTTTGACGAGGTAAAAAAGGTGTTGTTTTACAAAACCATTGAGAATTTTTAAAGACAGTATATTGTAGACTTTTCATTAAGACCCTAATGAATCATATCAACCTGTGGAAAATGGGCATCCGATGACCCCTTTAACTATATTTCTACCTGATCTTATGACGAAAATGTACCTGTGGGAACGTTTTTACAAGATGCGAAATACATACCATTAAGTACATATCACTGCAGATTCCAACAAAAATGAACACTAAAGGCGGTAAAACAGCGAGCACTTGTAATCGTTTTCGTACGCCGTTATTATTAAAGCTCCATATGTTTCGCTTTCCAGACATAACAAGTCGGCACAGAATTGGACAGGATGTGGAATCCTTGGGTACAAATCCTCTGAAAAAGGACGAAAAGATGAAAGAGCTGAATGCAACTGACACGTTCAAGACCCAGAAAGGTAGTAAGGACATGGTTAAAATAGTCCATGTGACATCAGTGGTTCAACCATAATGTTATGAAGTTACAAGAATACTTTTTGTGTGCAAAGAAAGCAAAAATAACTTTACTCAACAACTTCTTCTCTTCCATGTCAGAGTTGAGAAATTAATGAAAGAATTTTAATTTTGGGTGAACTATCCCTGTAAGTTCTTTGGCGTTATCTACTCTGTACACTGCAAAAATAAATAATGATTTATTTATTTATTCACAGTGTTGCTTCTCAGGTTAAACTGGTCTTATTTTAAGGATTTTTAGACTTTTTAAATGAAAAACAAGACAAAAAGGTGAGTTCAAAATTGAAGTAGTCATTTTTTGCAGTATATGACTTAACTAATTTACCAACTGGTGATTTTGTATGATGTGATTCATGTAGAAACAAAAGCACGTCCACCCTGAATAACCATCAGTGGGTCATATGAGATGGAACAAATTCATATGAATCACTCACCAATTTGCCACAATGTAATTGCCATAAGTATGTGTTGTAGACAATCATTTTCAGAGAGCCGTCTCATTCTTTCCCTTAGTCCATTATGTCAAGCATGTAAAACCTCCCCCTATGCGTCTACTAAAAAATCAAATGTGAACGGTCACTAGCTTGGTGGACACTTCAGTCTGGCTACACTTCTGCCCTTACTGCTTCCTTACGATTCTTAATACACATTTATAATAGACAGCACTTTTTTTGTCTTAATATTTCATAAGTTGGTTCCCATTTGTTGGTATTAGGGGTGTGTCCATCCTTGCAGGTCTCCTTATTTGAGCTGGATGGCATGTGCGTATCGCCTCCCCAGGGGGTGGGCATGCCGCCATGCTCGTGTGGTCCCAGCCCCCACATCAGAGCACAGGAACTCCCACATCCGCTCTACCCGTCGCCCCCTCCATCACGCTATTTTAAGAACCAAGACCGAGGGGAGTTGAATTACGCCCATACGTCTATAATCACTTCCATCAGCCCTGCCGTTTAGAGGATGGTCTCCATCTTCGAAACATTCCCCTGGTTACTACACAACATTTTCCACAGAGCAATGGACAGCACCAGCTGAGCTGAGTCAGAGCTTGAGTCACAGTCATGGGTTGATGCCATTGCAGAGGTGTTGTAGCTGTTTTCTAAATGCTGCCATTGTTCTGTTCTCAGCCAGGCTGCAAGGCGGTCCCATTGTTGAGTGGCTGAACCGAGCAGGCTGTCAGCGAAAATTGATGTTGAGCATGAGAACAGGGTTGTGGATGTGGTTTCTGTGGACATCCATGCTAGGTTATTGTTGTGGAACATAACAATCCCTCCTCAGAAGAGAACGACTGCAGGATCTCCATCCCAACCACTTCCCGCTTGTCATAAGTGGTTTTTATGAATTTGTTCATGTTACATCCCGATTTTTTGTTGCCATTTTATCTGTTGAACTTAGTCAGTTTGATTGGCTTTATTGGATCTTTGCATGCTATTGCACTGTTGAGAACAACAGAACGTGATGTTTTGTTTAACTTGACTGCATTTCATCTTCTACAAGTGTGTGTCACAACAGATAAGCTACACTATAACAAGCCTGCAGTTACAGCAGCCTGTCAGTGAGCCTCAGGATCTACTCCTTATGCCCGCCACAGCATGTTTTGTGGTTTAGACAAAGGAAGGAAAGACAGGGTGAGAAGGGCTCAAATCAGAGATTGTGTACGTTTAGAGAGTTGCAGTCTAGTGTAAAGGGAAGCCGGAGCTGTGTGTGATGTGGTTAGCCGCTTGCACATGGATCCCATCTTTTGTCCACTGGCTGATGAGATCAGAGCAGCACTAGCCGGAAACGGGCCTGTCCCGCTCTGCCTGCCACAAAGGGGCTTTGAATTCTGCGGTTATCTGCTCCAGTGGGCCTGCTGTGAGCCTGTCAAACAGCTCCATTATGAGCCTGCAGTCTCTGCTCTACTGCGAACAATTCCCATTAGCTATGATAGAGTGCCCGCTATCTGCATTAGCATAATTAGTGAGGGAATAGCTACTCAAATAAAAGTTCCGATAACTAATTGTAATTGTACAATAAATTACTAAAATTGTAGTCAGATTGGATCAGCTAGCAGTGGAAAGTTTTTAAATATATTCAACAAATCTCAGGAAATCTGTCTGAGGCATTTAAAGGCATAGTTCACTCAAAAATAAAAATTCTGTCATTAATTACTCACTCTCACTTCGTTCCAAACCTGTAAGACCTTCTTCGTCTTCGGAATGCAAATTAAGATATTTTTGATTAAATCAAAAGGCTTTCTGACCCTGCATAGACAGCAATGCAACTGACACATTCAAGGCCCAGAAAGGTAGTAAGGACATCATTAAAATAGTCCATGTGACATCAGTGGTTCAACTGTAATGTTATGAAGCTACGAGAATATTTTTATGCGCAAAGAAAACAAAAATAACAACTTTATTCAACAATTTCTTCTCTTCCGTGTCAGTCTTCTCATATTTCATCCAAAATAGCTTAATTTTTGTTCCAAAGATGAACGAAGGTTTTACAGAAATGCTGAATAATGCACTTGCAGTTTGTTTATTTTTTAATGTATTACGTGTGGGGGAAAAAAACAACTATTACAAAAATATATTTAAGATAATTAATGAATTAAAAGAAATTAAGATGTAATATGTCTACACTATTTTGTTACTATGTATTACTAACAAATGTATTACTGAAATGCCAGTCCAGGTTGGAGAAAAAACAACTGTATTTATATAAGAAGGCAATGATTTTAAAGTTGCGTAATTGTCAGATTATATGATTAACTTCAAAACATCAGTACTTATCTGGTATATAAAATGCCACACTGATCAATGATTCAAATGCATTCTGGTAGAGTGTGTTTGATTATTGTCTTAGCTGCTTTATTTTAAGGATTAGTGTGGAATGTAGTCTGACATTAACACAGTAGCTATGTTTTATCGCACTTTGCTGTTTGTTGGAACTCTTGCTACTGTAAAAGCTAAAATAGAACATTTAGTAAAATTTGTAGTTATCCTACTTATAGTTATTACTGTTTGTTAGTAGCTTATAGTGTTGCTACTTTTTATAAAGCTTAGAGATGTAAGTAATTTCAAATTAACAGGAGAGTTCACCCACAAATGAAAATTCTGTCAATTAATCACCCTTAGGTTTTTCTAAACCTGAATGTGTTTCTGCTGAACACAAAAGAAGACATCGTAAAGAATGTTGGTAACCAAACATTGACTTCAATTTTTTCTACACTGTGGAAGTCAACTGTTTGGTTACCAACAATCTTCAAAATAATTTTTTTTTGTGTTCAAATCTGCATTCAACTGTTTGGTTACCAACAATCTTCAAAATAACTTATTTTGTTGTTCAAAACTCAGACAGGTGTGGAACAACTTCAGGGTGAATAAACGATGACTTGGCGAACTATCCCTTTAAATATGATTTTTTTCAAACAGTTTATGTCAGTGATTCAGTTAATCAGAACACTTCAGAGGTTCTTTATTGTCACATACTTACATCATCACATGATCCTCGACATCCCATAATGCCGTATTACTCAGAGTCTGAGTATGCTGCACTTACTGTGGAAAAATTGGATTTAGACCCAATGTTGCTGGACACACCCTTAAAAAGAATTGATTGCATGCTCTAAATATTTGAATAAAGCCATATGTAGGCACAGTCTGCTGTTTATTATGTTAATTAATGTGTTTATTGTAATTTACTTCAATGTGTCCCAGTTCAATTCACTGCAGCTGTTATTGAGCTCATAGCAAGTCATTTCAAACTTAAATATAATTGTAGTCTTACATTAAATAATATGAAAAATAATGTATCTTCTCTAAAAAAAAAAGTTTTAAGTCTTGTATGTGTTGATAAAATTGTCACAGAATTGCCATTCAATTAAGTAAACAAATTTCAAGGTACTTTTTTTTTTTTTTATTCCTGCATAATTTTATTTATTTATTTTATTTATTGACACCTTTTTCTATGGAAGCCTCTTTCTGCCACAGAATAAAAAAATAAAAGGTAATTGCTTTTTTACTTTTTATCTCACAATTCTCGCAATTGTTTACAGTAGTTAACACTTGAAGTGGATCAAAACCTTTCATCAAAGTTGTTCTAAAACTAAAATAATATCCATTTTTGTCTTAGGACAACTTTGATGAACTTTACTGATCTACTTCAAATGTTGACTACTGTATATGATGCAATTCTGAGAACAAAAGTCAGAATTGCATTGTTTACATCTTGCACTTTTGACTTTTCTCAGAATTGCGTGACATAAAAAATTGGAGTTATGAGTTTATATCTTGCAATTCTGACTTTATAACACAAAATTGTTGAGAATTCTGAGATATAACTCGCAATTCTGAGAAAATATCTCACAATTGCGAGTTTATATCTCGCAATTCACAATGCAGAAAAGTTTATATCTTCCAATTCTGACTTTATAACAGAAAATTGTGGGTTATTAAGTTAGAATAGTGAGATTTAAACTCACAATTATAAAAAAGTATCAGTCTTTTTTCCCCTCGAAAATGGACTTTATTACTTGCAATTGTGAGTTTGTTGCGAGTTGCGAGATATAAACTTGCAATTGCAAGAAAAAAGTCAGAATTGCGAGTTTACATCCTGCGATTCTGACTTTATATGTCACTATTCTGACTTTATAATTCACAATTGCAAGTTTACATCATGCAATTCTGACTTTATGACACAGAACTGTGAGTTATTAAGTAAGAATTGTGAGATATAAACTTGTAATTCTGAGAAAATATCTGAATTTTTTTTTTTTTCCCTCGGTACTGGACTTTATATCTCGCAATTGTAAGTTTATATCTCACAATTCGCAATGCAAAAAACTGCAAGTTTATGTCTTGCAATTCTGACTTTATAACAGAAAATTGTGGGTTATTGAGAATTGTGAGATTTAAACGTGCAATTTTGAGAAAATATCAATCTTTTTTCCCCTCGAAATTGGACTTTATTACTTGCAATTGCGAGTTGCGAGACATAAACTTGCAATTGCGAGAAAAAAGTCAGAATTGCGAGTTTACATCCTGCAATTCTGACTTTATATCTCACAATTCTGACTTTATAATTCGCAATTGCAAGTTTACATCATGCAGTTCTGAGAAAAAAATCTGAATTCTGAGAAAATATCAGAATTTTTTTTTTTTCTCAGAACTGAACTTTATAGCTCGCAATTGCGAGTTTATATCTCACAATTCTGGGGGAAAAAGGTCAGAATTGCGAGATATAAATGCACAATTGTGAGAAAAGTCAGATTTGTGAGAAATAAAGTCATAATTGTGGGATATAAACTCGCAATTCAGACTTTATTTCTCACAAATCTGACTTTATAACTGCAATTATAATTTTAAGTTTATATCATGCAATTCTGACTTTAAAACTCACAGTTGCAGGTTTATATCTCACAATTCTGAGAAAAGTCAAAATTGCGAGTTTGTATCACACAATTCTGCGAAAAAAAAAGTCAGAATTGTGAGATGTAAACTTGCAATTGCAAGAAAAAAAATCACAATTGTGAGATAAAAAGTTGAATACCATTTTTTTTTATTCAGTGGCAGAAACATGCTTCCATACCTTCAGCTCAGATAATTATAAGTGGGAACCAAAAGATAATATTCGTGACCCAGTTCAACCATTTAATTAAAAAAGGTTTTAGGAATTTGATGTTGCATAGCTTATAGTGTGACTGTAGGTGAACTAGTTTACATTTATCTTTTCAAACTACAGAGTACATATGTCTGATTCATTTAGACTGGATTTTATTAAACCATAGTTTACACATTCTCACACAGAAGCAGTATATGCTAGCAGGAAAAGCAAAACCTTGTGCATACTTCTACATATACAATTGCAGCACGCGTACCCTTGAAAAAAGACTGTATACACAAAGGCACATGGTAACAATTTCTTATTCAACTTAAGTGAATAGCAAAGAAGTGATAACAGTAATCCCGAACAGCTCCCTCGACAAACACACACTTACACACACACACTCCCTGCTCGTGTTTACTGAGAAGGCGTGGGCAATGTGTAGGAACAATGACATGTGCGAATGTTGTGTTGGGCAGAGATCCATGGTGATAAACAGTGACACAATGGCTCGGGCCACAGGCAGGGTGCTCTTCCCTCCGAGCCTGCCTGACCTGTTGTTTCAGGACCAGGATGTGTGTCTATCCCTGCCAGCTCCACGTGCGTGTGTGGCCCTCAGGGGTCAGCCTGGCCCCGCTGTGCGCTTTGGAAACAGGATGTATACCTAGAGCTTACGGCCCAACGCGAGCACAAAAGAGCCAAAAACACTCACCGACTCTAAACGCAGATGCAGGTTTGTACAAGTATGCCGTAGTAACAGTTAGCGAGATTACGGCGCAGCAGGTGTGGGACTGACGCTCTGTCAGTCATGAGGTGAATAGAGGTCTTACTAAGAGTTTGTGTTTGTAATGCCAGAACGCCTTGGCTGGAACCCTGCCTCGTCTGCGCCATATTTTCCCAAGATTTAAGCCCGTTGTCAGGTCACATCACTCCTCAGCAGAGATAAACCGTGATAGCGCAGACAAAACATAATCCTGTTATCTGTCACCCAATGAATACAAAACCACGCTTGTTTACATTTTGAAAAGAAGTTCTGATACTATACAGCAAGCTAGCTCGAAATTAGTGACCAGTTTTGTTTTTCTCGGTTCCTATCAAGGTCTTGATTGAGATTCTAACAATACATTTTCAAAATTAAAAAAAAAAAAAAAACTTCAAAATCTAACCCAGTCTAACTGGAAATATGTACCTGTGGTGACTATTCAGCAAAATGATTACATTGCAGATTTTGCGACAAGTGAAATGTGCACCTAGTGAGTGTCTTATTTTTAACTGCTACCATTTTATTACGCTGGTTCTTGTTTGTATCGCAACAGTTTAGAAATGAAATGCCCCTTGAGTAGCATTAAAGGTTAATGCTCATGTTTGAAAATAATCTACCACCTACACTAAGGGTGTGTTCACACTTGTAGTTCGATTCATTTGGTTTATTTGTTCTGGACCAAAAAGGAAAAAGATACATTTGGTCCTGGTCCGTTTAGCGTTCACATTGGCATTTTTGACAGCGAACCTTAAGATAACGAACCTAAAGGTATAGTGATACGTTCACAACCTGATTGGTCGGGTTGATTGACGTATATTTCATGACGGAACTCGCTGAATACTCCAAACTAAGGTAAAGGTGCGTTCGACTTAAAGTGGTGCTGCGGGGGTATGACATCAAAAAATTCCATTCACTGATCATTCTGCTCAGCGCCGCTTTAAGTTGAATACACCTAATGCCGTCTGCTGGACTAAGCGCGCTCGTTGCGTGTATATTATTTTATTTTCACCACCAGCGAACTCACAAAGAGCTCATAAAAGGCACTTTACCACCTCATTGCTCCACGTTTGCCCTCTGCTCATTTTGTTTTGGATACACCGCTTGTTCCCTTCATAAAATCATGTTGCATAGCTTTGCATCTTGTCATTACTTCCCTTTTTTGGTTCATTTAGAAGTATTTGGTCCATGTTGCGTTCATATTTCAATCGAACCGCACCAGAGTTCTCTTGGAAGCGGACCGAGACCCATCTTTTTAGCACTCTGGGTCCGCTTGTTTGGTGCGCGCCGGGGTTCGGATGGCAGTGTTCACACTTGCTCAAATGAACCGCACTAACAGAGCAATTGCACCTGAGTTCGTTATAATCGAGCCAAACATGACAAGTGTGAACACACCCTAAACCAACAGTGTTAACAAAAGCAAAGATGAGATGCTGTAGCAACCATGCCATTTTAGCTAGCTTCTACAAGTCTTTGAGCTGTTTTATGGTGATTTGTGTTTCACTGGACTCTAATGACCCGTTCACACGGGGCGTCGGCGTCAACGCCTCTCGTTTGCTTTGAATGGAGAGACATCAAGCATTGCTGAAGTGAATTGTGGGTCCATTGCGTCAAGTCACTAGCGTTGCTTACGGCAGAAGTTGAAAACTTTTCAACGTTTCTAGCATCAACGCAGGCATCAGCCAATCAGATCGCCTTATGCAAATATACTAGTGCAGACAGTAGCCAATTGTGTTTGCGTTACGGTCAGAGCTGGATGTGATTGGCTGTCACATCAGCACCAAGCTTCAGACACGCCCTCCATCAAGCATCAACACCAGTGCCCCGTGACATATCGCAAGCATTAGCTAAGAACTTTGTATTGTAGATAGACTGCAGTACCAGGTGAGCTACCGTGCAAGTTTACTACATCAGCAAAATCCATACATATGAAGCTGGTTATGTGATGCAACATCAAAATGTACCCCGTAATGTTAATTTGTGTGACAAGAATTGAAAGTTTCTGGTGTTTTACTGCCACTAATGTTCATTTCAACAGGAAACTGAAATTAATTGTAGGGTATGCTGGATACGGTACATTTTATGGTATTATGTAAAAATTTGGTAGAGGTGCCTTTTACCAATTAGGCCTCTTTTTTATCACTGTGTCAGATTAAAGAACATTTAAGAGCAACATCTAAATCACAAATAATTCAGTCACAAGAAGTTTTAGAATGCTATTTTTTTATTAGTTTGAGGGCTTTTAAAGTAGTCATGATGCCTTTTTTATTGTTTTGTACTGTTCTCTGAGGTATAATAATGTTATTATCAAGACTTTTACATAAAAACATCATAAGTTAGAAGTAACAGGCTATTTTCTGTCCTATTTTGACCCCCCTCAATTGGAACACTCCGTCTGAATAGGTGTGGTGGATTGTAGACTCGTAAGTAAACGCCCACTGCTGTGATTGGCTAACAGTTGTGTATGTTTGACAGCCTTCATCCCTCAAAGATGGACACTGCTGTGATTTAGTTTAAAACGCATAAATGGAACATATCAAACGATCAGTAATAACAGACAAAGCAAAGGTGAGCACGTAATAAACACAGTTACTTACACTTGTGTGGTGTCAGCACAGCATTGTCTTTTAGTTTTAATATTTTGAAAATCCTGCGTCAAATTGTGCCTTGTTTGTAAACGAATCCACAGTAAAAATGGACTGAACAAAGGACCAAGTTCTTACTGATGTGGTCGGGATCATCATTAAAAATCTTCAATAAAAGTTCATCCACTTTTTCCTAATGTTGGGATCAGTAGGAAGGCAGTGCAAAGAGTGTGTTTTTCCACAACTTGGCACTGCGTCTTCGGAGCAATTTTTATCATTTGGTTTCTGCGTAGACAGGGCAGGGCTGAACAGGCAGTGATGTAGAAGCAGGCGTTTATTTTCTTCTGTGGAGGCGGAGTTTAGCAACACTATTACATCAGAGAGTGGCACATTCCACAACCTGTCATTTTGGCAGATTGGCCTTATTATAAGCTGTTTTTAGACTAAAGCCCAGTTCAGACTACACAATTTTAGCCCGATTTTCCCACGATTTGCTTGCCGTAGGGTGTCATGGAGATTAGTGACAATGGGCGTCGGGACCTAAGATTCGATCGTTTCATCTCACATCTGCGATGCTTCACAACGTCAACACAGAAAGACTAGCATGTTTAATTTTTTTTCCATCATACAGGACAAGTTTTGTCACATCTGTGACACTGGCCAATAGAAGCACAGAAATACCATCATACAAGCTTTCAAACACACCAAAACAAAAGAGAGACAATGGTATCGTCCTGCTAAGTGGAATTTTACAATGGAGGAAATGTTCGTGGAGCTAGGGCAACAATACCCTTGCATTTATGATGAGAGACTACCACGAAAGGTAAAATTAAAACTATTTTACCTCAGTTCTCTTTGATAGTCCATAATGTCATCTTCATGCATTTCAGATTTGTGTTCATTGTCAGGTTTTCTTTCTTTTTGGGTTTTTTTCTGATGACAAGTTGGTGTTTGCTAGCCATTGTTTGTTTGAGCTCATTGAAAGTTTCTGAGTTCTGAGACTTACAGGATGTTTTTATAGAGCAATGCCCTCGTATATGTCAAAAAATCGAAGGGAATTTTGATTTCTCAGTTCATGACCTCTTTAAAGTATGAATAAAACATTTGTTACTTTTGACTTCATCACTAAGAATAGTCAGTAGTGTTTGGGACTGTGTCTATTCTTGTGGTGTCGTTAGCCAATCGGTGTTGTGATTCCATCAAAGATAGTCTTCTAGCGGGTTTGTGCCAGTCGAGCAACTGCCATTCAAATGAATCCTAACAGATAGCTTTCTCCATATGTTGTAACCCTCCTTGTGTTTAGCAACCAGAGTCAGCTGAGGACAAATGTAATATTCCAGCCAATAGTAAAGCTTCCCAGAGAGATCTATAGTTAGCAAGGAACAATTGCTCCTCAGTGGAACAGTAGTTATGTTATGACTGGCAGCATATTCGGTGTTAACAATGAGTGTCGGCTTCAGACTCTATCCCTTTCAGTCTCTCTCGCTCAAGTCATTTATTTATTAAACACTTCAGCACCTGTCCCTGGGGACGGACAGTATAGCCACTCATTTCCTCAGTTGCCTCCTTGGTCTCCGAGTCGGCCCCTGATGACATTAAGCTGGCAAAAACTGGTGGTGCAGTCAGAGGTCAACTGACTTGGCCTGCGCTCGGTCTCTGTCGGCAATACCTCACTGGAGCAGTTTGGTATCATCATTATTGAAGTCACAGAGTTTCATCAGAGAAGTTTTTGGTCTCTGAGCTTAGCGCAAATACCAAAACAGCTCTGCATTTTGTCTTACTCTCCCGTTTCTTTTGACAGATCCAGTCAGAATTCCCATTTAAGCCACAGCTGGGCTAGGAATGTCCCTTTCCTCTCACCCAGCTCTATTTGCACTTTAGTTCACCCCTCTGCCTCACACACTTTTTCCCTTTTTGCTGCCTCTTTTTCTTGAAGGTCCATTGCTTTCTTACCCTGTTTTCCTACCATCAGTCTTTCTCCCCAAATCATCAAATCTCTCGCCCCGACTTCTATTTGTCATATAAAACTCCCCCAACTCCTTACTCTCCACGTTCTTTTTCTTCCATTCTCTTTGTTTTAAAGAGTCATCTTATGGGGGTGGAAAGTGGAAGTTTTATCAAGGGTAGGAATCAGCGAGTGCCAAAGCCCACAGTCTTATTCCACAGCACACAAAGAGTTGCTGTGGAGATTGGATTACAGCATCACATACAGCTAAAATTAAGTTTGCTCTCCCGCCTCTTTTCCCTCTGAGTGCCTCTCCTCCCTCTGTCTGCCTGTATTTTTGGCCCCAGATTTGTTTTTGTACTCCCACAGAAATACAGATTTGCTTGTAGGTATTTTATTGTCTTTTTCTTATGATTAGCTGTCAAGTGACCAGTGTGGCAACGGTCTGTTTTGTTTGCTAAAATCGTCTGCCTGCAGACGGCCTAAAAACTGACCTCAGATAATATTACCGAATCGCACTCATCAGTAGAGCGGCGTGAAGCAGTAGCTATACTCAGGCCAACAAGGAATCTGTGCAGTCAAACGATCAGTAGATTTCCACATCTGAAATGCCAGTTGTTTAGAGTTCCGCACATGCATTATTAAATATTGTGGCTAATTTGATTATTCTTGTAGGTATCAATTCAAGTGCAGAATGATGTTCAAACCCATTCTGCAGATTTTCATCCAAAATCAGCAAAGAAAATGTGAACGTTTTCCATTGTTGAAACGCACAATCCTTCATGGTCACAGTTCCCTCCAATGACAACAAATTGATAGCACAAACAATCAGCCTCAGATTGATTCAGTCTGATATATATTACATACAATAACGACAGAAGCTTTCCAAAATCACTAGTTCGAATCTTTCTAAGGTAGGGCCACAATGAGTTCTTCTAAGGAAGAACTGGACACTGAACCAAAAGTTGGGCGGAGATCTTGTTTGAGGTAGTCAGTTAAAAGTAAATGATAATCTTGTGTACAACCAATTTATTTGCTTTGGTTTATGTATTATGTCCATGAAATGATTGGTAACCTATTACGTTTGGATGGATGGAAATTCTAACCACAGTCCTTTTCCACTGATTTTGGTAGCAGTGTTTGTGTAACTGCTATGCAGTTATTTGAATTAACTGTTATTTTATTGCATGTTGATGCTATTGTGGTAAAACCAATTTCTGAAAGTTGTTCAGACTGGCCCTTCTTTTCTAAATAGGATTTTCCTGACAAAACAAGGTACCATGTGCAACATTCCGATCTTTACAACCATAAAGTTCTTGAGTTTTACTCAGAGGCATGTTTAGATTTATTTGAGGACCATATTGAGCAACGAGTTGAAATAGAAACTTGATGTAATCTAGGAAGCAGCCCAGCTACTGTCCACCCAGCACAGTTCTTGGCTTCCCGAAATCGTAAGAGCCTCAGGGACTGATATCCCATAAGCCCAAGCGATAATAAAGTGCACCCATAACTGTGACCCATCTGCTTGGAGTGATTTACAGCACGGAACAGTATTACTGGCATTTCTTCTTCTGTATTACCAGAGGAACAAAGAAATCTTTGTTCAGCTCAGGGAAATGGTAAAGAGTGGAGTTTTATTAGAGGGGGACCGTTCTGCCTATGGGACTCCTTTAAAGGTACAGAGGTGAACCTCAATGTTTTACATGCGTTTGGAGAGGCTCCTTCTAGATTGACGTGGAGTACACACAATCCTGGCATTCAGCAAGGGTTTGGCATCTCTTTACACTTTCTTCTGCCTGGAGTTGAAGATATACACTTTGGCTTTGACAATCTTAACCGAGTGTGACTATAAACACCATATGCATTCCTTTCCTGTTTTTCCTCTGCTCAGTTCCTCCCTCTCTCTCTCTCTCCCTCTATCCATCCCAATTGCTGCCAGATATGCACACCTTTTTAAACCGGTTTCTTCCAGCAGTGCCTCCTCCTCATCGCGTAATTGCCGTGAGGGCCTCATATCATGACCGGTTACTCTGCGCTTTGCATTTCGGAGCTAAAAATGGCTCCAGCTGCACTTATGTAGAAAACATTCAAGAAAATTCATCATCAGTTCCTCTTTTACTCCAGGCTTGGATCACAAACCACAACTCCGTATGGAGGAGCACTTGAGTGCATGAAAGGGAGACGAGCCGATGAGGTCCAGCAAAGTGGATTTGGACGTACCTATTCCCTTCGGTTCTTCCTGTGAATATGGATGTCTCTTTCAAGCATAACACGGTAGAGTTAATGATAAATAAAACATTAGGCATAAAACCTCAAGAAAAAGTTGAGCGTGTTCAACGTAATCCGTTGCAAAACAACCCTCTGCGCACACACAAATCTAATACGCCGTGTGTACACGCTTTTGGAGGTGAAAGCTCCTTGGGATACTGGAGCTAAAGTGAACCAGATGTAGTGAACGGAACATGCTGAGTTTTTGCGCGCTGAGGTAATTCTTTGGTTTATTGCAGGATGATATATCCACGCTCGCGCTCGTTCACATATGCAAAGAGGCGATCAGGCAATCATGTGTCACGGAGCAGCCCCGGAGCAAAACATCGTAGTTTAACAGTAGTCCAGATGAGCCTCTGGCAACACGACTACAACCCCGCTGCTAAAGACCGCTATCATTTCCATATGCAAAGCTCGCTCAAGGTTCTAAACGGCCTTTGGTTAAACCGATATAACTGTTGCTTGGTACAATTTGCCTGGTTTTAGGAACAGAAAGCTTCATGGGTAAAAATCCAGCGCTTCGTTCTTCAACACCCGTTCTTATTCTTATGAATAGCCCCTGCCAGTCGCCGCCGAGCCAAAACTCATTCACCAGATATAAATAACTTATTTTCAAATTATATGTTTTACCTTGAGCTACACTGACTCAAATTGCCCTGAGACGCAGTAATTGGGTAATGGAGATGAAGTGCTTGTTAAGGAAACATTTTGGCAGATCTTAGAAGGTCTTGATATCTGCTAGTCTGAGAGAATGATTGAAGCCCAATGAATAGTCCCCGAATTAGAACTACCCATCCTGCTTTCCTTCTTTCCCTCATTTTCTTCTCTAAGCCCTTCTGCAGCCGTGTACCAGTTGGCAGGAAGGTGCTATATCAGCTTCTCCGATTTTAGCCCCGAAAATTTTCCGAGACTTGACAGCGAGCTTGTTTTGGCCGCAGAACTGAGCCGAATGGTCTCGGGAACAGATCAGCAGAAAAGCTGCGTTTTCCACACCTCTATTTCTTCATCTGTGTGGGCCTGAGGGTGCTGGGATAGAAGCGGTCGGTGGATAAACCCTTTGCGCCCACTGCACCGTATGTGATGGGTGGAGGAGTGAGCAAAGAAACAAAGTAATCCTGGAGGAGAGAAGGCATTATGCTGGGCCTGTGTCATCTAGAGTGCATGGCTTCATTCAAAACAAACACATGGCAAAGCCAGTGAAGGACCTTAGGGGGCGAACTGTTGGAACTTGTCTTGTTTCCTCACGCGGACGTATTAGCACCGTGAACACAGACACATTCCAGCGCCGTCTCACTACAAAGACTCTTCTGCCCGCAACCTTGCGCCCTCTAACCACATGCAAATCATGAGGGTGGCGGTTTTGCATATCCTAACGTTTCCGGGGAAAGAGAGAGAGGTCAGAGATTGGGGAGACGGGAGAATGCGTGTCTTTCAGGCCTGACACGGTTCGATTCAGATGTGTTTCCCAGACATTATTTTGTTTTGTAGAGTTTAAATGCATTCGCTGTCATTGTGTCAGGCTGATGAATGGCCATTATGGGCGGTTTAATGGATTAAATGTTGATGCTGAGGGCACTTATCAACACAACAACCTTCTCTTGCTCTTTGCCCCTCTCTTTTTTTGACGTTCGGTCTTTCGTGGAGCTTTAGCTAAACAGACCTCAACTGTAGGTCAGTGGTAAGTGGTATGAATGGGCCTTTCAATCGCCCATCTCATCCCACTTCATGCCAACCACATCCCGGTTCTTCCCAATGTTCCATCACCAACAAGCAGTGCCTGTGTCCTGGAGGAAATTGTAAAACCACAGTTTTTATAGGCCCACAGCGTCATATAGATGCTTTAGACCTTAGTTAGGAGACAACTTTGACACAAATGAGATGGAGAAAGAAGTACAGTCTGTATACTTAGATATTTTTGGAAATGGTATACATTGAAACTACGTTTTACACAATTACAGTGGTTGAAACAACTCTGAAGGTTGTAAAAATTATTTGTGATCCAAGTCTTGTTACTTCATCTTTGTTCACCTAGTACTGT
Source organism: Cirrhinus mrigala (assembly GCA_036247105.1). NCBI lineage: Eukaryota > Metazoa > Chordata > Actinopteri > Cypriniformes > Cyprinidae > Cirrhinus > Cirrhinus mrigala. The sequence goes on from CM070009.1 coordinate 5,749,537, forward strand.
ATGTGATTATAATTGTTGTAATAATAACAAGCAGAATTCCAGTTGACCTTGATAGCCAGTGATCACTATGGGTTTTTACAGAATATTCTCTGCAAAAGGTGTGACTCAAATATTGATACATGAATGAGTAATTTCTGCCAAATGGTTTTAGAAAACCCAGGGTTCCTTTGGAATAATGAACATATTAACAGACTTGTTTACTCTTGCCACTGATTCAAGATAGTAATGTAACGGACCGGAATGAACTTGGATTAATCTCAGAAGTAGTTTAAGGTTGTGTTCACACAGTTTGGGTCTGCTACTCAGATTTTACTATCTAAACAATATATTTGCATCATTATACCACCAGCACATGTTTTTCCACTGTACCTACAGCTGAGGTCAAAAGTTTACATACACCTTGCAGAATCTGCAAAATGTTAATTATTTTACCAAAATAAGTGAGATCATACAAAATGCGTGTATTTTTTATTTAGTACTGACCTGAATAAGATTTCACATAAAAGACTTTTTCATATAGTCCACAAGAGAAAATAATAGTTGAATTTATAAAAAAAGACCCCGTTCAAAAGTTTACATACACTTGATTCTTAATACTGTGCTGTTACCCAAATGATCCACTGCTGTTTTTTTTTTTTTTTTTGTTTTTTTTTTGTTTTTTGCCTGGTGTTCTTCAGAAAATCCTTCAGGCCCCACGAATTCTTTGGTTTTTCAGCATTTTTGAACCCTTTTCAACAATGACTGTATGATTTTGAGATCCATCTTTTCACACTGAGGACAACTGAGGAACTCATATGCAACTATTACAGAACGTTCAAACGCTCTCTGATGCTCCAGAAGAAAAACGATGAGAGGGTGAAAACTTTTGAACAGAATGAAGATGCGTACATTTTGCCTATTTTGACTAAATATCATATTTTTTCATTCATTACTGCCCTTCAGAAGCTACAGAAGATACTTACATGTTTTTCCAGAAGACAAATTAAGTTAAATTTACCCTGATCTTCCAATTCAAAAAGTTTTCACATACCCCGGCTCTTAATGCATCGTTTTTCCTTCTGGAGCATCAGTGAGTGTTTGAACCTTCTGTAATAGTTGCATATGAGTCCCTCAGTTGTCCTCAGTGTGAAAAGATGGATCTCAAAATCATACAGTCATTGTTGGAAAAGGTTCAAATACACAAAAATGCTGAAAAAACAAAGAATTTGTGGGACCTGATAGATTTTTCTGAAGACCAGCGATCAGTTTAACTGTTCAGGACAAACAAGGGACTCATGAACAACTATCACTAAACAAAAACACACAGTTGTGCATCGTTTAGGTAACACAGTATTAAGAATCAAGCATATGTAAACTTTGAACAGGGTCATTTTTATAAATTCAGCTATTGTTTTCTCTTGTGAACTATATGTAAACATCTTTTATGTGAAATATCTTATTCAGGTCAGTAGTAAATAAAAAAATAACATGGATTTTAAATAATCCCTCTTATTTTGGTAAAATTATTAACTTTTTGCAGATTCTGCAAGGTGTGTGTAAACTTTTGACCTCAACTGTATATAATGACTCCTACTGGATTCTGTCTACCGCGTATGTGTTGCAAGAATTGTTACGAATACAAGCTGAAGGATATTTATTCGGTGCAGTCTAAAGCATTTAACATCCACAATTTGAAACTCATTGATTTGACACCAATGAAACAAACCAAATTCTGACGTCAAAAACTGTCTCAGGTCTGCAAGAGAAGCTCTAGCGTGAAAGCTTCTTAGCAAAAAGAGGCCATGTCTTTTTTCCAATCCTATGTCAGCATTAGTGGGTCTGCTGGAGCGTCAGTCGCGGATCAGCCTGCTTTTGTTGGGTGGGCCCAGGTTCACAGCACCCATGGACTTCAAAGTGGGGGGTGTCATCCCACATTAGAGGAGATGAGAGACCGTGGGCGCAGAGAATAGCAGATTTTATACAGTGGAGCTCAGGAGAGAGAGCTGTTGTCTTAGCTGGCAACTCAGTCATGCAGCACTAAGGCAACAATTATGTATGTTGGATGGAGCTACAGTATAGTGAAAAAGGAGAAGAGAGGAAAAGTGGGGACGCGGTCTGCCTGCAGGTAGAGAGGATGGACTGGGTCAGAAGTCGATTCGCACAGGAAGCACAACATCCTCCCAACAATTCCCAAATATCACGTCCATACTAGCGCCTGATTGAAAGTGTGTTTGATTGGTCAGTTTAATACTTTCCATTCTGTTTACACATTGTGAAATATCATTTTGGTGATGTGGTCCTGGGCTGCATTTCCTAAAAGTAGATCATAGAAACCATTGGTAGACCCTGCACTCTTAAAAATATAGGTTCCAAAAGGGTTTTGTTTTTTTCTCGACAGTGCCATAAAACCATTTTTTTCTTAGTGTGAAGAACATTTTAATAAGCTAAAGAACTTTTTCTACTATGAAGAAGCTTTCATGGAATGGAAAGATTCCATGAATATGAAGGTTCTTTATGGAACCACAGATGCCAATTAAGAATCTTTATTTTTAAGAGTGTATGAGCTTACAATGCTTATGGGAAACACAGACCTGTGCAATAAGTTTATGAACAGCTACGGGTTTAATTGCAGTTCCAAACAGAATCAAAATTGATAAATCATACAAGTAAACTAAAATGTCCTTAAAGTTGAAATTTCCTGATCATTTACACACCGCCATGTCATCCAAGATGTTCATGTCTTTCTTTCTTTAGTCAAAAAGAAATAAAGGTTTTTAGGAAAACATTCCAGGATTTTTCTCCATATAGTGGACTTCAGTGGGGATCAATGGGTTGAAGGTCCAAAGTGCAGTTTCGATGCAGTTTCAAAGAGCTCTACACTATCCCAGCTGAGGAATAAGGGTCTTGAGTAGCAAAACGATTGTTAATTTTCTATAAAAAATAAAAATGTATATACGTTTTAACCACGAATGCTTCTCTGCGATCTCTGCGATGTGCGTCCATGACTTCACACGTTACGTAATCACGTTGAAAACTTCATCTGTGTACTTCGGTTCAAAAAGGTAGGTAACGACAAAAAAACTCATAGTTTCTCCTTCAACTTCAAAATCGCCCGTTGTTGTTTTACCTTTTTTTTTAAGGGAGTTTGACTTTCTTTGCACATTCGTTCTGTAAACAGTACACCCAAAAAAACTTGTTCAGTGAACTTAAAGTACACTTTTCCTTGCAATTAGTTCAGGTTCATACAACAAGACTAAAATAAGTTCAGTTAAACAAATAATGTTTAGTTGGCTCAACAATTTAATTGAACATGATTTAGTCTTGTTGCATGGATCTGAAATAATTGTGTGGAAAAGTATTTAATTTAATTTAGTTCACTGGACAAACTATTTTTTAAGTATTTAGCAAAAACACGTTGGCATACTAACAATCATTTCAAAGTATTACAAGTAGCAATAACACTTGTGGCACATTAAGGATAACTTCATTCATATTTGAGCAAAGAAGACTGATCTCAGAACTGCCATTAGCACAGTTATTGTTCATTGCATGAATCAGGAAGCCAATAAAGCTGCCAGCACTCTAAGCATGAGTGCTACTCTTCTGCACAGTGGTCAGAACTTTTTCTAATCTCCAGACCTCTTCTAAATCTCAAAAATAACTCACCATTACATGTATAAGAACTGTAACATGTCATTTTCTTTCATTAAAAACACTTAAAATGATCAATATGTTTCCCTCTTAATGCGACCCCATGCAAAGCATGCTGGACACTACACATCCACTTTTCAGTTAGTTGTCAACAAAAATGATTTATGTAATTAAGCTCAATTAATTTGTAAAATTTTAAGTGGACTGAACATATAGAAATAAGTTAATTTCAATAATTTAGTTGTTTCTGCTCATTTTAACCAAGTAATTTGAACAAGCATTAAAAATCCGTTTTTTGAGTGTAGGTCGGTACTTCCACGCATGACCTTTCCAACATGACTATATAATGCGCATCGCAGAGCTAGTACAAGATAAGCATTTCTGGTAAAAAGTATATATTTTTTATTTTGTTTTACAAAATGACCAATTGTTGCTCTAGATAAGACTCTTATTCCTCGGCTGGGATCAAGTATAACCCTTTGAAGCTGCGCTGAAACTGCAATTTGGACCTTCAACCTGTTAGTTGCCACTGAAGTCCACTATATGAAGAAAAGTCCTGGAATGTTTTCCTCAAAAACGTTAATTTCTTCTAGACTGAAGAAAGAAAGACATGAACATCTTGGATGACATGGGTGAGTAAATTATCAGGAAATTTTCATTCATGAGTGAACTAATCCTTTAAAATTTTTGAGTGCAACCTATTAACCTATGCAACGTGATAACCTCCTCCAAGCTGATGCACAACCTTTAACCTTGACGTTTTTTGTCTATTTGTTGTGCTCACTCCTATGCAAACTGCATTTGGTAAGTTGCACTTCATTATTTTATTTTTTATTATTGAAGATTTTTAAGAACTTCTCAAAGAAAAACAGATGTTGTTTTGACTTTTTTCAGCCCATCTTTGTCGGTTTCAATCAGGTACATCCATGAGGGAGAATTGTCTGTTCAGACAGCTGAAATTATCAGCAGGTGTGACCTTTGACCCCATCCCTCTCACCTCTGTCAACACACCGTGTGGTTATTCTTCACTCAGACATGAGGATGAATGCTACAACTCTTCTTTGTCTCCTTCACCTGCTGGTGGACAGAAAGACCGTGTTCCTCTTCAAAAACAACACAGCCCTTGTCTCTGCATGTCCACTGTTCAGCATCAGTATATCTGTCTGTGGTGAAAGACAAAGAGACGGAGACACTGGTGATGAACGATCTGGAAGAATTCAATAAGTGTTAACTAGCGAAACAATCCAAGGTATTTTTCAACCTAGAGGGAAGTTAAACATGCTAGGTTAAACATTACTAAGTCTGTGATCTTTATCATCAGTTATTAATCATCAATCCAACAGTACAATTTTAAAAATAATAGTTTTAAAAGGACCATAGAAGTACATTTTGGGTTCCTCAAAGAACTTTTCGTGGAACCATTTTATTTTACATAATGTAAAGAAAATTTGAATATCCTAAAGAACTTTTTCCCACTATAAAACACCTTTAGATTCCATATTAGAGATTCTCCATTCTTTTTAAGTTTTCTTTTTAACGGTATTCCAAAATTCATGTTAAAATACCTGGATGAAAAGTAGAATGTCAGCTGCTTTTAATGACTGAAATCCTGCAGCAGGTGCTGAATATGGATCACAGTTTTTTCAAATATCTTTGTTTTTTGCCACAATACCAGTGTTTTTCCATGCAGCTGCTAATGTATTCTGGTGTTTTTTGTTTTTTTGGGTGGCTGATGGGCATTTAGGATGGCAAAAGAGTGCATGCAAAAAAATGATGCTTGCCTTAGCATTCCATTGACTGTCTCTTCGTCTGCATGCACACATTCCAGCGTCCTCCGCTCACACACACAGACAACAGTCTGGGCCATTGGTGTCCAGATGTTTCCTTAACGGATGAAAGTTAGAGAAGCTCCCTCAATGGGAGGCTGGGGTCAGGCTGGACCGGCACCAGAAACCATCCACGCTTCCAGAGGGTTTCCGGCCACTCCGCGCCACGCTCTGCCAATATTTTCTGATTTACTCACTCAGGATGTTGTGAGGGACACTGGGAGGAAGCGTGAGCTGACAGGCCTATCATTAGGTGTGCTCTTTTCTGATAAGAGCCAGTTTGGAAAATAATAAATCTGAAAACACCACAATTCTACATTTGATGGATGGTCATGTACAAAAGATGTACAATATATTTCAACAGTCTGTTGTGGCTGGGATGATTTGGAAATGTTCATGCTTAGAAGTGGAGCATGCTGCATTAATACCACATCCTATGGTTTTTTCCATTTACACAAGATTAGTTTATTCCTAAATATATAAATTTCCTGATAATTTACTAACCCCCATGTCATCCAAGATGTTTATGTCTTTCTTTTTTCGGTCGAAAAGAAATTAAGGTTTTTGAGTAAAACATTCCAGGATTTTTCTCCCAATATTGGACTTTAATGGGGATCAATGGGTTGAAGGTCCATATTGCAGTTTCAATGCAGCTTCAAAGGGCTTTACACGATCCCATCTGAGGAATAAGGGTCTAATCTAGCAAAACAATTTATATTAAAACATTTATATACTTTATAACCAGAAATACTTGTCTTGCACTAGCTTTGCATCTACGACTTCACAGATTACGTAATCACATTGGAAAGGTCACATCTAATTTTTTTCCTCCAACTTCAAAATCATCCACCACTGTTGTTTTAACTTTTTTATAAAGGGCTTTTGACTTTCTTTGCACATTCGCTTTGTAAACACTGGGTCGGTACTTCTGTCTGTGTCACCTTTCGTGACCTTTCCAAAGTAATTACGTAATACGTGAAGTCGAGGTAGTGCAAGATGAGCATTTGTGGTTACAAAGTATATACATTTTTATTTTCTTTAGAAAATGACAGATCATTTCACTAGATAAGACTCTTATTCCTCAGCTGGAGCCCTTTGAAGCTGTATTGAAACTGCAATGTGGATCTCCAACCCATTGGCCACCATTGAAGTCCACTATAAGGAGAAAAATCCCGGAATGTTTTTCCCAAAACTTTTCGACCGAAGGAAGAAAGACATGAACATCTTAGATGACATAGGGGTGAGTACATTATCAGGAAATTTTAATTCTGCAGTGAACATATCCTTTAAGCGAGGTTTTTTGCAACAATATATTCTTTAAATCACCATCATCTGCCCTTATTCTGGTCCTTCAAGGCCGCAATATACTTTAAAACTGAAGGATAAATTGCTGCAACATCATTTCGAACAGAATCAGGTCAAAATGAAGTTCATTTGGAGTTTGTTTTGGGGGTTTGGCAATGCAAACTGTCTTGAAAAGTTCTTTGTTATTTGGTGCAATATAACTGGCACTGGGCCATCTTTCAATAAACAGCCTCTTTGTACTTGCAGAAATGTTTAAGTATGAAGTGTGTAGTTTTTTTGACATTGATTTTGTTGTAATATATATTAGATCTTGATTTCATCTGCTTGTTTCTGTGATCTTTCATGCAAATCTGCAGAGCTGGGAACAACACAAGGTTTGGCAGACTTTACTCTTATCATTACTTCCTCTGTTGTTTGAGAATAATAGCAACTGCTTTTTCCTTATTACCTCACTTGGCTAATAAATACAGAGTTGATGTGTGAATATGGGCGGTCATACAATATGTTAATATGTAATCTAATTGATTTTCAAATGAGATTTCTAAATAAACTGTTTTTGCAGCTTCGTTTCTGTAAAGGTGGACATTTGAGCTCTCAAAGTTAGAGCACGTCTACATAGTACAACGAAATCTTTCATTTCAAAAGAACAAGTACAATCCTCTTTTCTGTGATATAACTCCTTTAAACGGCTTTAGCGGAAAGCAGGCACACAAGAGGAATGATCTGATCCGAGAGAGCGGTCTGGAACTCTGTTCTGCTGGTGGTGTAATCCTGCCTGCAGGTGTGATCTTGTTTTCTTACGCAGCTGAGATTTTCTTTTCTTGTCTCCTCAAATCTTATGGACAAGAAATCTGGAAAAAACTATATGGAATATTTTCCACCTGACAAGAAGAATATTTTTTAAAAAATACAATTAGATCATTGTGAGCAAAGAGTCTATTATTAGCTGTGTTGTAAGTTTATGTAAGAGTGGCTTGCGGGGCAACAGAGAAAGACAGAGAGAGCAATAAATGTTGGCTGAGTTGCTGGTAAGGTGGCGAGCGAGCGGCTCTGAATTATAGGCTTTGTTTGGAGACATATCCTGAGATTTTGATCATACGCTTGAGCAGAAAGCCGCTTAGCGCTGCGCATGTGATGTTTTACAAGACAGTCATCACTTAGACATCTAAATACCAGCACACTTACAAAGCCTCTTATATTTCTAACGGTGGGAAATGCAATATCGCATGCTGCTGTTGTGCATAGTTACATAAAAGATTTAAAGAAACTTAAACTTAAAGAACTTAAAGAAACCCAAGTGTTAACCTAAGTTTTATGCTACAAAAATAAATAATCCCTCAACGGTTAAACTGCATGTTGTTCTTCAGAAAAATCCTTCAGGTCCCACAAATTCTTTGGTTTTTCAGCATTTTTGTTTATTTAAACCCTTTCCATCAATGGCTGCATGACTTTGAGATCCATCGTTTCACACTGAGGACAACTGAGGGACTCGTATGCAACTATTACAGAAGGTTCAAACACTAACTGATGCTCCAGAAGGAAACATGATGCATTAGAAGCTGGGGGGTGTAAACTTTTGAACAGAATGAAGATGTGTACATTTTTCTTATTTTGCCTAAATATCATATTTTTTCACTTAGTACTGCCCTTCAGAAGCTACAGAAAATACTTACATGTTTCCCAGAGGACAAAATAAGTTAAATTTACCCTGGTCTTCAAATTCAAAAAGTTTTCACCCCCCAGCTCTTAATGCTGCGTTTTTTGTTTGTTTGTTTTTCTGAAGCATCAGTGAGTGTTTGAACCTTCTGTAATAGTTGCATATGAGTCCCTCAGTTGTCCTCAGTGTGAAAAGATGGATCTCAAAATCATACAGTCATTAATGGAAAGGGATTGAATACACAAAAATACTGAAAAACCAAAGAATCTGTGGGATCTGAAGGATTTTTCTGAAGAACAGCAGGCAGTTTAACTGTTCAGGACAAAAAAGGGACTCATAAACAACTATCACTAAACAAAAAGTGTATGTGAACTTTTGAACAGGGTAATTTTTTATAAATTCAACTATTATTTTCTCTTGTGGACTACATGTAAACATGCATTTTGTATGATCCCTCTAATTTTGGTAAACTAATTAACATTTTGCAGATTCTGCAAGGTGTATGTAAACTTTTGACCTGTATATATAACTGTATATATAACCCTTACTGACCCCAAACATATGAAAAGTAGTGTATATAAAAAGTAAAAATGAGAACGGTGTGATAAATGTCAGTCTTTAACCAAAAGACAACACAAAATGCCATGTGAGACTTAAGGAAACATAACTGAGGGATGAGCTAAACTAATTTCTGCATAGTGACAGTATTTATCGCAGGATGTCATCCAGTGCCTTTATTGTTGGCGGTAATCTGCATTCATGCTGCCGCATGCCCTAATGTAACCAGAGTTCTGCAAAACTTAACATAGCTTTTGAAAATCTGATCATAAATGACGTATATTGCCGGTAAAACTAACTAATCACTCCATTTTGACAGCAAAACGGCTTTTCCAGTTAAAACTTTCTGGATGCATGCAAGTGCTTGTGTATAAACTGCAGCAGTGTATAATGCATCATAACAATTTCTGACACTGTTTTCCACACACAATGTTTTTATTATTTCTCTGTATGCGTGCAGAGACAAATCATAAAAACCAGTTGCTCACAGTACCTTCTTGCTAAATCACTGCATGTGTGAACGTCTTTGTGCTCTATACAGCATAACATAAACAACAATGTATTGTTTTGTCATGGTGCACTGCAGCTCGCTGTAAAAAAAAGCCAGTATGGGTTAACTTACGCTGTTTTGAAAACTGTACTGAATTTTTTGCTATATGCATTAGTACTAACAAGTTTCAGGCAAGTTTTTGAAAACAACTCCTTTAACGCGTCTGTTTTTGAAGCACCTGTCAGCTGTCTCTCTCTCTCTCTCTCTCTCTCTCCTTATTCACAGTTCACCTGCACTCATGTCTGGTCTTGCATTGGTGATTAATGCGATCCAACAGGTGTTTGCACAAGACAAACTCTCCACACGTTGCAATAGAACTGAACCTCTTTTAGCCCTTCAGGCATTGTGCCGTGGCTCTATTCATCACCGCGTTTTGAACAAAACTGCCTAATCACTCACAAGACTGGAAGAGTTGCTCTCTTTCTTTTTTCGTTTTAAATGAAGATAACTGTATTTGACCAAGAGTGTGAAAATGAACTCCGTACTTGAATTTTCAGTCTGTTTGCTTTAGGTTTCAGAGGCTTTCTTGTGTCTAATGACCCTTTGAACTTGAGCTCGAGTGTTTTTCCGCTTGCGGCTGCATGTGTGACTTGAAGCATGACGACGTGCGCCTAAGGCGTGCGAGTGTGTGCGAGGAGCGTGACTTCGTGTGCACGGGGCGGCGCCGAGGCCTGCGGCGGTGCTGCTTATGAACTGGTCAGGCTGCCTTTTTGATTTTCGCTTTCCAGTGCCACGACTATCATCGAGTAGTTCCAGCTGGCCTCCGCTCCCCTCATCATGCAGGACCCGAGCAGACCTGCTGCGGTCACTCTGTTCCACGTTGTCAGCACAGCGTGCATGAAACAAGATCTTAATAAGAAAAACCTCATATGCATCCAAGTGCTTGTCCGCACCGCTCACTTCCCTCGGCACCTGCTCAGGGTTTCATTTTTAAAGAGGTCATATCATGGATTTTCCGATTTCATTTTTCTCCCTGAGGTCCGCTCATAATGTTTATAATGAAGTCCATTTATAAAGTCATATTTAGTTTTATATGACCATTTTCGACTCTCTGTCTGACCCTTAGAATTACACAAGCTGTTTTATGCTGCTGTGCCTTTAAGACATCTATGTAAACAATTTTTTGCATTTGAAATGAGATACTAACTGCGGGTTTGCTATTTTGATAAAAGTTTTAAGCGCTTCCTCGACAGTATGAAAATCAAATTTGCATTGAAATGTGCTTCAAAACCTGTAGAATGAAATGCCCCTGTGAATAAGACGTATGCTTAAAGGAGTAGTTCACTTCCAGAACAAAAATTTACAGATAATGTACTCACCCCCTTGTCATCCAAAATGTTCATGTCTTTCTGTCTTCAGTCGTAAAGAAATTATGTTTTTTGAGGAAAACATTTCAGGATTTCTCTCCATATAATGGATATCTATGGTGCCCCCGAGTTTGAACTTCCAAAATGTAGTTTAAATGCAGCTTCAAAGGGCTCTAAACGAACACAGCCAAGGAAGAAGGGTTTTATCTAGCGAAACGATTGGTTATTTTCCAAAAAAATTACAATTTATGTACTTTTTAACCTCAAACGTTTATCTTGCCTAGCTCTGTATGAACTCTGTTTTTTCTGGTTCAATACAGTTAGGGTATGTCAAAAAACTCCCATCTCGTTTTCTCCTCAAACTTCAAAATCATCCTAAATCGCTGTTTTACCTTTTTTTGTAAAGGGTGTTTGATCTTCCTTGCATGTTCACTTTGTAAACACTGAGTCAGTACTTCTGCAGCGATGTAGGACGATTTTTAAGTTGGAGGAGAAAATGAGATGGGAGTTTTTAGATGTACCCTAATTGTCATGACCGGAAAAAAAAAACAAAGTTCACACAGAGCGAGACAAGACAAGCATTGGAGGTTCAAAAGTATATAAATTGTCTTTAAAAAAGAAAAAAAAAAGATAAGACCCGTCTTCCTCGGCTGGGATCATTTAGAGCTCTTTGATGCTGCATTTAAACTACATTTTAGAACTTCAAATTTAGGGGCACCTAAATTTCCAGTCCATAGAAATCCTGAAATGTTTTCCTCAAAAAAAACATAATTTCTTTACGACTGAAGAAAGAAAGACATGAACATCTTTGATGACAAGGGGGTGAGTACATTATCTGTAAATTTTGGTTCTGGAAGTACTCTTTTAAAGTACATTTAAAAGTGCGCTTTGTAAAATGTTTTAGTTTAATGTACATTTTATAGAATGTTTATGATACAAATGTTACTGATATGTTGGCTAACAAATTAAAGCTCATATATAACTTTTATTAACTCAAAATTACATTTAAAGTTAATATATTTTAAATGTATCTAAATTGCAACTTTATTATTATAAATCTGCAATTATTTAAATAGATAACTTACAAGTTTCAGTATAAATTATGTTAAAGTAGATATTAGTTTACTGTAAATGCTTCAGCCATACTAAAATATTTCAAAAATAATAGAAGTATTTATGAAATTACATACGAAGATGTACTTAAGGAGATCAAAAAGCAGGATAGTTCATCCAAAAATTTAAATTACCCCATGATTTACTCTCCCTCACCTTCCTACTGTAGGTGTATATGACTTTTTTCTTTCAGACGAATACGATCAGAGTTATATTAAAAAATGTCCTGGCTCTTCCAAGCTTTATAATGGCAGTGAATGGGTGCTGAGATTTTGAAGTCCAATAAAGTGCATCCATCCGTCATAAAAAGTACTCCACACGGCTCTGAGCGGTTAATAAAGGCCTTCTGAAGTGAATCGATGTGTTTGTAAAGGAAAATATCCATATTTAAAACTCTGTCATCCGCTGGAACGCCACTTTCTCATGAATGTGCGTACGACAGTTAGTGGAAGCTAGAGATTATGGTTTATATAGTTCTAAATATTTATATTTTTCTTATACAAACGCATCGATTTGCTTCAGAAGGCCTCTATTAACCCGTGTGGAGTACTCTTCATGATGTATTGATGCACTTTATTGGGCTTCAAAATCTCAGCAGCCATTCACTGACATTATATGACTTCGATTGTATTCGTCTGAAAGAAGAAAGTCATATACACCTAGGATGGCTTGAGAGTGAGTAGATCATAAGCTGATTTTCATTTTTATGTGATCTATCCGTTTTTTAAATTCTGAACTTTATGAACAATAAGACCTACTTTATTATACAACGGAAAGTCTATGTACATGTGGTTGCAACACAGTAGAGTTGGACTGCTTATGTAAATTTCTTCTATTTTTGATATTGAAGAGATCTAAGCATTAGTCATAGAACATTGTGTGTGTGAAGCTGATTTGAATTTGTTTTAGAGCATTAGACAAGATGTTGCAGTGCTTTCGAAGCTTGTCTGAAACCAATTTCCTTTGGAAGAAAGGCCATGCTGCTGCTTTTGGTTTTGGACGCAGTGCTCGTCCTGTTCCACGCACACTCCTTTACAGCAGTTTGGAAGCCATTTTCTGCCTTTTTCACTGCATGCGGGGAACTCAAAATGGCTTATTTTTTTATCAGGGCTGTTTTGGCACAGGTCCCCTTCATGACAAAACCTCTCCCATACTGTCTCTGCAGGTTATGTGATTGTCACTGTGATATGTAATGGCCCTGGCCTTGGCAAGTCCTACTTGTTTTTCTGTGGGACAAATTAAGTATTTTGCAAGAGCTTGGCAGCAGTTGGGCCAACCTTTTCTGGGTATTCGCTCACTCCGTTTTCATCAGAAAGACGAAGGCTCTTTCTGATGCCAAGACATGAAATGATACAGAAATGTGGTCAATTTCAATCTAAAACTGATCAGGTCTGAAGAATTCTGAAAAACCTATAAAACTCAAGGAATGCCTCTTCTCAGCTCACCGCTGACAGATTCTGTCTCTGCGTATTTATTTTAGTACATGGTGTTTCCATGAAATGTGCCATTACTTTTAGCACCCGTGGGATTTTTTGCTTATGTTGAAACGTGGATCAAAAACCGAGTATTATATCTTGAACAGACGTTCTGTGGTGCTAATTGGTTTAAAATACTGTGATAGTCCAATTAAATGACAAATGTGTTTATTAAAGGAATCAACACTAGTCAACTGAAACCAAAAGCAGATTTTATTTTGTTTACAGTATAAGAACCATATGAACTGTTTGTAAGGGAAAACTATTCATATGTCATCTGTAAGGCAAGGAACTACAGACAAAAAATGTATATTTATATATGATATACACTACCAGTCATAAGTTTTTGAACAGTAAGATTTTTTATGTTTTTTAAAGAAGTCTCTTCTGCTCACCAAGCCGGCATTTATTTGATCCAAAGTACAGCAAAAACAGTAACATTTTGAAATATTTTTACTATTTAAAATAACTGTTTTCTATTTGAATATATTTTAAAATGTAATTTTATGTGATTTCAAAGCTGAATTTTTAGCATCATCACTCCAGTCTTCAGTGTCACATGACCCTTCAGAAATCATTCTAATATTTGATTTGAAAAAAAAAAAAAAACATTTGTTGTTATTATTATGTTGAAAACAGCTGAGTAGATTTTTTTTAGGTTTCTTTGATGAATAAAAATCCATCAAAAAATCCTGAAAAAATGTACTTAACTGTTAAAATACTTAACTTAAAATATTGATAATAATAATCATAAGTTTCTTATAATCAGCATATTAGAATGATTTCTGAAGGATCATGTGACACTGAAGACTGGAGTGATGATGCTGAAAATTTAGCTTTGATCACAAGAATAAATTACATTTTGAGATATATTCAAAAAGAAACCAGTTATTTTAAATAGTAAAAATATTCCAAAATGTTACTGTTTTTTCTGTACTTATAAATAAATGCAGTCTTGGCGAGCATAAGAGACTTTTGACTGGTAGTGTACTCTTTAACTGTCACCCCATTTTCGAACATAGACATAAAAGTGCACTATTCAAACTTAAATTGTTATAATTCATGAACAAATACATTTTGCAATGTGATTTTGAAGTCCCATTTCCATGGTAATGCAATGTCTGATTTTAAAATGGCTTTCAAAGGATGAATTTAGATTTTTTCATCTTTCAAATAATTTATCATTTCTGATGATTTCTAAAAACGTGATAGGGAAACAGGCAACGAAAAAGACTTTTTGTGACAAAGGTCGATTTTTGAGGTGCACTCTTTTCATAAATTAATCTATTACTGTTCCTAGATAATTTGTAACCAAAAACAGTGGTAAAACATCTATTTAGGAGTCTTAGACCTTTCCAACGATATGTAGTTTGTCATGATTAGATTAGATTTATTTGTAATATAATGAAGTAAACTTAGGCGTCCCACTGAGGGGACGGTGACAGTTAAAAGGTTAATTTTATGCCTACTCTTTCCTCTTTTAATAAAATTCTGAACCAGCTTGAAAATTCTGAAAAAGCTCAGAATGTTCCCTTTAAGACCCACCAAGACTTAAAACAAGTGACATGTGACAAGTGACAAGGCCCTAAAGAAATTCACCAAAAATAAAAATAAAAAATGCAGGACAAAAATGATTAAGGAGTAGTGTTACCATAATGCTGAATTTGCAATTCATTTCAAAAGCAGAAAGCTGAAGTGAATCCTTGAACTTGATTTAGTTGACCTTTGGTTGAGTAATACCGCTTGCTTGCTTCCTCCCCTTTCCCTTAAACTAATGTAATTCTGAAATATCACACAGCGAGACAAAGATCTAGTTTCATTGCTTAGATCACTAATGTCTTTGATGAGCAAGCAGGCCCTCATCGCGACTCAGCGCCAGGTATTTACTCACAGAGCTGTCGTCACCCTTTTCTGAGTCGAGTGAATGAAACAGGTGTCCACCCACCTGTAAAACAGAAGCCGGCTCACCGCCAGTCTGCAAGCAGGGCAGAGCGCAATCTTTGAAACAGGAGATCAATTGTTTGAATCCAAAGACTACACAAAGGCACGGCCGCCACAGTGAATTATGATAACCTTTGACCCTGAAGTCAACGTGCGTCTGTTGACGTCTCAGAAGAACGAAAGCACGTATCTGATGGCATAGTCGATAAAAACAACCAAGTTAACATTTTTTTTACAATGGTTAATGTTCTACTACTTTAGTAACTGAGCGCTTTTGATTTTTGACTCTAAGTCATAAAGTTTTATAGGTAAAGTTGGCATACTTTTCCTGACAAACAATCTTGAAAGCTTTCTGAGGAAATACAAGAGGGCCTAGAGCACCAAATCCTGGTTGTGATCTCAATCATTTGTTTACAGTTCCTCTGAATGAAACATGCGCACAATGAAATCTCTGTTCTACAGAAAGTGTTTGTATATATGTGTGTTTATCTGTCATCCGCTCTCGACGAGGACACAAAGCAGTTACAGAAAGCATGTAAAAACCAGTTGAGAAAAAGCATGCAGACATTTATGCAGGTGTACAGCGACCCCAAAATGTGTTCAGACACCTAAGAGATACTGATGAATGTTATTTTGTTAGAATAATAAAATAACTGACTTCACTTCTCTGAGCCACTTTTACTATGACTTTTAATCAGGTGGTGTTTTGGTGATTTTTAGTGGATGTATGAAATCAAATTCCCTCAGCTGCACACAGGTGTCTTAGCAGATCCTTATAAAAAATTAACCATGGTTTTACTACAGTAACCATGGTTTAACTATGGTTTTTGTAGTAAAACCATCCCTGATAGCACACGTACATCAAGTATCTGCAAGATTTATTTTATAGAGTGTTTGCTTAGGATGTTTCCTATCAGATGTCAAATAGACGTTTAGAAAATGTCTTAAGATGTTTATGATTTATAATGTATGTAAAACTGACATATTAAAGATGTTTATCAGATGTCTGTACACAGCAGATGCTTTCCAGATGAAGCAATCTTTAACAGACATCTTACAGATATACGTGTACTTTCTGAGATAGTAACTACATGGTTTTACCATGGAATTTACAGTTCAAACATTGTACCTACAAATTTAACCATGGTTTTACTATATACCTAAAAGGTACACCTACCATGTATCTTGACTATGTTTTTGTAGTAAGATCATAGTAAATACAAAACTATGGTTGTATTATAATTAGGGCTGTCAGTCGATTCAAATTTTTAATCTAATTAATCAAATGATGTTTCGAATAATTAATTAATTAATTGCAAAATAAATTTGACTTTGAAAATATCTACAAAAGATCATTTAAAGCTATTTTTGTGTTAAATGAGAAACTATAGTAGACATTACAAATTGTAGCTTTAGAAAGAAATATTTTATTTGATTCAACATAGAATTTTTTTACACATAAACATTTAGGCTGCAACAGCCTAACGTAAACTATAAAACATAAAATAAGATCATTTGAGAAACATCTCAGTATTTTTTGTTCATACTATGAAAGTCATTGGTAACCAAAACAGCTTTGTTAGCAACAGTCTTCGAAATACTTTCTTTTATGTTCCACAAAAAAAAGGTTTAAAATGACATGAGGGTGAGTAAATGATGACAGAATTTCATTTTTTTGTAAACTGCCCCTTTAATGTTTTTATTTTTCTTCTTCTTCTTTTTTTAATGAAATTATACTCTAAATAAGAAACTAAATCTGCCAGCAGGTGGTGGTAAATGTCTTTATGAGTCATTCATTCATTCATTCATTCGATTCATTTAAATGGCTGATTCATTCAGGAATTCAGTAAATGGGTCTCCTTATGAGTGGGGTTTTGAATCATTGGTTCATACGATTCATTCAAAATGCGGATTCGTTCAGAAACTAAACACCGCTGTGATGCTCAGAGACGTGCAACAATTCTGCTATGGCTCCAAAGGTAATATGTTCACTGCAAAATTGAGCTAAAATCACATATAATAAAAATATATAAATATATATTAAAATATAACACATTATCAACTTCTTATTTATTAAACTGATGTATAAAATCACATTTAAGCTCGTGATTGGGGTAAAATTAGCACTCGTGTCAGCTCTCACTGCCCGTGTGATATCGTGTCATATATATAAATATGAGACAAAACACACACAGTGTCATTTTTTTGCACCAATATCTTGATTTTAGGGCATAACTGCATTTGTGGAGTTGTTGCCCTGCATCATATTTGTCAGCAGTCAACTATATGAAATATAAGATAATGTTCAGGTCTGGGGGCGGGGCCAGTGCATTAACTGCGTTAAAATATTTTAATTGCATTATTTTTTTCATAACTTTTTTCATATTTTTAAGTTAACGTGTTAAACTGACATCCCTAATTATAATATAACAGTAACCCCTTTCACACATAGAGTCTTTGATAAATAAAAAAAAAAAAATCTTCTGATAAATTACCGTTGAGTTACCGTTGAGTTCATGTCTGAACAGGACCTTTTTAAAAATACAGGTAAATTTGTTCCGTCAATTTACCGGTATGAGAAGTTGTAAAATTACCAGTAAATGATGGTAATGTGCTCTGTGTGAACGCAGAACAAGATTACCAGGAAGCACGTACAAATTCACACTGACGTAAGACGTCTACTCTGGACCAGTCATAACATTCTGACACAGTGACACATTTACTGTGTAGTTTGGTTTGAAGTTGTCTAATGCAGTGTCTTTGGGCAAAAAGCAGCTGCATGAATGTGAACATTTGACACAATTTGACCACGTTTATCCCTCCTTTTTTAAAAATACAACGCTTGGAAGTGCAGCCATTTAGAGGTCATTGCCAGTTAATGATGTCACAGAATTTACAGGTATTTTGAAACTGATGTGTGAATGATGCTTTACCAGTAAAACAAAACAAAACGGAACATCAGTGCCTCTGTGAACAGTGTGAACATTTTTATATTTACTGGTAAAGTCGTTCCAGTAATTTTACAGCGATGTACTGGTATTACTGTGTGAAAAGGGCAAATGTTACTCTATGACTGTCACCTTTATGTTCATTTAAAAAAATAGTATTTCCTCATTTTCTTGAGGTTTCTTGTTTGGTATATTAATAACTGCTATTTCTGTCGCTTCGTCCATCATCTTGGATCGAGCTTTCATTCAGCTGGTTGCAATGCATTCTGGAATTTCCTTCCTCATGCACTACTTCGTGAGAATCTGACCAGAATAAGGCCACTGTATATCTATTTATATTTCTTTATGTTTACGAATGGCCTTCTTTAGAAAATCTGAAGCATTTCCAGTTCTACAATAGCATGAGCCCATCAGACACGACTTATTCTGCGGTGTCAGATCAAAGCATCTTTTGAAAACATTTGCTTTGGAGTTTGGTTTTTCAAAGAACTCATCGCTGGCTTGTATTTAAGTTGCAGTCATGGAACAAAGTCAAAGACTGAAACCAGAGGTTTGGCGATGCCTTTGTGACAAAAACTAAAACTCTTGTTTTCTCGATGTGCTGCAGATGAAGCTGAATTAAAACAGAAGCGTGTTGCATGTTAAGCCAGAAAAGCTTCTGGGACTTTACGAGGAACCGAACGCTTCACCCACGCGCTGTGATCTCCACGCCCGTCCAGTGCCATCAGCTGCTCCAATGCTTGATGCTTTTTATGGTCTGCCCACTTCGCAGTTCAAGCATATCTAAAATGATTGTCTTCGGCAAGCAAATTCTGATCTCTCCTCCCACACCAGGGCTGGAATGCCGGCCAAGAGAGGCCGCTTCTTCACCACAGGGGCCATATCAACATCAGCCCGGCGATACTGATCTGAAAAGAGGAAGAGCCCCTCCTAAAGATGATGAGTCAAACCAAGATTACTAATGCTATTTCTATGACAACAGCCATTAGTGAAGCTCCCGCCCACACCCAGCTGTTACTAATGCAGTCTTGTTTCTCAAGAAAAAATTATCTGGAACAAAATGAAAATTATTACCTGGATTTTAGTCAGAAGCCAGTTAAAAGAAGTGATGAGTGATGGCATAGGCCATACTAAATTTCATATTTTCACTGTGCTAAACTATAATGAGAGTAACGTGACATCGGCATCATAAAACAATAAGCTTCCACCTGCTGGGATGAGTCTCTCTTTGTCAAAAAATTCCTCTGGAGAGGTTTTTGGGGTGAGGGATGGTGGAGATTTATGGAAAGGAGTGGGAGTGAGGTATGAGCTCGCTGATGGCTGACTGACGCACAGCTTGAAAGCATTAAAAGGGCTGATACAGCGCAGCAGGCTGAGTAATGTGCACATTCGCATGCAAAATGTCATCCTAGGCATGAACAGTGTATCTGTTGGGTTTGCATTGACTAATGCTCCCATAGCAACTCTGCAGTTACTTGCATTCTTGCAAGGGCTAGTTCATCCAAAATGAACATTCTTATATTAGTTACTCACCCTCATGTCATTCCAGACCTATGTGACCTTCTTTTTTCATTGGTTTGCAAAAGGAGAATTTTTACTACTAAAATGGATGAAGAGAGTTTCAAACAGAAGCTGATGCTATAGGTTTGTGTGAGGAAAAACACCAAAAATTTGAGTTGTTATTCACTGAAAACTATTCACTGTGTGTTTCATAGCAAAAGCGAAAGTATTTTGTTTGACCTTCCAAGTGAGTATGCAACTAGAAATCAGTGATTAAGTTATATTTACAACACTGTTCCAGAACAGTACAATGCAAATAGTAAAGTGTGTGCAGTGCATTTTACAGAGCACTGTTTCCTGAACCTGGGAGAGTAGCCTACAATGCCAGCTGTGCACACTATAAAGTGGGGCAGTTCCAACTTTGCGAGAACAGTGTGGCGCTTCTGACTCACAGCCTGTAAATACATATTTTCATATTTAAAGAATTTGCTACTGGCTATTCAAACGCGAGTTTTGAGCGGTGTAGAGTAGTGCTTGTTTGTTGTTTTAACAATCACAAATGCAAGACGTGTTATGTTTACGCAGTGTGACGCAACACAACACGTAAAAAGACAGTATAAATTATTATAATCAGTGATTATATCCTCACTGGATGCAACAAATGCCTCATTTCTAATGGGTTTTATTGTTTTTGTCTCGTCGTGCCGGGACACGGCATCACAACATGGTAAAGGGCATAACATTTCCTTTCACGCTAGAGGTATTTGGCCAATCATAATGCATTGAATAGCTGGCTTTTCAGAGCACACTGCGCTTTTCAGAATGATGAGCTTTGTAAAAACTGGTGCGTTCCAGAAAGGCGGGGCAGAGAGGAGCAACAATAATGCACAGCATGTGGAAAATAATGTTTTTTGAACACCAAACCGCATTGCATTATACCAAATACACAAAATAATATTTTTTTAGCAACATCATATTACCACTTTAAATGCTATATGTGACCCCGGACCACAAAACCAGTCAAGTAGCACAGGTATATTTGTAGCAATAGCCAAAAATACATTGTATGGGTCAAAATTATCAATTTTTCGTTTATGCCAAGAATCATTAGGATATCAACTAAAGATGTTCCATGGAGATATGTTAAATGTTCCATGGAGATATGTTAAATGTTCCATGGAGATATTTTGTAAAAATTTTCCATTGTAAATATATCAAAACTTAATTTTTGATTAGTAATATGCATTGTTAAGAACTTCATTTGGACAACTTTAAAGTGCCCATATTACGGATTATAAAAGGTTCATATTTTGGTTTTGGGAGTCCCCAACAACAAGTTTACATGCATGCAAGGTCAAAAAACACTTTTATTGTCTTATAATATGCATTTATTTTTACCTTATTTGCTCAACGACTCCCAAACGGTTTGTTAAAATGAATCATTTGTCCAAATCACTCCTTTGCGTGACACTAATCTGCCGTGATTGGTCCGATGACCAAGTCTTTTGTGATTGGTTTAACGTTACTGCATGCAGCGAATTTCAAACACGGAGCGCCCATCACAGTTACTCTAGCCCACAACTCGGTGGTAAACAACAACACCCAAACAGCCATAGTTTATGCGTTAACCCAACGCAGAAACGTATTGATAAAGCACTGCAGCTTGTACACCAACGTGTTGTTCTATTCTTTATCAGAACTTCAAGTAGTAACAACGACAAACATTCACTATTCATCGACACATTTCTAGACAATAGCGAGTGAACAGATAAAGCTGTCAGCCGGTTAGCCAGAGACCTACAAGCTGCGCGGAGCGAACACAACACACACACACAACTAAATACGTATTTTGCATGATACAGAGTAACGTTACATGAGAGCAACAAGTTTTAAAGGATTACTCCACTTTCAGAATAAAAATGTCCTGATAATGTACTCACCCCCATGAGCGATATAGGATGATTTTGAACAAATGCTAGAAAATACAACCATCAATTATTAATCATACTTACAGTTAGAGGTTCGGAGGAGCAAGCCGGTCCAAATAAACTGGCCACTGATCTATCTTTTAAGAGCAAGACTTTGGTGAATCCCGCATTGTACTTAGGATACAGCGTCTTCTCGACATGAGGTAAACCACATGGAAATTTTACTGTGTTTGTGGGCGGGCAAGTTGTTCGCGACGTAGAACGTGGGCGGACATTATGCAAATGTGTTACTTCGTGACGTGTAGCCGTAACAGAAAAAGATTCGAATTCCTGACGACTCATTCAGGCGATTGTGAACCAACTCTTTTTTTTTGATAGACAATAACTTTATTTATCATGAATTGTCAGCTTCACAACTTTGTAGATAGTTTATGTTCACATACAGCTACATGACACACTGCATGAAAGGTCATATTTGAAAACGCATAATAGGAGCACCTTAAATGCGATTTTCTCAATATTTTGACTTTTTTGCACCCTCAGATTCCAGATGTGCAAATAACTGTCTCTCAGCAAAATATTGTTCCATCCTAGCAAGCTATATATCAATTGAAAGCTTATAAATGGTAGATGTATAAATCTCAATTGACCTTTATGACTGGTTTTGTGGTTCAGGGTCACAAATATAAAAATATATAATATAATATTAAATTCAATTCACTGAATTCCCACTTAATTAGGATTAGCTTGCTTCCAGAATTAAAATTTAATTAATTTAATTATAATGTCATCCAAGATGCTCATGTCTTTCTTTCTTCAGTCGATATTAAGGTTTTTGAAGAAAAAATGTCCAGGATTTTTCTCAATATAGTGGACTTCAATGGGAGCCAATGGGTTGGGCTTAGTTCTCCATTTACAAAGCAAGAAAAAGGTTTCTCGTAACTTGGAGAAGTGAATCGGTGAGTAATGATGTCATGCTATGATGCATAACTCTCCCCGATCCACTGGTTTCCTTGTTCCTGCACACACACGCATACACACCTTGACCGCAGTTAACTCCACTATGCATTTGTTTTTCAGATCAGGGACTGGCCGTGCAACAGCTCAGAGTGACTCAATCCCTGCATGCAATTAGGCAATAACTCAGAAATATAATTTGTTCACCTAAATGTCATCCAAGATGCTCATGTCTTTCTTTCTTCAGTCGATATTAAGGTTTTTGAAGAAAAAATGTCCAGGATTTTTCTCAATATAGTGGACTTCAATGGGAGCCAATGGGTTGAAGGTCCAAACTGCAGTTTCAATGCAGGTTTAAAGGGCTCTACATAATCACAACCGAGGAATAAGAGACTTCCCTGGTGAAAAAAACAGCATATGCTGGTAGGTAGGTTTTGATGCTGGTTTAAGCTGGTCCTTAGCTGGTTTATGCTTGTCCTTGACCAGCAACATGACCAGCTAAGGACCAGCATAAACCAGCAAAGGACCAGCATAAACCAGCTAAAGACCAGCTTAAACCAGCATCCAAACCTACCTAACCAGCATCCCAGCATCAAAACATACCTAGTTCTTTGTCTGTGTACTCTGGTTCAAAAAGGTAGTGTAGGGTGAAAAACTCCATCTCATTTTCTCCTCCAACTTAAAAATCATCCAACATCGTTGCTTTACCTTTTTTGTGAAGGGTGTATGACTTTCTTTGCACGATCGCTTTTTAAATACTGGGTCGGTACTTCCGCCTACATCATGCGTGACCTTTCCAACGTGACTATGTAATGCATGAAGTCGAACTAGTGCAAGACAAGCATTTGTGGTTGAAAAATGTACAAATTTATATATTTTTTTTAGAAAATGACCAATCGTTTCTGTAAGTACATTTAAGTGATTTTTTATTTAATTAATATATTATCTGCAATATAATTTAATTATACTTTTAAGATGTACTACAGATTCAATACAACTAAGTGCATTTAAAAAAAAATCAAGTTATGTGGGTTTGCAATGACATAAGCGTTAGTAAACGATTTACTAACAATTCTGGGTGAGTTGTTTCCTGGCAAAAACACACAAGCAGCAATCTGAACATATGTCTGAGTGAATGGCAGTTTTACCAGGAGCAAAAACAACCAAAGCGATGATTGACAGTGCATCAGACAAAGTGTTGAAATATGCATTGGCTGCTACACTTCAGATCTGCACTCGACCAATAAGTTTCCATACGCTTTGTCTTTCATTTCCAGAGAGATAAACATTTGTTTTTGAAACGTACTAAAGAATGCAAGGTATCTGGTTT
Source organism: Cirrhinus mrigala (assembly GCA_036247105.1). NCBI lineage: Eukaryota > Metazoa > Chordata > Actinopteri > Cypriniformes > Cyprinidae > Cirrhinus > Cirrhinus mrigala. The sequence continues at coordinate 5,773,562 of CM070009.1, forward strand.
ATACATTCTGTACAGGTGCCAGAAATATGATAAGTATGCATAGCTTCGGTCCTCGTTTGTAAGTGCGCTTCTCTCATAGCAGCACTTTATCAAACGCACTTGTCTGGTTGATGTTTACTGTGATTACTGGCATTGTGAAACAACAGCCTGCCCTCCATCTTTCCTGAGCAATGCACTTAAACAGGACAGCTGGTTGGTTAATTTCCTGCCTCACTGTTTTGGTATGTTTATCTCCGTGAGGGCTTAGTTCTCCATTTACAAAGCAAGAAAAAGGTTTCTCGTAACTTGGAGAAGTGAATCGGTGAGTAATGATGTCATGCTATGATGCATAACTCTCCCCGATCCACTGGTTTCCTTGTTCCTGCACACACACGCATACACACCTTGACCGCAGTTAACTCCACTATGCATTTGTTTTTCAGATCAGGGACTGGCCGTGCAACAGCTCAGAGTGACTCAATCCCTGCATGCAATTAGGCAATAACTCAGAAACCAAAAACAGACTGCCCAAAATTCAAGCTCTTTCCTTTTCAATCTCCTGTTAGCTTAGAGATGTGGTTTTTCAGGCTGTCAGTGTGTCCCTCAAAATCTCCACTGTCAACGTCATAAACATTACAGAGGAAAAGTTCGCCTGAAACTGAAAATTCTGCTCTTGTTGAGTCACAAACCTTTTTTCTATGGAACACAATAGGAGAACAAGGCATCAGCTAATGTGAAACCTTTTTTGGATCCCGTATGTGATGTCGAACATTCATGTTGCCATATTTAATGTAGTGTATGTATGCATATCTTGATCGATGTTTTGATTTGAAAGGCTTAAATTTCAGTCTGATGAATTAAACTACCAGTCGGGTCACATTAATGAATTTCATTCATTTAAATGAGCTGCATCTTCAAAATGTCTCGTTTTGTATTCCTTGGAAAAAAAATTTGAGTTTCCAATGACATAAGGGTGAGTAAACAATGACAGATTTTTCATTTTCTTTTCGTCCCTTAAGTAAACACAGAGAGGCACAGTCAGCCAAAACAGAGAATGGGGTCCTCTCACACTAAACAGAATCCGTTGTAGCCATCAGAAGCCGCAAATGTGGGCTGTTTTGAGGTCTCCTGCAGGGGATTATGAAATCTAAGATGAACTGTATATATGAAGTGTTTACATATACATACGCTCTCTTATAGAAGCTCAGTTCTGCCTGTTGTCTCTTAAAAGACAGAAAGAGAGGGAGTAATAAGGGAAAACATATGCAGGTGCCTCCGAGTTGTGGTTCGCTTGTCCTGACATGCACGTTGTTCTCGTTTAAGGAGGAGCTGTATTATTATCCTGAGAGACAGCGGCAGGCCAGCAGTGTGCCTGTATCAAAACAAGTACGGTCACAAACATCTCTTAATCACTTGTGTTGTGAAACCAGTGTTAAAAAAACTGTCTCTGACATCTCTAGTCTCTCCTGTCTAACGGGTTTCTTGATCACACTTGAACATGACGGAGGAATAGAATATCACATTTCATGTGGAACACTAGATTATTACATTTTCTAAAGAAGTAGTCGTGCTTATCGCTATCCGAGGCGAAAGAGCCAACGTCTCTGATACTCTGGTCTCTACATATTGCTACTTTCACGCAAGTCTGAACAATTTTTATTGTTTTATGAACCACCAGGTGAAAATTGTAAGTTAGTTTAGAAATGAGATGGCGGCTTGTCATAAAACCACTTGCTTTGAGTCATCATTTATGTTTATAGCACAAATGGTAATGTTTACACGCCTTAAATCTATAATTACACACAATCGCCTTTTTTTACCTTTACCTTTATTTTTTTACCCAAATGCTGGGTTCAGCTTGTTTGGTCATTTTATTGGGTTATTTTTAATACTTTTACCCAGGTGCTGGGTAGTTTTTCTGCACTCTAAAAATGCTGTTTTTGTTTGTTTGTTTGTTTGTTTTTACCAAAGTCATTCTATTGGGTTATTTTTAAATTTTACCCAGGTGCTACGTAGTTTTTCCTGTAACTCAGCTCCTGCTACTGTCAATACAAATGATGAACCCCCTCACATACATACCCAGCGCTGGATCAGTGTAACCCAATGAAACGCGAAGCGGCAGTCTGAGGTTGGCGAACAGCAGCACATCACCGGCATAGATTTTCTATGCTCTTGTTGTTGCCTCTATTATTCTGTAAGTGATTTTTCATTTCCAGCTCATTTTAAGCCAGCACAAAAAAAACTGACTTAAATAAAACAACCCAGCATGTTGGGTAAAACATTTAACCCAATCAGCTGGTTCAAAAAAACCCAGCATGAGTTCTGTCCAATATTTAGCGCTGAGTTGCCAAATAACCCAGCATGTTTTAGAGTGTAATGCAAAACAAGCAATTTACAAGCATGTGCATTAAGCAAATAGTAGTTTGTCCTGTTTTTATTTTTTTTTTTTTTAATAATTAAGTAGCCCAACTAAGTAACTAATGTTTTTAAATCTGTGTCACAAACAAACCTGTTAAAAGTAACAATATAATTATTGTGATGAGTATGTCGTGACTTTACACACTCTCAATGAGCCAGTTTAATCAGCCAAATTGCGATGTCTTGGGCTCTTAGCGCACGCGCCCTGTTTCAGTCAGCTGGCGGTGACGCGGAGAGGAATCCGAGCTGAGCCGCTCATTGAACTCTTGAGGAACGCGCCTCCACTGGAGTAAAGCGCTGCTGCTGACTGCGCATGTGCGCTCTTCAAAGTTCAGTGAGCGGCTCTACTCGGATTCCTCAGCTCGTCACCGCCGTCTTCACTCGAGTAGAGCGCTGCCGTTCAGTGCTGCTCGCTGTGCGCGACATGGAGTAAGCGAGCGAATGCGCTTCTCGGACTTTCGGTATTAGTTGCGCTTCTTGACTAAATTACGGGATACAAAGTGAAACGATACTGAAGAAAAACACAATGTAGTGAAGAAAATACCGACGCTGGACTGTTTTATTCCGTACTCGCAAAGCAGAGCTATATAGTATCGCGCTGGAGGAGAAGTAGACAGCGGTGGGACAAACATGCTCTCGCCGTTCTTGGCGTATTTGCTGTCGGTTGTGCTTCTGTGTCGGATAGTGCGCTCCCAGTACTCAAGCGACCAGTGCAGCTGGAGGGGCAGGTGAGAGACGCTTCAAACATTTGGATTATTCAAGTGTTTCATTATTAAAATAAAACGTAATTTAGTAAATAGTATTTTGAGATTTTAAGTCTTGTTAACTCTTTGTAGATCAGTTAATATTGTGAGTTAATGTTGTAACCTAAGTTAAAACGTAAACTTTTTGATGCTAAAATAAGTATAATAATAACAATAAAAATGTTTAATAATAGTACTTTTATCATTTTTAGACTTTGTACGAGCAGTAATAGTATTATTAGCATTAGTTTTATGAGCTGTGTTGAGTAGTAGTAGCAGCATTTACTATTAGAGTGAGGCCCATTATTTTTGGTGGCCTTAGGAGTGGCTGTAGCACCTGTCTCAATTAATGAACGTTTTATGATTGTTTTCTTGTTTTGTTTTGTTTTTGTTGTTGTTTGTTTGTTTTTTAACTCTTCTCTTGGTCTGAAGAGTATTTATTTTCTTACTCACATATATTGACTTGTATTTACTGCTTTGCTCTACCAGCGTTGAACCTCACTGGCATAACCTGAAAGCAGAAACTATCTGAGCAGTGATTTTATTTTTACTCACTGGCTTGACCAAACCCAAGTTAATCCCAAATGTGTAATATGCAAATCAGTCTATTGTTTGTTTAAAGGTGTTTTAACTCTACCTGAGTTAATAAGATATTGCATTTACATGTTTTTCTGGAAGCTTTTAGTTTTCAGTAAAAGGATGGTTTTAAATCCTTCAAGCTCAGTGTGCAGCTAGATGTGAAAGATGTTTTGATCATCTGGGTTGGTCATAAATCTTTTACTAATGAGGAGATTAGTTCATGCTTCAGATTTCCTCGCCACATAGCTTCATCTCATAACAACTTTTGTTATTATTCCCCAACAATGGCTCCCTTCCTTCAAAAAAATTCCTTTTTGGGTCTCTGTAAAGTCTTTTTACAATAATGCAGCTGAATGCACTGCACTTTGACTGTGCAGCCATAATCTGCTGTTGATTTGCCAGGCCCGAGTTCAGCCTCTCATTACGGCCGAGCTGAATTTCAAATGCTCTTAATTAAAGAGGAGCCGTTATAAATGAGGACACGGCAGCTTGCGAGTCTGCTCCGCACATGTGTCACCCCGGGGTTTTGGTCCTCACCTCTCATTTTGGTGAGAGTTTAATCTGGGGTCTTGCTGCAGGCCTAAATTCGTCTCTGATTGAAGAACCGCTGGAGGCTTCAGAAGCAGATGGCTCATTTTCTGCCCAACTGACAGCGGGCCGCAGGCTCAAGGCGCAGAACCGCAGATGATGTCTAAAAGTAGCGGAGAGAGCCTTTTGTGCGGCCGGTGGACAGCGGCAGGACTGCTGCCCGGACATGCAGCTCCTCGTCTTTTTGAGGAGTTGAAAGCGAGGGGAGGTTCGCTGCGTGACCTGCATTTGCACTTGCATGCTCCGGGTTCGGCTACTGTCTCTGCACTTGTCTGCAGAGAGGCCTGTGTGTCCAAGGAGCCATTGACTTACGTTTCAAAAATCCTGCCCACGGCAGGATGCCAGTGCTGGGTCTTGCCAAAGCGTTGGAAAGGAGAGAAGAAAAATGAGAGACGGTTAATGCGTATGTGTGTGCGCACGCTTGCACGTGACGGGTCATGCAGCAAGCCTTGCGCGTGGGTCTTAACACCTTGTGTGAAAAGACATTAACTTCATTCTTCCTGCTCTGAGAAAAGCTTTTCTTTCATATGAGCTTCAGCTTTGGACGGGACTCTGGCGCAGACTGTTCAGAACAATCACCCTAATGTTTGAAGTTTCCTTTGCTGTGTCGCACGTAAAAGGCCACTGAACTAAAGCTGACTGAAGATCCAACCATCGCTTTTTTTAAGGGATTACCCGTCATTTGCTTCAAAACAGTTTGGTTTGCTTTGTTTAATCTAAGGCCTGTAAGTGGTTATTTGTAAATGTTAACCAGCTATAACTGGATGTCCGAATTTAGTGAGTAATACATCACGGTGTTTGATGTTTGACGACCGCTCTGTTCTCCCTTCCAGTATTTTAAAGCATCGTACGATTGCTTCCAGACAGTAGCCAGCAAAATTATGCTGCCTTTTGAAATGGTTTGTTTTGGCTGAATTCTTGGATAAGCCAATCCCAGAATGATTGCACTTAGTGAACAAAACTCCTCCAGGATGGAGGGCAAAGTCAAGAAAAGCATGGATTATAACTATTTTATCCAGTACTGAAGTCTATTGATAAAGAGGAACTAATCTGATTAAAAACAGACAGTTTTACCAGTGTTAGATTTGATATAGTGGCCCTTATTTCAACCATTTTGAGATAATCTGCTCTAGTGGTTGAATGATATATTACCATAACCATGTTTGACCAATAAGTGTCATAATTGGGACTTTTACTGACAATTTTGAGAACTCAGGATGTCATATTCACTGCACTGTAATTTATATCAGCATTTCTTGATTGTGTTTCATCGTATCTCACATTTTTGAGTGCAGCTGTTTGTGGTGTTATTTTTTTTTTTATTTTTTTTTCCCCACACAAACCTCAAGGCCATCCGCACTGACCTTTTTCATGGTTTTGTCATGATGAAACAGATGTAGCAATAGATTTTTCTTCCGTATTCTGCTGTACATCAGAATATTGAAAAGAAGCAAATGTAGGTCAGAATGTGGGATTCACAATAAGATTCACAATAAAAATATTTCTGAAAAGTAATTTTTTTATTTTTGAAAACACAATGAAATATTATGTAAAGAAATGTAAATCAACTGTTATGCTTGAGTTATTTACTATCTTTAAATTAAGCGATCTGATCAAATTTATTGACCTTGATATCAGCTATTAGCCACTTTGTGCTCTATAATATTGGCATCAGCCATCAAAAATTAATAAATAAATAAATAAAAATAAATCGATATCAGTCAACCACTAATCTGCACCATGTTCATATTCATTACAAAATCTAAGACAGTTTTTGTGTGTGCAAATATTTTTGAATAAAAACTGTGATTAAATGCCTATATTAGCAGTTAATGCATTAACAGTGTTAGTTAACACAAATTTAGTTGTTCATGTTAGTTCACAGTGCATTAATGTTTACAAGTAAAATGTTTTATTTAAAAAATGTATTGGTTGAAATTAACATTGACTAAGATTAAGACTGTACACTACAAGTCAAAAGTTTCTGAACAATAAGATTTGGGTTTTTTTTGAAGAAGAAGAAGTCATCTCTTCTGCTCACTAAGCCTGCATTTATTTGATCCAAAGTAAAGCAAAATCAGAAAAATTGTGGAATATTTTTACTGTTTAAAATAGCTGTTTTCTGTTTGACTGTACTGTAAGATGTAATTTATTCCTCTGATCAAAGCTTAATTTTCAGCATAATTACTCCAGTCTTCATTGTCACATGATCCTTCAGAAATTATTCTAATATGCTGATTTGTTGTTCAAGACACATTTTTGATTATTATTATCAATATTTAAAACAGTTGGCATTTTTGTCAGGATTCTTTGAGTAGAAAAATCCAAAAATCAGCATTTATCTGAAATAAAAAGCTTTTGTAACATTATACACTATACTATTCAAAAGCTTGAAGTCAGTATTTATTTATTTATTTATTATATTGTTTTTATTTATTATTTTTTTAATTATAGAAATTAATACTTTTTAACATAAAAATTAATACTCCTTAACAAGGATGCTTTAAATTGATCAGAATATTAGAATGATTTCTGAAGGATCATGTGATTGGAGTAATAATGGTAAAAATTCAGCTTTGAAATCACAGGAATAAATTTAAAAAATAAATAAATAGGAAAAATATTTTAAAATTGTACTGTTTTTGCTGTACTTTGAATCAAATATATGCAGGCTTGGTGAGCAAAAGAAACTTCTTTAAGAAACATTTAAAAACTTTTGTGCATATTGCTCATTAGTTCATGTTAACTAATGTAGTAAACTAATGTTAATAAATGAAACCTTATTGTAAAGAGTTAGAAAATTGTGTTTTGCCATGTATATTGGCCTTTATATGTCTGAAAATACAAAAATTGTCCACTACAAGTCATTCACTATTTTATGCAATATTTATGTGTGCTGTGTATTTTTGTACTTATTATGATATTATATTGTTATTCTCATTATAACATGTGAGGTTTGTTATTTGTGGGTTGCTGCATATGTGGAGTGTTTCATTTTGCTTACATATGAGGTTCAGTTTCAGTTTGAATTCTTCCTTATAAAGTAACATAGGTTCTGGAACAGAGCTTATATCTCTTTTCTGCTTTCTTGTAGTGGGCTGACCCATGAGGGACACACTCGGGATGTTGAACAGGTGTATCTCCGTTGCGCCCAGGGCTTCCTGGAGTGGCTTTACCCCACAGGGGCCATCATCGTCAACCTGCGGCCGAACACGCTGTCCCCAGCGGCGTCTCTTCTCTCCGTCTGCATCAAACCCTCTAAGGAGTCCAGCGGAACCCACATCTACCTGGACCGGCTGGGCAAACTGCGATTGCTCCTCCGTGAGGAGGATCAGGCCGAGGGGAGAGTGCACTGTTTCAGCATCCAGGACGGGGCGCTCTTCATCGAGGCAGTGCCTCAAAGGGACATCAGCCGAAAAATCACAGCCTTCCAGTACGAGCTGGTCAACCACAGACCAGGAGCAGATCCACAGTCATTATCTGGTATGAGGTTCTCTTGATCTTTAAAGACTTGCTTGACAAGCAGAGCTTTCTTTCATGTGATGTATTTCCTGAAATGGAAACGTACATGTTTTTTTTTGTTTTTTTTTTTTAAGAATAGAGTAGTTAACGGTCTTAAAGCTATCAGACATTGACTACAAATCCAAGAATTAAAAAAAGGGGGAAAAATAATAATAATAATTATATATATATATATATATATATATATATATATATATATATATATATATATATATATACTGTATTCTCCCTTTCTATCGAATTTTAACAGTAATGGCTTCATTCAGCAAAAAGCACTATTGCATTTCTGTGACTTCAGGGTTTTTGAGTACATGGTTATCAATGCCTGCAATAACAAAGGTTTGTATATTTTAAAGTATGTGATCCCAAGCCAATTTCTGTGATCAAAAATACAGTAAAAGTTGTAAAATATTACAGTTTAAAATAATTTTCTAATTAATTTCCTAATTTTAAAATAATATTTTAAAATGTCATTACTCCAGTCTTTAGTGTCACACGGTCCTTCAGAAATCATTCTAATATGGTTATTTACTGCTCAAGAAACATTTACTATTATTATTATCAGTGTTAATTTTTTTCAGGATTCTTTGATAAGAAACGCATTTATTTAAAATAGAAATCTTTTAGAACATTAAAGATGTTCTTGCTGTCACTTTTGATTAATTTAATCCATCCTTGCTGAGTAAAAGTATTAATTTCTTAAAAAAAAAACTTTTAAAAATTAAAAACTAAAAGTTTTCGTTTTACCCTCCCTTTCTATTGAATTCCAACAATAACTATTGCTTTCAGCACAAAAACATTATTAAATTTCTTAGACTCCAGGGTTTTTGGGTACACTGTTATTAATGCACGCAATACCGAGGGTTTGTTTATTTTAAAAAGTATGCGATCCGAAGCCAGTGTTTTCATGCCCAGCAACAGATGATATCTTTACCTCAGGAAACGTCCTCCCCTCTGTGATGCTGAGATGGTGGATCTGTGCTCGTATTTGCTCTGGAAAGCGATACTGATTTGAACCTCGTTTTCCGTGCGATTAATACCAACTGTGTTTTTCAGGACGTGTGGCGTAACTCTCACAATGGGACGTCACAAGCGCCCCGTTGCGCTTAACACCGGCAAATCATGTAAAACACACAGCCTCTTTTCAGAAATTCAATTTCAAGCAGTGCACCTGCCAAAACCGAAGAGCTGAATGGCCCAAAGCAATGTAGATACATCATATAACAAGTCTGTTTTTCCTCTCCCAAACAAAGCAAAACTATTGTTCAGTGTGTTTCCCCCCCTCAGGGGGGTATGAATTCATAACTGCCATGTAAATCTGGCTCTGATAAACTGCTGTATTTTGCCGGCATGGATACAGTTTTGAGACTTTAACGTGTGGTTTGATGTGGCCTGTGACGTCAACGTCCTCCTGAGAGCTTGTGTGTTTGCCGTTTGTGATTTCAGCGATCCGAGCGGGCAGATCTGTAAAGTGACCTGTTTTCCTTTTTCCGAGCTTTTGTTTTTTTTCGCGTTCACCTCATGAATGCTGACCTGCTGTGCTGGAATTGAGTTGCTTTCCATCACTGTGGAATGTGTCTTAGACCAGCTGTTGGGAGGACATATTATCTCCATCTTTTTTCCCTACTCCCTTCCTCTTCCTCTTTTCCCCCGTCTCTCTGGCTTCCCCTCCCTCACTTTTTCCTTCATTACTTTTCGTTCCGCCTCTCTGAAGTGGTTGGGACGCAGGCGAAGTGGCATATGAATCTTTTCTCCATTAGCGTGGAATGCAGAGGGACCAGATGTAGCGGGGACACTATCTTCCCCCTTGTGCCCCGCCAGCGTGTGAAGTGGTTGCAATCCCAGCAGCGTTGCATTAATTCGGGGCAGCGAGGGCTGCTGACTCAGATGCCAGCCCATTCCTGCGGTTCCGTTTCAACTTTTGCATGTGATCCGCCGCAAACCCATCTGTGCTTTAAGCACGGCTTTAGCGTTCAGGATGTGAACGCTGGCGGCAGTTAACGCTTCACGTAAGGCCCAGCGTTCTGAACATTCACCCGCTTTGAAGCTTTGGCGTTTGCCAGCTGTTGCAAAACTGATTCCTGGATGACCTCTGGCTCCGTTGGTGGCGCGATATTTCTTGTTTTGCAACTCGGCCGACCTCTGGTCCGCTCACCTCGCCCACAGTTTCCTCAGCCGGCATGACCTCTACTGTGCTCAAATGTGAAGGGTCAGGTTCAACAGATCAGGGTTTTTGATATTTCTGCCACTTTCCATGGTAGCACGCAGTCTACGGTTGCTATTATTTAAACAGTCTATCAGCCTATCACTGTAACGGCCATTGCATTTACATTTATAATGGGAGTGATTTAGTTTTATGTGGGTCAATGACATGACTTATATTTAATGTGCTTATATTTTATGTTTTTTTAAAGGGAACCCGAGGTGTTAAGACTTGTATGGCTTAGTATAATGTCAATTTTAAAAAGTTAAATGATGTATAAAACATCATTTCATACATATTTTGAACTATGGGGGGTGCCATTATTTTGATGACATGAAATGGTTGCACTCGCAAATAAAATACTGATACGATGACCGCGTCTACTGAAAGAGCTGGCATGGATATAAGTGTAGAATCAAACCAAATGCCGTACCATCGATTTTTGAGTGAAATCCACGCTGAGAAACTCCTTCAGTGGCTGTGGCGTCATGACAAGTGTCGGCATGTTTACATCCTGCCAGGATGGCATCTAGCGTTTCTTGTCTCTGCCATTTGTAAGCTCTTTCAGTAGCTGTGGTCTACTAAAAGCCTCAAAGGCATCAGGGCTAAAGTGGAGAGAACAAATACACGGTTCTTTAGGAAGTTTTATTCGTCCATGGGCATCTTCCCATTCTTTTCTTCTTTTCCTCTTGCTAGGAAAGTAGTTCAGACTTGCATCACTTCTCCTTGCCCTTCGACTGAAAATTACAGCCAGAAGCCACACAATGTGGCATCGTATCAGTATCTTATTTTACGGTATTGTATTGCAGTAAAAATAGCAACAGGTAGCACCAGTAGCTCGACGAAATACTGACACCCCCCCCCCCCCCCCCAAGGTCCAAAATATATATAAAACTTTTATTTATTTATTTTAAATAACACACGTTTAATGGGTTTTCAAGTATATATGTCAGACACAAATTTGCGTTATATTATGCCATAAAAGTCTCATACCCGGGGTTCCCTTTAAAAGAAATTAATACATATTCAGTAAGGACACATTAAATTAATCAAAAGTGATAGTTAAGACTTTTAATAATGTTACAAAAGACTGTTTTTTAATATTTTAATATATAAACTTTCCATATAGTCATCAAAGAATGAACTTTATACTCTTTCGAACTTTCTATTTAAAGGAAAAATTGGGAAACATTGTATTTTGCAGTGTCCTTGTGACACATCTTACATGTATTTACTATAGTAATAACAGTGAAGTATGCATATTGTGCAGTATATATTATATAGTACATTTAATAGTGTTTACACACTGTTAATATTACTCAGTATTCATGTGTAATTACACTGTAATAAGCATCTTAAAGTAAAGTGTAACTAAAAATGTTTTTTTTTTTTTCACAATTTTAAGCAGCACAACTATTTTCAACATTGATAAATGTTTCTTGAGCAGCAAATCAGCATGTTAGAATGATTTCTGAAGGATCATGTGACACTGAAGACTGGAGTAATGATGCTGAAAATTATAATTAATATAAATTACAACTTAAAATACATTCACAGAGAAATCAGTTATTTAAAATTGTAATAATATTTCACAATATTACTGTTTTCACTGTTGCTTCCACTGTAGAACAGTTTTGTTGTATTTTAGAGCTACGGACCAGAATATTCTTCCAAATAGAATATCCAAAATACCTTAGCGACCACATTGTAATTCCTTGTCCCCAGCCATAAAACTCCAGCAATGTGGCGATGGGTTTTGAACCACCAATCACTTTAGGAAAAATGTAGTTGTTATAGTTTTGGAAAACTTTTTGAAGCCCCTTAGTCCACCTGCACTAACAGACAGTGAAACTTTTGGCTATCAGACACACCTGCCCTGGCCCACTACTGCAACCCATAAACCCGTAAAAACCCATAAACTGCACCACCCAGCCACCTGAATCAACCAGTCGCTCGCTCAGCCCCTCGCTTTCCTGCAAGCCTGAGGGGGTTGAGACCCTCCAGACAAATGTGCTGGATTATATCTGCACGTGGGGTCTGTAATGACCGCAGAGCCACGAGACTGTGGCGTGATTTATTTGGATAGAGAAACGCGCTGATCAAAGCCGACACGGTGCTGCCAGTGTTTAGGTTACACTGATTGCCTTACAGCAGTCACAGGACTCTGCGGCCACCTGAAAGCAAAGGAGTGTTTGTCTCTTGTCATGTGTCGCTGTGGGTTGTAAAACTTGTTGGCACATGTGAAAGTGCTGTGCAATGTAGGCTCCTCTGGACGTTTCTTTTTGTTTTGGACCCAGAGCTACTAGCCCTTGCAGTCTCTGCTCTGTGTTGGAGTTCTTCTCAGCTGGATCTCATTTGCGTTGGGGTGTGAGGACGCAGTGTGTGTTTGTCAGTGTTTTTCTAGAGGGGGAAGGGTCGAGATGTTTCCCTCCTCTCCAATGACTACAGATGTTTTTCTTTTCTTGTTTTTTTTTTAATGAGGAGACTTCTCGCAGGCCGCCCCTCATCTCTTGTTTGGTTAGAAGCCGACAAGCCGTGACGATAAAGCTGGCTTCTACACGCTCAATAACTAACCATCTGCAGCAGAAATTAATTATGTCTTTGAAAGTCCACGTGGCGGGTGTACATAGATCAGTGCGCTGTTTTTTGTCAGAACGATTTCAAAGATCAACATGATGCACATTGTTTGTACTGTTGCATTACCATCAGGCTTTGGCCGTGTTTGGTCTGATTTTGTTGTTCTGTTGTCTCTCCACAGCACCCTGCCAACCCTGTACAGATGCAGAGGTCCTCCTGGCTGCTTGCACCAGCGACTTTGGTAAGACAAGTCACGTCTTTAGAGAAATGTGAAATGTTTTTGATAATCACTAGTTCAGAATCAAATTAAATTAGCAGTTGAATTTTAATTATAGTTTGGAACCAGTCTGAAAGAAACCAGCTGTTTGAGTTCCAGGAACTCTGTAATGGGATCAAATAAGATTCTTCAAAGATTCAAATAAGATTCTACCCAATAAACTGAAATTCCTGCAGGATTTGGATCCTAAGAATATTACAGGCCGATAAATGGACCGCAGACACACTAGCCTGTTCACAGGCCAATATTTGGCCCTTATGTCAGCTTATGTTGAGTAAACATTGTGTAAAATAAGCATTCATTTCATGTTAATTATGTTGGCTTGAGAAATAATACTGGTCTACTATTTAATCCTATTATGATCATTCAGTATTTTAAGAATAAACATTCACACAGAACACGTTTTTCTGTTTAAAAAATGTGAGATGTAGGGCAGTGAAGTAAAAAATGCCTGGTCTAGAGATGTGTTAACAGTAAAACGACCAGACTTATGGTTTTCCTGAAATGGATGCTCAAGATTCCCAAAAAAATAATTAAATTGACAAAATGAGCCAAGGCTCTTCTTAAATCTAACTATTTTTGATGCTGTCTTGAGAAAGCCTAGTCTAATCTGTTAATTTACACACTTTACTCATGATGTTAATAAAATTTGATAATTGCTAATAAGAAATTATTAATATAAATATGTCCGCATCATTAACCACTCCAGTATCTATGGAAGCCCATTTCCGCCACTGAATAAAAAATAACAAAAAATAACAAAAGATAATTGAGACTTTTTCTCAATTGCATTTTACATCTTGCAATTATGACCTTTTTTCTCAGAACTGCATTGTACAAACTCGCAATTATGACTTTTGACTTGTAATTTGTGAGTTATATAGTCGGAATTGCGAGACATAAACACTTTTGTTTCTCAAAATTGCAAGTTTATATCTTGCAATTCTGACTTTAGAACATGCAATTTCGAGTTAAGTCAGAATTGTGAGATATAAACTCGCAATTCCAAAAACATTTCGGTCATTTTTTTTTTCCTCAAATTTGGACTTTATATCTCATAGTCGTGAGTTTTTATCTCACAATTATTAGAAAAAAGCCAGAATTGTGAGGGGGGAAAAAAAAAGTCTGAATTGCAGATTTTACTCACAATTTAGACTTTATTTCTCGCAATTCTGAGTTTATATCACAATTCTGAGAATAAAAAGTCAGAATTGTGAGTTTTAATTTCACAATTCAGACTTTCTTGCAGTTGTGAGTTTATATCATGCAATTCTGAGGAAAAAAAAGTCAGAATTGTGACCATTTCTCAGAATTACAAGTTTATATCACAATTGTGAAGAAAAAAAGTCAGAATTGTGAGTTTTAATCTCACAATTCAGACTTTCTTGCAGTTGTGAGTTTATATCATGCAGTTCTGAGGGGGAAAAAAAAAGTCAGAATTGTGACCATTTCTCAGAATTACAAGTTTATTTCTCAGAATTGTTAGTTTATATCAATTCTGAGAAAAAAAAAAAACTGAATCGCAAGTTTTAATCTCACGATTCAGACTTTATTTCTCGCAATTGTGAGTTTATATCACGCAAATCTTAGAAAAAAAAGTCAGAATTGTGACTTAATTTCTCAGAATTCCGAATTTACTTCTCCGAATTGCGAGTTTATATCTCTCAATTCTGACTTAACATGCAATTGCGAGTTTATATAAAAAAAAAAGTCAGAATTTACAGTTTGTATCACTCAATTCTGAGGGAAAAGTAAGTATTGTCGCAATCATCTTCATTTTTTAAATCAGTGGTGTAAACAGGCTTCCATGAACATCAGAATGTCACTTAAAAATAGTTATTTTGGAAATTGTGTTATATATAATATATATATCAATTCTGACAATGCAGACACAGTTTGGATATATATATATATATATCAATTCTGACAATGCAGACACAGTTTGGATATATATATATATATATCCAAACTGTGTCTGCATTGTTTTAGATGAAGAAAGTTTTAAAATTCTTAAAATTCCTATTGATTTCCTTAAAGGGGCTTGGTCCTATTGGAAACATGTTTTTAAAGATCTAGTTTGTGTTTTTTTGTTGGAATCAGAAATTACCAAAATATGAAAATTCTGTCATGAATTACTCGCCCTCATGTTGTTCCAAACCCATAAGGCCTTCGTTCATCATTGAAACACAAATATTTTTGATACAATCTGAAAGCTTTCTGACCCTGCATAGACAGCAACACAACAACGATGTTCAAGGTCCAGAAAGGTACTGATGTCTTTACTACTTTTCTGGGTCTTGAACATGGTAGTTCCATTGCCGTCTTTGTGTTTTGAAGATGAAAGAAGGTCTCACGGGTTTGGAACGACATGAGGGTGAGTAATTAATGACAGAATTTCCATTTTTGGGTGAACTGTCCCATTAACTATGACTTTTGCCTCAAACTTCTAATTTGCTGCTTATTAATAGTAAGGTGATTAAGTTTAGGTATGGGATAGAAGTAAGGAATCTAAAATATGGTTAGAATAAGGCATTAATGTGCTTTATAAGTACTAATAAACAGCCAATATGCTAGTAATATGAATGCTCATAAACGACAAGTTAATAGTAAGAACTGGTCTCATTAAGATCTTTTAAGATTGGTCAACCTTTGCGCTATATGTTCAAATGAGAAGCTCCATACACATTCTTTGAGGATTGTTTGACCAGGGACATCCCATAATGCAATCAGTATGGAAAAAACCAACCGTTTTTCTTACATTTTTTTTTTTTTTTTTTTCCCTCCACAGTGGCACGGGGCAGTATTCTTGGCGTGGCGGAGGAGGACGAGCAGACCTCTGTCACAGTGTCCCTGAGTCGCCTTTACAGACAGAAGACACAAGTGTTTGTGTCAGGGGGCGGCCGGGCCAAACGCTGGACAGGCTTTGTGAAGATGCCCAGGCAGTGCGGGGTTAAACCAGGCGAGGGCGAGTTCCTCTTCACTGGGACCGTCCGATTCGGAGAGGCCTGGCTCAGCTGCGCTCCACGGTACAAGGACTTCCTTAGGGTGTATCAGGACGCACAGCAGCAAGGGACCAACCCATGTCATTTGGAAACAGACTGAATTCTTTCCAGGAAACCACACGGTCCGCCCCGTCGTGAGGAACTGTGACCCTGCGAGCAGCTGTCTGTCTCTGTTTGTGTCTGCAGACAGAGCAAGTTTAGATCCGTATAGACTGCAATACCAATGCAGAAACCTGCTGTCCCAGCATTGCCTGAGACGCGACTCGTGCTCTCAAAACGCCCCGCAAAGACAACCGAAGTTGGACTTGAGTTTACTAAGCCAATGGCGATTTCTCCCGACATGTCTTAAGACTGATATTCCTGATTTGTTTTCTTTTTTTTTCTTGCGGTCACAATGTAGCAGATCTGGCTGATGAATGTGTAAAAATGTGAACGAACATTCTAAAACAGAAGTCCCAAATGCTTTGTAAAAAGCTTGATGTACAGTTTTGCAGTTGTTTCTATGACAGAAATATATTGATGAAAAAGCCTGCTTTTTAATTTTTATTTTTTAAGAAAATTTGAAGTGCAATTCCTGCCTGTGTTTTGTTTTCAGGCTGTTCAATTGCAAATGTCTTTCCAAGGATTAAAACTATTTTTTTTTCTCTTTGGAATCAAATTGTGTGCCTGTTTTTATGTAAATGAGGTCATGGTGTAGTTCTCTTCCATCTATTTTGAAATACTTTGTCCAAAAATGATTTTTCATTTCATCTGTTGTTTGAGTCAATGCTACGTTGGAACAGTGTGAGATGTTTTTCTTTCCAATTTTATCATCCACCAGGTGAAAACCGTAAGTCAGATTTCTTAGAAAAGTAATATCACACCTCTCTTCTACGAATTACACAATTCATGGTATCATTTATCAATTCACAAATGCCAATTCTGTCAACATTTACTCGTGTTGTTTCGAACTTGTAGAACTTGTTTTATTTTCAGTGAAACACAAAGGTAAAACTGGCATTTTTCAAAATATCTTTATATCTAGTCTTACGGTCAGCTGAAAACAGGAACAACATTTCTTTCAAGTCTGTGTAACCAAAGAGTACACTTTCAGAGTACGAAAACATTTTTCTAATCTTGGTTTGTTCAAATTCAAGAAGTATGAGCAACAGTAATAGCGATGCTTGAAGATTTGAGGTATTAAGTTTCACAACAAAGTGGTTTAGGTCATAAGTTTATATACACACTTTGCAGAATCTACAAAATGTTAACAATCAGAAAAGAGGAATCATAAACATTGCGTTTTGTTTTTCCATTTAGTACTACTCTGCAAAAGCTTTTTACGTAACATGTTTATATATAAAATCCACAAGGCAAAATAATAGCTGAATTTAACACAATTACCCCATTCAAAAATGTATATATAGTTATAATACTGTTGTTTTTGGATAGTTGCTCATGAGTCCTGAGCAGTTAAAACTGCCCACTGTTCTTCAGGGAAATCCTTCAGGTCCTGTGCATTCTTTGGTTTTCCAGCAACCCTTTCCAACAATGACTATGATTTTGAGAGCCATCTTTTCAAACTGAGGGCAACTGAGAGACCCAGCAAAAGCTGCAAACGTTCACTAATGCACGGAGTAAACATGGTGCGTTAAGAGTGGGGGGTGAAAACTTTTGAACAGGATCATTGGGTAAACTGCGCTAATTTAAAGTACTTATTTTAGCCCTTCAGAAGCTGCATATGATAAAGTTTCCCTGAAAAAATAAGTACGATGTATACCGATCATGCTGCTAATGGACCATTTTTTGTCATCATAGTTGGATAAACTTTTATAGCGAGTAACGGAAGCTACAGCAAATATCATTTTGTTCCTATTTTATCCCAACGGCAAAAATAAATAAATTTAATTGAAACAAATAAAATAGAAATAAAAAAATTAAGTTAAATTAAATAAAAAACAAAATAAAATAAATTAAACTAAAATAAGACAAAATACAATAACAAATTAAATTAAAATAAAATAAAATAAAAAATAAATACAATACAAAAAATAAATTTTTCTAATTCCTGGTTTGTTCAAATTCAGAACATATGAGCAATAGTGATGCATGAAGATTTGAGGTATTAGTTTCACAACAAAGTACGGTTTATGTCATTTATATACACTGCAGAATCTACAAAATGATAAATAAAAAAATTAAATCAAAAATGTAATTAAATTCAAATAAAATTAAATTAAATTAAATTAAAATAAAAAAATAAAATAAAATGATGAAAATAAAAATCAAATTTAATTAAATTAAAAAATAAATTAAAATAAAATGAAATAAAAAACAATTTAAATGAAACAAAAACAAAAAATTAAATAAAATAAATTAAAAATGAAAAAAAATTAAATTAAATTGAAACAAAACAAAAATAAATTAAATGTAAATGTATTAAGTTAAACAAAAAATAAAATAAAAAATTACATCAAATAAAAATAAATATAATTAAAATAAATGAAATTTAAACAAATAAAATAAAATATAAATTATTAAAATTAAATTAAAAACTAAATTAAAAAATGTATTACATTAAATTAAACAAAAAAAAAAAATCTAAAATTAAATTGAAAAAAACACTCAAAAGTATTTCTCTGACTCTCCAAAATTTACATCAGAAAAGCGAAAGATGTCACAAAGTGTTATAAATTTACAAAACATTTAAAAAGAAATTGAACTATAAGAAAACTTTGCTCAGTTAATGATGTTAATAATGGAAATGGAAATGCATCATTACAGCTGGTGAAAAAGGTCCATTAAGGGTAGAACTAAATATGATTTATTATAATTATTATAATTTTTGACATTTTGCAGATTCCACAAGATGGATGTGAACATACAACCTCAACTGTAAATGAACTTTTTTAAACATTTCATAAATACTTCCTTCTGTAACAAAATGCCTCTGTCGTTGTAGCGGTCTCATGTTTGTGATTAACCAGCCAACTTCCCCTTCTGCCATTATTATTAAATCAAGAACATGATGCAAAACAAGCTTTATCCATTGAGCATTGTGTGCGGATTCACTTCCGTCTGGACTCCCTCAGAGAGATATCAGGCTTTCACGCTGGTGTTGGTGGTTGGTCTATTGGTCCGGCTCCATATGAAAAGCATTACTTCTGGTTTTCCAGCCATACAGGAGAGTTATCATTCACTGGAAGCAGACTGGAGCGGATTCCTCTCCACGGGTTGCTGCGGTGCCCAGGGAGGCGCTCAGTCAAGGTCAGAGTGAAAGGGCTCTTTGTGTGAGCGGGGCCGGTCTGAGAGAGCGAGACGGCTTCAATAGAGCCCTGTGATGCCACACAAAATGGAGGAGCGGGCCATGTGGACTATGAATCTGAGCATTCCTGATGCTCGTGGCTCATTTCAGGTCATCTGTTTTATCATACAGCACCAATCAGAATGAGAGCAAGTCATTGTGGCAGAGACTTTTGGTTCTCCTTGGAGTTTTGCTTCGCTCCATCTCGTTCTGCTTTACTTTTGACAGAAACACACCCATAATGTCTCTCAGTGAGTGGCCACAAATAGACAATTGCTTTTGCAGGCTGATCTGCGCTCAATGGAGAGTCTGAATTCCAGTCCAACGGCAGCAGCTCTGGAATCGCTCACTGGGAAATGCAAACAGTGTTCCCATGACAACGCTGCGGCGCAGCAAACCCTCGCTCAGGGCTCCTACGAGGTGAAAGGGAAAAGAAAGGAAAAGAAGCGTGGTTGTCCATTTGCACCGGCGCTTTGAGTGTCTCGCTGGCGACGCTCTGTCCAAGTGCGTCCCGACCGCATTGTGAAGCATGTTTGGGGTTTATTGATAAGATATTCCCTCTGGAACTAAACACTGACCTTGATGCCACATTGCTACTGTTTAGTTGTTGATGTAGATTTATATATAAACTGAGGAAGTGGACCTATGCCCCAGTCACATTGATAAAGTTGCTGTGTCTTGCAGAATGACCTTCCCTAAAACCAAACTTATCTGTTTTCTTGGAATCTGCTGAAGATGAGGCATTTGATTCAAAACCAGCTGTTCGCCCGAAATGTTAAAGGAGAAGTCCACTTCCAAAACAAAGATATCACGTATAATTTACTCACCCCCTTGTCATCCAAGATGTTCATGTCTTTCTTTCTTCAGCCATAAACAAATTATGTTTTTTGAGGAAAACGTTTCATATAATGGACTGATATGGTGCCCCAAGTTTGAACTTTCAAAATGCAGTTTAAATGCGACTTCAAACGATCCCAGCCAAGGAAGAAGGGTCTTATCTAGCAAAACGATCGGTTATTTTTCATTAAAATACAATCTAAATATTTTTTAATCTCAAACGCTCGTCTTGCCTTGGGTTAGGGAATGTTGAAAAACTCTGATCATATTTTCTCCCTCAACTTCAAAAATCATTACAAAATCATCCTACATCGCTGCAGAAGTACCAAGCCAGTCTTTGCGAAGTGAACATGCAAAGAAGATCAAACACCCTTAACAAAAAATATAGGATGATTTCGAAGTTGAGGGAGAACATGAGATGGGAGTTTTCTGACATACCCTAACTGTCATGAACTGGAAAAAAAAACAGTCCAGGCAGCGTGAGGCAAGACGAGCGTTTGGCATTAAAAAGTATATAAATTGTATTATTTTTATAAAAATAAACAATCGTTACGCTCAATAAGACCCTTCTTTCTCGGTTGGGATCGCATTTGGGATCGTTTGAAGCCACATTTAAACTACATTTTGGAAGTTCAAAATCGGGGCACCATATCAGTCCATTATATGGAGAAAAATGCTGAAATGTTTTCCTCAAAAAACAATTTCTTTACGACTGAAGAAAGAAAGACATGAACATCTTGGATGACAAGGGGGTGAGTACATTATCTGTGAATCTTTGTTTTGAAAGTGGACTTCTCTATCAAATTCTTTCTTTATGCAACCAATGATTTCTGCTTCACTGGATGTTTTATTAAAACGTATCAGCAGTGTTTTACCAGCTAAACAGTCAAAATGCCAAATAACGTGGTAAATGAAAGGGTGGTTCACCAAAAATTTTAATTACCCAATGATTTATTCACCCTTAAGCCATTCTAGGTGTATATGACTTTCTTCTTTCAGACAAATACAATCGGAGTCATGTTAAAAAAAATGTCCTTGCTCTTCCGAGCTTTATAATGGCAGTGAGATTTTTAAGTCCAATAAAGTGCATCTATCCATTACAAAAGGGGGCTAATAAAGGCCTTCTAAAGTGAAGCGATGCGTTTGTATTTTAAATATCCATATTTAAAACTTTATAAACCGTAATCTCTAGCTTCCGCTAACTGTCGTAAGCGCATTCACGAGAGAGTTGCGTTCCAACGAATGACGTAGGACGTAGGCATAGCGTATGAGAATATGTCTCGCTAGTCTCTAAAGTTTTGCTTACAGCAAAGGAAAAACAGTTTCCTCTTGGCTCACACCAAAATCCTCAGTCATTTTTCTTTACAAATCATCAACGAAGTTAGCGGAAACTGGACATTACGATTTATGAAGTTGTAAATATAGATATTTTTCTTACACAAATGCATCAGTTTGTTTCAGAAGGCCCCTCGGAGCTGTGAGGAGTACTTTTTATGATTGATTTATGCACTTTATTTCTTGCTTCAAAATCTGGAGCACTATTACTAAATCATTAGGGTAATTTTCATTTTTGTGTGAACTATCACTTTAAATAAGGTGAAATATGGTTACTGTACTGTATCTTTGAACACAATACTGTGTATCTTTGAAACACAAAGAAATTTCATTTTTAGTGATACTTGAGAGATTTCAGTCACTCCATTCAAAGTCTATTGCACAACACCCCCCACTTCCTGTGCTCCAATGACAAGTGTTGACCACTTCCTTAGCTGGTCAGGCTGGATAACCAGCTGGAACAACCTACTTCCAGGTTAACCCAGCTAAGACCAGCCAACCATTTTAGGTTGGTTTTAGCTGGGGGTTTTTTTTCAGTAGGGAAAATAGAAGCTGCGTCTCATTTCGGAGGTTTCCTCCTCCAGAGGTCACATTTGAAGGCTGCACACATCATTAAGGATGTCTTATTTAAGAAAGGTAACCATAATAAAATTGACCATTATTCCTTGTGGGTTGTAAATTACTATAATTTCTTTTTTACTTTGCAATTTAACGGTTACTTTTTTTTAAATGAAACATGTGCAGCCCTTAAATGTGACCTCCGAAATGAGAGGCAGCAATTGTTTATACGGCCAGTGCTGCTTTGTTTACAGGGCTAACCATGGTATCCGCTGTACAAAAGCTCCACCTTCTTGTCTAAAAGCACCACCTACTGTCAGAGAGTTAATATGAATTTTCATTCATCCCGTCTGCTGCTTTTCTTGCAGTTAGTGTTGTACTGAAAACAAGATGAGGTACAATTCAGATCAGGTATCTGGAATCATCTGACTGTTTGATTCAGAGTTTACATATTTCAAATGGATCACATCTACACACAATAGGCCTCATTCATGAATCTTGCGTAAATATATGAGTAAATTCTGAGTAATTTGCGGGTAAAACAGACCTTGTGGAAAACTCTCCCCTGGATTCACAAACGCTTTGTAAGTCATTGTACAAGTAAGATGGTTGGTCAGTATTTGTCCCACCCGTCCTCTAATTCAAGCTGGGTAAATGGTAAAAATTGTGGGTAAATTATGGCAGTGCATCAAAATTCAGTGTAATCAGTTTGCCAAGACGCAAATGACACAAATTGTGCAAAGCGATTCAAGTTGAAAAATTTAAACTCAAGTGAAATATTCACATGATGTATTGTCACACAAGCCAATCAGTGAAGAACTTTTTGACACGTCCAGTTTGACACGGTCCGGGTGTTTTAGAAAATGTAGGAATGCTTTTATTCGTGCAAGTGACATGAAAAACATACCGCAAGTAATCTAGAACGATAACACAATAAGAATATTCGTTTCGCATTTGGTGTGCACACAGCACTGGACTAGTCAACTAGTCTGTTACAAAATTTCAGTTTAAACGACAATGAAATTATAGTCGTAATAGCGCACATCCCTGCACAAAACTAAATCATGAAGCGGTTTAAATCAAAGTGCTCTTGCGTAAATCTAAACGTTACCAGGAGATTAGCAACTATTATAACCGTCACTTCATTTTTAGAAAATTTTATGTTTGTTCCCTCTACTTTTGAGAGATAATTGTTATTTCTTAAAAGTTTAATTTCACTTGACCATGGTGTAAAGAAAATACCTGGAGAAAGTGACCTGTTAGCTTTCCCATGCAAATCAATGTAATTGGACTTCGACTACCAGCTGAGCTACTGAGCAAGCTTGTTACGTTTGGAAAGCGAAACAAATGGAGCTGTAATCATAACTGTGTACGAAAACGATTAAAACTGCTTGCTGTTTTACCACCTCTAGTGTTCATTTCTGTTGGAAACTGCAGTGATGTGACATATTTCACGTCTTGCGAAAAAGTTTCCACAGGTATGTTTTCGTCATGAGATCAGGTAGTTCATGGCACAAACAAAACATTTTTTCTAAATATCTTCTGTGTTATCACAGAAGAAAGTCATACAGATTGGAATGGCAACTGACATTTACATTTACCAATTTTCTAGGGGAGGAATTATCCCAATCTTGATAAAAGGTTGCAGACAGGCAAAATAAAAAAAAATTAAGCTTTCAAAAGCCCTCCAAAATGTTTCACTGGTAAGACATCTATACCGCTATAATGTAGGCTAATGAAATGCTAACCAGCCAAACCTTGATCCCTTGGCATAAAGTGACGATTTGAAGGCCAAGAAGAAGCCTTTGGTTTTACAACCAATGTTTTCCAGATTTTCGGTTTATTAATGCGTATTTGCAGTGCTTTGCAGCTGAACAATCAACACCAAGGAAGATAATCAAATATGGCTTCAACAAATCATTAACGCATTGTTAATATTCATGAGCAAAGCTGTATATTTTGCCATGTCAAACCGTGTACGCCCCTGACTATAGCCATTGTTGCTCGCCCAGTTCACTCTAAGGTTGAGGTTCGTGCTGACAACAGGCACAGTTTCCTGGCACCTTAATGCTATAATCACAATTAATGGTTTCGGTCCAAGAAATGTTAAAATGTACATCCAACCATACGCATTATGAGAATTCGGGAAACTATTCATTGAGGACATCCTTGGGGTGGACCGAATAAACATTGAGCGGTCAAGATATTTGCAGTAACAGCAAATAGCGCTGCGACTTGGCAGCAAGAGGGCCAGAGAAGGAGCCGGGGGTCCCGAGGGAGAGGAGATGGGCAAGCGAACAAAGCGAGTGATTGGTGCTCTGTGGGCCAGTGACATCTCTCCTGCAGGGGAAGTGGAGGAATGCTGGGAATGTGTTGACTTCACACACGCGCGCCCCCCACAGAAGCCTGGCCCCGATGAGGGCGAATCAATAGAAGCTCTGTGGCGTCTGCACGTGGCGCTTCCTCCAGTACAAACACTACGCCTCGGCCCAGAGGACACCCACCAGCTAGACCTTCGCGCGCAGACGAGAACAACATACATCTTGATCATAGTGAAAGCGAATGTCCTTATAGCACCTCGGAATATACGCTGAGTATTTTTGAACGCTGAGAAAGTGTTCTGTCAAGTGAGCATTTCCAAACTTGAATAGAGGAACTGAAAATTTATTTCAACCAGAAAAAAATAGGAAGGATCGACAGTATATTATTTATAACCAGCACTGCTCGAATTTTAGAATAGCATACTACCATACTATTTGGGTATACCAACTTTAAAAAGTGCACTTTGTAACTGTCAAATTAAAAGTTTTACTTTAAAGTGGGCATCTTAAATCATTATGTTGTAATAATCTTTTATCATGCTTTAATTAGTGCTTATTTTAATGTGCTGACTAACATAGTAAAGCACATGTGAAGTGCTTGATTACAATTTTAACTATTGCAGTTTAAAAGTACTGAAACATTATCATACAAATGTGTGATTACAAATATCTTTAAACACAAAACATACAAGTCAATTAAAGTGACATTAAAATATATTTCAGCTTGTCATAAATGTTTGTCAGTACATTCAGCAGTTCACTTTAACCTTATTTCATAGAACTAATTATGAAATTACATATAAGGACCTAGTTATAGGTCAAAGAAGCACTCTTTTAAAATAATTGCATTTCTTTTAAAATTAAATGAAACACATTTTTATTTCATTGCAATTAACATTGCGTCTATTTGCAATTAAGTATATTCTTTTAAAGTATTATTTCCATAACATACGCTTTTCTACTTTTTTTCAAGGGTAGATCAAATGATTCTTGATCAAATGTCAAAACATTATTTTTTTATGTGAATTTTGTGTTTAGCATTTAAAATTGCATAATGCATATGCTTCTGATGCTAGTTATAAAAAATAGTAGGCGGTATTCCGTGCACGCTGCTCAGTATGCAGTGAGCAGTACACTAGTTTTCCATTCAAAATGTAGAGGCTCATTCATGAAACACTAGGGGAACGAATTGTTTCAATGAATAAATGCGATAATTTACATCACAATGGATTTACACACCATTTATATACAAATTTGTTCTGCTTGTGCGCTCCATGAATGAGGCCTGAAGGTCTACTGTATAATACATCTATACTATAATTAAAAGAAATATCATCAACAAAAGAGGATGAACCTCCAGAAGAGGTTCTGGAAAATGCATTACAGCCTTTTATCTAATAAAAATGACAATGCGGTAAAAATACGTTTTCCAAATAGAAGGCTTGGATTAAAATGACAGTGCAATATGATAAAATGTTCCATAATAATCAGAGAGGAGAAATGTGAGAGGCCTCGTTGTAAATCACGCAAGACTTTGAGAGGGAAAACTAATTCTTGTCTCTGTCATAACCTCTTTGTAAATGATCTTTCGCTGTTTTATTCTGTGCATATTTTTACAGAAATACTATTGCGTGATGTATGCACGCAAACTAAATGGCTTGTGACAATGAGATTAAATACAGAGGCTGAAATAGCAATTGAATGTGAAAGGCCAAAACCCAGCATGGAACTGAGCACTGAGGACTGGTTAGAGTTTTATGATCTCCAAGGCCATGAAAGTCTGGGGAATTATGTGAAGAAATTCCACTGCGCACAAACTCAACTGCCCTTCAAATAGTCAAGGAGGCCTCACTTTTGTTTTCCCTTGTGAAAAAGAACTGCACTTAATTGTATTAGGCATGCACTTCAAATCTTGATTTTTTTAAACTGTACTTGCAGATAATATATTAATAAATAAAAGGACACTTACGTGTACCTGAAGAAAGTCCACTTTCATGACTGTTTCTTAACAAACTTAAGCACACTCAAGTGCAATTTAAAAGAATGTGAAATTAAAAGTTCTACATTGAAGTACATCTTCAATCAATGATTCAATATTATTTTGTCATGCTTTACTTATTCACATTAAAGCACATGTAAAGTACTGGATTATAATTTCAAATAGCGTGTTATTTCATATTGCATGGTTAAAATATTTCAAATGTACTAAATGCAACTTCATCACAAATTGTTTAATTACAAACATAGTATGCAAATACAAGACAGATGTTTCAACTGAAAAGACCTTAAAGTATATTTTAATTTACTAAATGCTTGTCAGTACATTCAGCAGTACACTTTACCCATACTTCAAAGATGATAGAAATAATTATGAAATCAAATAAAAAGGTGTACTTAAGTCCCACTTAAATGGCTCAAAAAAGCAATCTAAAATTCCAGTAATTGCATTTAAAGTAATTCAAACTATAATTAATTTTCATTTGACTGTAATTAACATCCACTTAAAGAGGTAGTTCACCCAAAGAAAATGAAAATTACCCCATTATTTACTCACCCTCAAGCCATTCTAGGTGTATATGACTACACTGTAAAAAAAAAAAAAAAAAAAAATCTGTAAAAATACAGTACAATATACCCTAATAATTGAAGGAAATTTTCCGTATTTGGTTTTTACAGATGTTTTTCCGTATTTTTGAATTACGCTTTGCATTGTGGGAACAAGAACCTCTGTGGCTTATATAGGCGCGAAAAACAGTCGCGGAGAGTTTCTTGGTCAAAGTTTCATTTTAATGTCGGCTTTCGAATTTGGGAACCCGTTTTTACTCTTCGTGGTAAATTATATGTTGTTAAACGTCACAAATTGTTTACGTAACGTTAACTTAGTTGCTGTCTGGCTTGTTTGGCAAATGAACGTCGGAGCCATCGCACTCAACATTTCTCTGCATATCGTCACACATCTTCCTCGTGGAGTTTTCTGCCAAATGAGGTAAGTTTTGACCTTTTGTTGTCTTGTTTTACACAAACACACACACACACACGGAAGATAAACTACAAAACAGAAATTAATTCGGTAACGTTACTAGCAAGCTGTCTGTGAAGCGACTGTGTAAACAAAGGCGTTCGACGTGCGGTAGCCGCGCCAGAATTCCGCTTCAGGTCAGCCTGCCAGACAGTAACGTTAGCTCCTCGCGTTATCTGTCGCACTCTAATGGACAAATGCACATAACATTATGTCGAAATGACAGTTGTGTTTCTTTCATTTTCTTTTCTAATGACAGGACGTGATTGCTGCTGTACTGTGAATCTCAAGCACACCTGCATTCTTATCATGGGTTTGTGTTCTGTTTTATTAACAGTTTTATTTAACATTAGTGTTAAGTGTCAGAAAGAAAACAGTTATTGAGTCATTTATTCTGTTGACTTTCACAACAATGTGAAGTTGTCACGGACAGCATGCTAGTAACGTTACCAAAATGATTGGATTGATTACTTTTGCATGTTATCATCCTTGTGTGTATAAGGTGTGTTCAAACTGTTTGTCATTATGTATATGGTAATTTTGTAATGTCTTTTGTGTTTAAGGTGATGGGCAGTTCAAGACTGCTGTCATTCAAGAAGTTAATGACCACTGTTGCGGTTGTGAGCTACAAATACCCAGAAGAGGCGGCACTTACATTGGAATTCATACAGAATTAAGCAACACGTAAGTTATGAAATGTGTATCTGTTTATTTAATTGAAAATAATGAAGTATATTGTAAGACATAGATGATCTGACAAGCTCATATGGCAGATGCAAATGGAGACTATTGGAAATGTAAGTTAAGCAATTTATAAACAAATGTTTTAATTGGCAAGTATTAGGGTTAGCAGTTCATCTGATTAACTTAAATACTGTATGATTGATTTTCCATCTCCAACCTGCATATTACTCTGTAGTTCAGTTTCATTAATTTCATTTTTTGTCATATCCATTTATTTTAGAATTTTCCTGTGAAGAAATCCTGAACGTGGTTTGAGATGAAGGCAACCAAGTGGCTATGCATTCCTCCAAGACTCTTGCATGAACAATTTCGAAAATCCATGTAATATTTGAGCTTTTTTAAAATTAAAAAAAATGGCACTTGTATTAAACATGCAGATAAATCAGTACAATAATACATCCCCTATAATGATATTTCAGTTATAATGAACTTCAAAATTCTGTTGTCTATTATTGTTATTTGTTATTTATATGCTGTTATTGATGTCTTTACACCTTTCTGGACCTTGAAAATGGCAGTTGCATAGACTATCAATAGAGGGACAGAAAGTACGCAGATTTAATTAAAAATACTCTTAATCTGTGTTCCAAAAATGAAAGTCTTATGGGTTTGGAATTGTGTGAGATTGAGTAATTGACAGAATTCACATTTTTGTGTGAACTATCCCTCTAAACAATATTATTTTCTCTTATAAGAAAAAAAGTTTTGAATCTTGACTGTTTTACAGTTTGAAGTTTAAATTTTGTGACCACTTTTTAGTACAACACTAGTATTGTACAGATGCTCATGTTTTCTTTTTCTTTTTTTTTTTTTTTTTTAATTCTGTCTGTTACTGTTTAAAGCTAAACTGTCTTTTACAATACAGGCATTTTCAGTGTTTGACACATTGTTAAATGAATTGATTGAGTATTTGATATTGTTTAGTCCTAACCCATTTAAGGCAAATAAAAGCCATTGAATGCACTTTTAAGAATGTTTACATGAAGTAAAAATAAACCATGTTCAATTTGTATATTGTGCTGGATTTATTTGCTTTATATATATATATATATATATAGATAGATAGATAGATAGATATAAATACACCATTAATACAGAAAAAATCCTGTTTTTTACTGGGGGCAGACTGTAAATTTACAGTACAAAGTCCTGGTAATGAGCTGCCAGTCCTTTTTTTTATGGATTTTTTTTTACAGTGTAGAAAGGCTTGAGGGTGTGTAAATCATGGGGTCATTTTCATTTTTTGGGTGAGCTATCCCTTTAAGTGTCTGTAAGTAGTACATTCAGTTCACGCTTAAGTATATTCTTTAAAAGTGTATTATTTCTGTAGTA
The DNA here is from genome assembly GCA_036247105.1 of Cirrhinus mrigala. NCBI lineage: Eukaryota > Metazoa > Chordata > Actinopteri > Cypriniformes > Cyprinidae > Cirrhinus > Cirrhinus mrigala. The sequence continues at coordinate 5,802,879 of CM070009.1, forward strand.
AGTATGCTAAAGCGTTAATCTTTTTTAACAAGGGTTAAAAGGTGAAATAGTTTAATGTGTGGAGTTGTCTTTCCTGTGTTGACATAATTCCCTTTTGAAACAGGAAGTCTGGGTTTCACATATTTTAGGTTTGTCACTTTTTAAGATAGCCAGTAGCCTTGAGCTTAGCTTGTAGCTATTTATGAATGAAAGGACTGAATACACTTTTTAAAATTAATAAATTCCAGCTACAATGACAGCTGGCAAAAGAAATAGTACAGAAAACTTGTTCTACATGCTAATCGGGGGCAGGTGCTTTAGAATTTAGTGGTAAGGGATGTACTTTTTCTAGGGAATTTGCATTGTGTATGACAAGCATTTACAGAAATAATGCTCATTTAAAGGAGAAGCCCACATCCAAAACAAAGATTCACATATAATGTACTCACCACCTTGTCATATAAGATGTTCATGTCTTTCTTTCCTCAGTCATAGAAAGAAAGCTGAAATGTTTTTTGAGGAAAACATTTCAGCATTTTTCTCCATATAATGATATGGTGCCCCGATTTTGAACTCCCAAAAGGCAGCTTAAATGCAGCTTCAAACGATCCCAAATGCGGTTGTAAACGATCCCAGCCGAGGAAGAATCTAGCCAAACGATCGGTTATTTTAATTTAAAAAATACAATTTACATACTTTTTAATCTCAAACGCTCGTCTTGCCTTTCTCTCCCTGAACTCTGTGTATTCTGACTCAAGACAGTTTAGGGTATGTCGAAAAACTCTTATCGTATTTTCTCCCTCAACTTCAAAAATCATTTTAAAATCATCCTACATCGCTGTAGAAGTACCGACCCAGTCTTTGAAAGGAGATCAAACATCCTCAACAAAAAAGCTAAAACAGCGATATAAGACGATTTCGAAGTTGAGGGAGAACATGAGATGAGAGTTTTTCGACTTACCCTAACTGTCATGAACCAGAACAAAAACAGTCCAGGCAGAGTAAGACAAGACGAGCATTTGACATTAAAAAGTATATAAATTGTATTATTTTTATTAAAATAACCGATCGTTACGCTAGATAATACCCTTCTTTCTCAGATGGGATCGTTCACAAACGCATTTGGGATTTTGAAGCCGCATTTAAACTGCATTTTGGACGTTCAAAATCAGGGCACCATATCTGTCCATTATATGGAGAAAAATGCTGAAATGTTTTCCTCAAAAAACGTAATTTCTTTACAACTGAAGAAAGAAAGACATGAACATCTTGGATGACAAGGGGGTGAGTACATTATCTGTAAATTTTTGTTCTGGAAGTGAACAATTCCTTTACACTATAGCATATAAATGAGCTCAGGCTCATGGCTGCAGGCTGAAAGTCACAAAACTTTTTTTTTTTAAGTACAAGACAGTTTTGAAACTAATAAAGTGTAATAAATCACCCGTAGGCTTATCAGTTCGCATCTGCCATTTGCTCCAGGAAGTCTGCCAGTACTGTTTTTATTGGGGCCATTTCTGATCTGAGCTCAAATGACAAATTTATTTATGAGTATGTGAAATCAAACTGATAATCATGTCACGCTGGATTTACAACGTTCCTCTTTTGCCACTGATTTGCATGCTGTCTTGCTGTGTGTTGAGCGTCTGTCACCTCACATGAGTGAATGGAGTTATATACGTGGGATCTGTAAGCAAATACGCAGGGTATAGGGCCCTTGAGAACAGCCCTCTCAGCACCCCCAAAAGAGGCTGTGTCTAGATGAGAGAAGAGGAAGATGTTGGACAAACACACTACCAAAGGCAATTCTGTTTACTCTTCACCCTCCCCCAGTCACCATTTGCTAAAAGCTGGCAGTGCCATTTCAGTGGCCCCATGGCAACAGGAGAATATGTCACTGGGGTAAGTACTTTCTCATGATGTCATGAATTCATTATCTTGGCACAATGAAATACTGCATTGTCTGGGTGCTCTGATAAGCCTCCTCCCAGGGAGGGGAATATTTATGATAACTTCAAATGATGCTCCTTTATATTAAGATGAATTTGTCAGTTAATGAAATTATATTGTTTACTGTTGGTAAACAGAAGTCACACAGAGGGTTGATTTTTTTTTCCCACACACCCTTGTGTGAATAACAGTAGTTCCTTATAATGCAATGCATTAAATTAAAGTTATAGAGATATTTTCATATATGCCTTCTGTTTTATTCAGTTTCCCATACATTTTGAACTGAATCAAATGCAAATAAAGTGATGAAAACAAATGCCTGTATGCTCTGACTGATCTGAAATCTGTTTTGCGACCCTGGACCACAATTTTATACATCGTCTGATCTATACATCATGATGCATGGTTTGCTAGGATAGGATTTGGCTGAGAAATAACTATTTGAAAATCCTGAATCTGAGGGTGCAAAAAAAAAAAAAAAAAAAAACATTGAGAAAAATTCCTTTAAAGTTGTCCAACTGAAGTTCTTAGCAATACGAATTACTAATTGAAAAGTTTTGATATATTTACAGTAGGAAATTTACAAAATATCTTCAAGGAACATGATCTTTACTAATATCTGTCTTGCCTGCGTGAGAACATTTATCTGTCTATATCAGCAGCTTTTAATAGTATATATCTGCATTAAAAAGGAGAAACCAAAAAAAGATATACAAGATAAACGAAGATATATGAAACGTAAACAAAGCAGTGCTTGCTTACCACTTTGAATATCAGTTGTGTTGACAACTTTCTTTATTATAAGCGGCTCGTGTTATTATGATAATATTCACATACTGGAATGTTTGGGTAAGATCACATGACATTACAACAGTCTTCTGTTTGTGCAGCCTTCATTTATTTACTCGTTTTCATCACTTCTGCTTTAATTCTCCGGTGCTGACTTGTTCGCAAAACCCTACTGAAAAAAACAGCTAAAAACCAGCCTAGTTTGGCTGGCAGGTCTTAGCCGGTTTAACCTGGAAGTAGCTGGTTTTAGCTGGTCTCCCAGCCTCGCTAGGCTGGTCAGGCTGGTTTTAGCTGGTTGTTCCAGCTGGTCTCACAGCCTGACCAGCTAAGACCAGTCACTTTCCCCAACGGTCCCGATGGCGATTCAACATATAAAATCGGGCAAAATCCCATCAACGCGAGTCCGACGAGAGCCAACATGTGGAAAACACCAAACAAACTAGCCCGACACACGCTGGCTGACGGCACATTAAGAGCCAACGGCCAACCGTCGGCTTGGTGTGTCCCGGCCTTACAGCCCGAGTATACTTCACTTTTTACGCTTACGCAAGGGTCAGCGAACAGCGTACAAAAACAAAATGTACTTTGGGCTTAAGGCTGTGTTTACACTGTCACACAAAAAAAATTTTTGCTCACAACTGACACAGATTGGAATTTGTTGCACGTGTAAACACAAAATTCTTCATGAGATCCGTTTTTTCGCACGCAGTCTGAGCCACTTCCAAATGTGGATTTTAATCAGATAGATATCCGATATCTGGACATCTGACCTATGTTTCAACACACATATCCGATTCCCCTCAGAACTCCCAACGCGAGGGCGACATTATGGCTGATAAATATGGTGTTTTAATGCTGGCATATTGTATACGCTCACATTTTATTGAGATGGAAACTTTATAGGTAAGAAATTGCACATTCAGGAGCTGGTTTTAACCCCTGACCCATGAATTTTATGAACAAAACAGCTTAGCTACTAAAAGCTGCATTATATTTCTCAGCAGTGAGTTGATAACCATTCAAAACTTGAGGGTCTACCATGTGCATAGTGATCACTGACAATCATTTTGGGCAGGAATTAATGTAAACGCAGTTTTATGGATACCATTTCGGATACCGGCATGTCTAAAGGAAAAAACAATCTGATATGGTCAAAACACTGGATCTGTGCTTTAAGTCTAACTGACGGAGAGAATCCTCATGCTCATTAGCTGCCGCCTTTTTAGATACACTATAGTGTAGTGTTGTTTGCTGATGCCAAGAGCAAAAATGACACAATGAAACATTATCATCGTGCTTAAGCAGCAGAGACAACGGAAGAATCAGTACATGTTCGACTGAAGAAGCAGAAAAGCTCTGAATGCAGAAGACAAGAAACAAGCTGGTACAGAATTACAACGTGGAAAGAACAGGTACGTTAATTACTGTGTACACCATTCTTTAAAACTCACAATCAGTGTAATTTACATAAAACTACGAGAAGGACAAGTCGACAGATGGGAGTACAGCATCTAATACCACTGGTAGTTAAAGCAGACGAAGAACAGCGGTGCAAACACTAGCTAACTACAGGATAAACTTTTAAAATGTACTGTGTGTGCCATTTTTCAGGTAGCATTAGCTAGTTATTAGCAATTCAACAGTTTAACAAACAAGCACAGCAAGATTCTGACATGTTGGAGCCCTTGCGAAAATGAACTGTGGTTTTACTATAAATAAAACCCCCCAAAAAAACATGGTTTTGCTACACTAACCATAGTTTAACCATGGTATTTGTAGTAAAACTATGGTTACACAAATAGTAATCAGTCCCTTTTACTACAATAAAACCATTGTTAATTTTCATAAGGGAATGCATTGCAGTGTTTTGGGCATTAGCTAAATAGATAAAGAACTAACTTGAGAAGCTAAGCTAACTTGTGCTTATAATATAAACAGTGTTGCCAAGTCCACGGTTTTCCAGCGGAATTAAGCAACTTTTATTCTGCTGCCTCGGGATGTTTTCAGTCCACGTGTTAGTGAAATCCTCCATCCCCGTCCACTTTGGTTGCCATTTCTTCTCTGGAATGCATTTGGGCTAGTTTTGGCAGCAACTGGGCTATTTTTGAGTAGCAACTGCGCTACTTTTGTTACACGGACCTGGCAACCCTGAAGATGAAAGTGAGCAAAAGTAAGCATGTTCATTTCTGAAAATGAGATGGATTGCAAGAAACTGATCTTATTACAATATAACAATATAGATACAATATAACATGACAATGAAATTTTTGGCAATCAAGCCTATTAAACCAGGACGTAGTTGCATTGTTAGCAACTGTCCCAGATTCACTATAATGTCTGATCACCATAATTATGCTGGCATTTTGTACATTCAGAATAAATCACAAAGCTCCGTTGATTCGATTTTAACTAAAAATGTATGCCGTTCAACAAAAGCGCTGTTATTGGACTGAAAATTCGGGTTTGGAACAGCATGAGGCTGAGTAAGTGATGCCACAGTTGTCATTGTGACTGAACTGTTCCTTTAATCAAGTGCATTGGTGTCAGTTTTCGACTTGAGATTCTCCCAGATCTTAAATCTGATGAGCGTGCAGACATTAGCATTTGTAGAGAAACTATGTCTCCATTAATTCAGAAGTAGGCATCTCTTCCACACTTAAATATCAGTGTCTGAGTCTGTCCGCAAAGCTGGCTGTTTGTTCAGAGTAAAGAGCGTCTGTGGTGTTACCGCGGCTCTAACGGAGTCCCTGGCAACCAGAGCGGCCTACCCTGACCCGGACCGCTTCATGGAGGATATGAGTGGACCTGAACTAACCCAGGATAAATTCAGTCATTAGAATAAGGGCAGACGGGGTCACAGCAGTGTCACGCAGGCAACAGCCATTGTGAGGTGACAATGTTGGTTCGGGCTCAGCAGGAAACAGCAGGCGGACGGGCCATGATGATGGATGGATCTCTCTATGGCACAATGGACGAGGAGATTGATAGATGGGAAATGCAGACGGAGGGCCACACAGAGGCGGATGTGAGCTGTTTGCGACAGGACAAAGTGAGAGTGATGGAAAAGTGGGGGGTTGATGAAAGACATTGACAGAGACATTGATATCATTCCACAGATGTGTGTGCGAGATTGCTGTTGTTTTGAAAAGATACATATTATCTTTGGTGTAGGATTAAAGTGAAGAAAAAAGGCAGTGTTTACAGTGATTTTTACCATGGTGAAGAGGTATAGTTAGGCACTACACAAAGCAGAGATTAAAAAAATACATTAAAGATAAATGTCTTTTACTTGTAAGTACTCTTTAGTTATACTAATAACTGATTTTACAAAAGATTTCAGTGTAGCTCATTCATACATTTTTAAGCTGCTTCTTGGTTGGATGTTGTAACAAGTCTGAAATGTGGGGCAAATCCCCCAGCTTTGTCTCTCAGCTACTAGAAACAGACAACAATAGTGTCATCTCATACAGGAAACCAATCTCTCACTGTCTCATCTCTCTGCCAGGAAAGACTACAAATTACTACTGTTAGTCATGTAGGCTGTTAGCCAAGTGCAAACAGGTTCATTGGCCTCTATATGCAATCACTGGATCACCTGATGGAATTCAGGCCTGTTTTTTCCAGCACAACAAAAGAGCTCTGTTTGCAGAAACTCTCTGCTCTGATACAACTTATGTAAGACATGGGGGGGGGGGGGGGGGGGGCAATGAAAGCCCGTTTCCGCCACGGAATAAAAAAAAAAGGTAACTACAACTTTTTATCTCTCAATTTTGACTTTTTTTTGAGAATTGTGAGATATAAACTCGCAATTCTGAGAACTGAAGTCAGAACTGCATGATATAAACTCGCAATCATGAGTCATAAAGTCAGAATTGCGAGATACAAACTCACAATTCCGACTTTTATTTTTCAGAATTGCGAGTTTATATCTCAAAATTGTCACTTTTTTCTCAGAATCGCGAGTTTATATCTCACAATTCTGACTTTATAACACAATTTTGAGTTTAAGATTAAGATTTACTAAGCTCACAGTTCTGAGAACATCTCAGGCTTTTTCCCTGCAATTTTGAGTTTATATCACGCAATTCTAAAGAAAGAATAATCTGAATTATATCTCGTAATTCTGACTTTATTTCTTGCAACTGAGAGTTTATCATGCAATTCTGAGGAGAAAAAAAAAATCAGAATTGTGACTTTATATCTGTCAATCCCCACCCCCAGACCCATACGTCATAATATATTTCATATAGTTGACAGATGACGAATATGATACAGGGCAACAACTTCACAAATGCAGTTATGCCCTACAAAGAAAGATATTGGTACAAAAAATGCCCCTGTATGTGTTTTGTCTCAAATTTATATATATCACATATCACACGTTATCACACATCAAAAGCAACTAGAGTAAAGTTTGAGAACAAACTTTAAGATGGCTTGAGAAAGCCTAGCCTGAAAGTTTGAAGCAGTTGTAAAAGTATGAAAGCAGCTAGTATGATTTAACACATTGCTTACATGATTTAACAGGTTTTAAACATGTTTTAGCATGATTAGCTGGTTGTTTGTATTTTTATAGGCTGATTACAATGTTGTTAACATGATTAGCATGTTGTTAGCATGTTTCGCGCATGATTAGCATGTTACTAGCATGTTTCTAACATGTTACTAGCTTGTTGTCAATATGTTTCTAGCATGATTAGCATATTACTAGCATGTTGTTAACATGATTGGCATGTTGCTAGCATGTTTCTAGCCTGATTAGCTTGTTGATAGCATGTTTTTAAAATGGCGAACATGTTACTAGCTTGTTGTTAACATGTTTCTAGCATGATTAGAATATTACTACCATGTTGTTAACGTGATTGACATGTTGCTAGCATGATTAGCATGTTTCGCGCATGATTAGCATGTTACTAGCATGTTTCTAACATGTTACTAGCTTGTTGTTAACATGTTTCTAGCATGATTAGCATATTACTAGCATGTTGTTAACATGATTGGCATGTTGTTAGCATGATTAGCATGTTACTAGCATGTTTCTAACATGCCTAACATGTTACTAGCTTGTTGTTAACATGTTTCTAGCATGATTAGCATATTACTAGCATGTTGTTAACATGATTGGCATGTTGCTAGCATGTTTCTAGCCTGATTAACATGTTGATAGCATGTTTCGCGCATGATTAGCATGTTACTAGCATGTTTCTAACATGGCTAACATGTTACTAGCTTGTTGTTAACATGTTTCTAGCATGATTAGCATATTACTAGCATGTTGTTAACATGATTGGCATGTTGCTAGCATGTTTCTAGCCTGATTAACATGCTGATAGCATGTTTCGCGCATGATTAGCATGTTACTAGCATGTTTCTAACATGGCTAACATGTTACTAGCTTGTTGTTAACATGTTTTTAGCATGAGTAGAATATTACTACCATGTTGTTAACATGATTGGCATGTTGCTAGCATGATTAGCATGTTACTAGCATGTTGTTAGCATGTTTACAGTATGATTAATATGTAACTAGCATGTTGCTAGCATGATTACCAAGTTTCTAGCATGTTGTTAGCACGATTAGCATGTTACTAGCACGTTACTAACATTTTTCTATCATGATTAGCATGTTGTTAGCATGTTTCTAACATGATTAGCATGCTGCTAGCATGGTTAGCAAGTTACTAGCATGTTGTTAGCATGATTAGCATGTTACTAGCAGGTTGTTAACATGATTAGCAAGTTACTAGTAAGTTTGTGGAATGATTAACATGTTACTAGCATGTTGCCAGCATGATTTAGATGGCTAGATAGATTAGAAATATTAGAGTGGAAGCATAAATGAGTCTAAATTGATTAGAAATAGTACACAGAAGGGAAGCTTGATTGAGCCTCAAGGGATTCTGGGAAGTGTTGAAGAGTGTTGGCTCATTTGAACATTCCGTCAATGTAAGTCTATGGGATTTTTGGTGGTTTTGATAGTCTGGTTTACGAAAACTGTAAGCCAATCAATCTGAAAAGATATAGCACACAGAGTTTTTGCTCAATTTTGCAGAGAACATATTACGTCTCCGAGCAACATGAATCCATGTTTTGAATAAACTGAATGAGTAATGGATGACTAATAAAGACTTCCAATGTATGAACAAAAACAATAATTATCTTCTATGTTCCATAGTTTACGTTCGGTCGCTGCAGCCTAAATTTTTATGTGCATTAATTTTATGTTGAATCAAATAAAATATTTCCTTCTAAAGGTACAATTTGTAAACAGTCTTTTTTGTTTTTATTACTATTATTGTTATTTTTATTATTTATTTATTTATTTTGTATTTTTTTTAAACATCAGTTTTCTATTTGAATATCTTTTAAAATGTCATTTATTCCTGTTATGCAAAGCTGAATTTTCAGCATCATTACTCCAGTCTTCAATGTCACGTGATCCTTCAGAAATCATACCTTATGTTGATTTGCTGCTCGAGAAATGGGTAAAAAAATCTGATCAATAGAAACTTCTAAATAACAACATTCATTTGAAATAGAATCTTTTGTAACATTATAAATGTTTTTTTTTCTGTCACTTGTGATCAATTTAATACATTATCAGTATTCATTTCTTAAAAGAAAATATCCAAACCCCAAACTTTTGAACAACGTATAATTACTGAATAATTAATAATCAACATTAATCAAATTTGTGTGCAATCTTAAAAATATAGGATCCAAACTTGTTTTACTGCCATTTGAAAGTATCATATGAGGGTTTTGTGGGACAAACCACTTGTAGGGCTTCAAAAAAAAACATCAGGTCTTTGGTTTTCCCCTGATACCTATTAATTAAAAAAAAAAAAAAAAAAAAAAAATCTGCAAATAAGCCATCAACAAAAGTTTTAAAAGCAACCAACACCTCCAGACAGGATATGATTCATATCTGCCAGAAAGTGTCAGGTCTGAGATGTGTCACACGTGTGTCACAAATCAGTAATTTATCATTGAGCCACAGACATGATCAGATCATTATCATTACACTATCTATTGCGGGGCTCGGTGTGATGACAGCTCTATGAACGGGGACAAGTGTGTCTGTGACAGCTGAATCATCAGCTGTAGAAAGAATGGCTGAGCAGAGGGAAAGTACATTTTAAACAACAGTCTTGCACATGTGCGCACACACACTGTCAGCAGTGGTTGCTGCACATTTGCACAAACCTGGCATTTATATTCTTCATGAGGGCAACAGTAACATCCCAAGGGTAAAGGATCAGGGCCCTTGACTTGAGAGTGAGCTCACTCATGGAGAACGATTAAAGGAAGCAAACAATGATGACTTGCAGGTGTTTAAACACAGCAGGTGGAAGAGTAAACACAATAAGCAGTATCTTATGAGCACTGGGTAAACAACAGTGATAGGGCTGTAAATCATGGAGATTGTGATGATGTTGAGTTTTGTGTGAAGAGATGCATTTTGCACATTTTCATGAGGCAAACTCAGTGTGATGTTTTAGGAAACATAATAGAGGGTTTGCACGTCACGATTTTGGTCCATTACCCAGATGCGTGGCCATGTTGGCGATACTCAGATGTGAACAACAGAATGGATTGCATGATTAATGTACTACTGAATACGTTGTTCTGCTAATTTATGCTGTCTAAACCACGGAAAAAAAATGTGTGGAAGCTGCTAAATCATACAGAGAAGGACATAGTAAACTGGAAAGGGCGCAATATTTTTTATTTATTTTAATGTTAATAGGTGGTAAAGATACATACAGGCAGTATTAAATAAGATATTAGCCTAATATTTCACCTACCTGACCAGAAATTATAAAAACAAACACGAATGTTGTCAAGATTTTTGCCCTGAAAATCCTCAGTTTGGCCAACCACAAACACCTTTTTGTTCCTCAGACAGTTTTTAGCACTCTTCTTCTTGATTTGTTATAACTTTTGGCAGTCTATATTACTCCAAATGTTTTTCCTGGTCTGACCGATTAGTACAGCCCAAAACATGACAATAATTTACCATTTTCAGCAGCAATGATCAGCAAAATATTAGAGTTTCGTTCGGTTCAGCGGCATTGTTTATGTTCAGTGCAGTCAATATGGCCTTTTGATGACGCGTCCTGAAATTCCCTTCGCAAAGACCCGCCCCCCTTCGTTACCGTTGCTATGTTCGACAAGCCATCCGCTCTTAAATATACCGCAGAGCAAAGAGAAAACTGACAACGCGCTGACAGACAGGACAGAGCAGGTTACTTTAGGTATGAAGTCTCAGCCTTCAAATGTTGCCATTAAAAAAAAAAAAAAAAAAAAAAAAAAACAATAAATACCGTTTTGCGGCTCTTTGATGTGTCCTGACAGATCGCTGTAGCGCCTCAGATCAATCGGGATGTTAACCGATTATCTCTTCCTCTTTACTAGTTGTCTTGATTACGCAGAAAGACTCAAAACAACATTTTTTTATCCCATCTGGTTTGTTGTTGGACAAAATGGCAGATTCTCCGTTATGATTGGTCAGATCGCCTGTCAATCAAATCCCTGCGAATGGTCAATTAAAATGTATTGTAGATTAAATGTATGAAAAACTTGATTTTGACAGTTTGGTCACATGAGGACTGTTTTAGTAAGATTAATAAATAAAAAAACTGAATTTTTGGTTCTTGTGATTAAAAAAATATATATTTAAAGGCTTCTTCGGGTATCGAAAAAAGTTTTGTAGACAATACAAGTTGTGCTTACATTGAAATGTTTTTTTTTTTTTTTTGTAAATATATAATTAATGAATAAATGAATAGCAAATGAAAAGCAGTCCAGCAGATGTGTTGAGACTCCAGGAAATCTCACTCTTGAAGAGCATGTAGCCACTGTTTCTGGCCTTCTGTTTTGAATGCTCCTCTGAGATAAAGAGTCATTTGTGTGCATATTTCTGGCCATGTTGTTGAGGGTCATGCTCTGCCACATTGAACACAGCCTCAGATATATTAGCAGACATTCCGCTTACTGACTGACTGAATGCCTGGCTGCTCAAACAGTTGTTGCTGTTTGCTGCCGTGAGCTCAGAGATTGATTATGGGCGGACAGACGTGCCTCCTAAAGTGGAAAATGTGCTGACAAAAAATTCCCTCAACCTCTGCTATCTATAACACGTATGGCAGCTCAGGAATGTCAAATGCCATGAATACCCCACTTACAATACTATAAGTAAACTCCAAGATTATCTGTATATATAAACATATATATATATATATATTTTTTTTTTTTTTTTTTTTTTTTTAAGGGACAAATTGTTTAAATAAATGGTGTTTACTTTACTTCATTAAAGATAGGTATAAAAATAAAAAAGAAAGGAAAACATATTACAGTTTCCATGAAAATATGAAGCAGAACAATTGTTTTGGTAATAAGAAATGTGTCTTGAGCAGCAAATCAGCGAATAAGAATGATTTCTAAAGGATCATGTGACGCTGAAAACTGGAGTAATAATGCTAAAATAAATTGCATTTTAAAATATATTCAAATAGAAAACAGTTATTTGAAATTTTAATAATATTGCACAATATTATTTTATTTTAATTAATTTTATTTATTTATTTTGAGAAAACTAATTATATCTCAGAATTCAACAGAACCTTTTCCAAATTCTATTGGATGCTTAAAATAATAATAATAATAATAATAATAATAATAATAATAATAATAATAATAATAATAATAATAATAATATGGGCCATGAAGTAACAAAATCACTTTATTGCATGGCCTGTCTGACTTATTCGTTTTCAAGCCTGGATTTTTTTTTTTTTTTTTCCCCTCTTTGTGTACATTTTCATGACTTTTAGCTTTTTTAAATTCTTGCACTTGTGCCTGTTAAGCCACAGGATATTGCGTCATGATCAAGTATTGACTCAGGATGGTGAGATTATAATGTAGAATTGGTTTCTTACAATGTATAAACTGAGTTTTGTCAGAGAGTCATATTTAAGTTCATTTTCATGTTCACTGATTTTATGATCAAAACATCCAAGGTTCCAGGAACTCTGTGGACATTACTTTTTTCACTTCTCAGAAGCAATTTCTGTGTTCACGTCCATCCAGTTTTATATGGAGATATATAGATCCACTGCGCCCTCTAGTGGTTGAGAGATCATAAGGCTCTATAAACCAGGTTATGATGGTTCATAGCTATAGAAATGAAAAATGTTAGACAGAGGAGCATTTTGGAGCGAGGCTTCATATATTTATCATCTTCAGATATAAGTCTCACACACATACACACAGAGAGTACATATTTCATGTCCAAAATGACATGGAGTTTCTCCAATTTCCGAGCATGACAAATGAAGGTTTATGATGTGGCCTTGAGATGGCAGCCATGACTAAAGCTAAGCATCACATAAAAGACACTCACTGCGCAGCTCCAATTTCAATTCATAATTTTCATACAGTGGTGACCATTTATCAAAGATGTCCAAACTATTTAGCTGATGCATGAAAATTCAAGTTTCGCACAACATTTTCAGTGAAATAAGATTTAGATTACAGTGTTTAATTCACGCCAGCCATTGTGGCTTGAGTCTAACAGACTCAAATATAATCGATTTTCCACTAGTTCAGTGCACTATAAAGGATGGTTTTAGAGGTTGTAAATAAAACAAAGAGTATGTTTCACTTCAATTTCAGAGTGAAATCCTATACCTTTTTAGTGTTCCAGTTAACCAGTGCCCTAAAAAACAAATCTCACAAATAAAAATATTTGCATTTTGATTACACTTTAAATAAGTGTATATATATATATATATATATATATATATATATATATATATATATATATATATATAAGGTTGATATTGCTTCAGATTCATTAGAAATTCATTCAAACTGGTCAATCTGAGTGATTTTGGCAAGTGTAGTTTGTAATCCACGTACTCCATGCATACTGAAAATGCACGCACGCATTATACATTATGCATGCAGTGGAGATCAAATTTATTATGATCAAACTTATAAATTGTACTTGATTTTTTTCTGAAATATTGTTAATCTTCCTTGCTTAAAATGTAAAGGAATATCAGCTGTAGAATATCCAGTTCTACTAACATGTTTGTCAAAATATCCATGGCATTTCAACAAAAACCTTTATTTTGTGAAAATCACAGTGATCAAAATTAGAGAACAGTAACCACTGTAGCACTAAAGATGATTAAAACTAAAATTTTGGAGGGTTACAGCTGTCAGAAATTCGTAGGAAGTGTAGAGGCCCTTGCTTTGAATGACTTCAGCATATCTGCAGCTGCAGGACATAGCTAGTTTCTCCAGACTGGTTTCTAAGACTGTGCTGGTGTGATATTAGTCCACTCTTTTTCCACTCACTTCCATAGTTTGGTAGTGGGTTTCTTATTCATAACTTTGTTGCAAAGATTTTTCAGTCGGGTTTAGATCAGGTCTCTGGGCTTATTTCATTATTTCAGTGTTCTTAGCTATAAGGAACTGCTTTACCTGTTTTGCATTGTGATGGGAGCATTGTCTTGCATGAAAATTGTAAGATGGTTGCAGGGAAGGAACTGCATGTTGAATAGAAGAACCATTTTTGGTTCCACAAAGACCCATTCAGTCAAAGGTTCTTTAAAGAACCGTCTCTTTCTTACCATTTTTAAAATCTGAAGAACCTTCTTTCACCACAAAGAACCTTTTGTGAAACAGAAAGGTTCTTTAGATGTTAAAGATTCTTTATGGAACCATTTAGACAAAAAAGGTTCTTCTATGGCATCGTGAAGCACCTTTATTTTTAAGATTAGCCTTTTGCTATTTTCTGCTGATGAGTCCGACTTCTCTTAAACATGGCGAGACAGATCCTTACCCTGTTCAACACTGAAATGGCAGGCAATTCCAGCTGTAGTATTGAACCAGTTACCTATTGAGAACCTCTGCATTGTTGTGTCTTTTCATGCATTTGTTATTTTATCATATTTGAGAAATCACAGATTTAAATGACCAACTTTTCTTGCAATGTCTGAAAGGGTCATCCCATCTGGACAACCTCCTGTTTTCAGTCACCTTAGAGTGACCCACCATCTCGCAATCTCAGTGAAAATAAAGGAATGCTGCCAGTTAAATAGGGTTTATCACATAATTAAGGAAATTAACACCAGTAACTTTGATGTATCTGTAAATGCTCTCTCATTTTGATCAAAGCTCTTTTTCAATCGCATTTTCAGTTTTTTATACTGTGCTTCAGAATACAATTCATTTATGAAATATGCTTAAGACAACTGCCCTTCCACTCCTGTTTTGGAGTAGAGTACTTTAAATAGGACTGAGCAGTGACTTTTAAATTTAGGAAATTAAACGTTCTTTAATTTTGTTCTCCACTGTACAGTATAAGCCTATTGCAGATATAGTGTATATAACATGGTAGTATGCTTTTCCCAACATGACCCAGAGCTTCATGCTGCGTTTTGAAGCAGATCAGCCGATGCTGCAGAGCACACAGTATGATCAGATGAAAGGCATCTAGTAAATTATTAATAAATGCCAATTTTGAAAGGACTCTAGTTAAAAAAAAGACCATTGCCACATGAAGAGCAATCTTCTATGCGTCCATATTTTTTGTCCACTGTATCTTTGGTCTGTAAGGATAAGGCTTTTAGCCAAATTATTCTGTTGTGTGTAGCAATAATTCAATATAAAGTGCAGAATGTCAATTTTACTAACTGTAATTGCAGGGTTTCTGTCAGTATTGTGGTTGATCGTGATGAATTGTTGAACAGCTTTTAACACATTATGGTTCTACCCAATACAATAAGTCAGGTTTACAACTATAAAATGTTATGTATAAAATTGAGCGTTTCTGATTGGCACCAAAAATACATTTTGCAGACTAATCCATAAGTAATCAATCCAACTCCAGTCCATCAGTTAATGTCTTGTAAAGCTAAAAGCTGTGTTTTTAAGCAAAAATAAAAAATAAATAAAAATAATATTATTAATAATAATAATAATAATAATAATAATAATATTTAATTAAAGACACTTACTGACAGACTGGAGTCATGTGGATAATTTGTAGATCACTTCAATGTGTCTTTCTCAGCTGTTTTGGCTATCATTCTGACGGCACCATTTACTGCTGAGGATCCATTGGCGAGCAAGTGATGTAATACTACATTTCTCCAGGGAGGTGTTATTTCAGCTGGTCTGACTTATTTTGAGCCAAATCAAGTGACAATAAGTAAGACTAACAAAAATAAGCCTGGCTTTTTTGGTAAACTTGTTTTATGAAGCACCCCCTGATCTGTTCAGATGAAAAAAAAAAAAACTAATTAAGAATTAAGAATTTTTTTAAATCCTTATTTTTGGGTGAACCATTTCTTTTTAGAAAACCCTTTACTTGATGGGGGGGGGGATCTTTAACAACCGCTCATGGTTTTTGTTTAAAATATACTATTAACAATATCACCTGCTTCTGTTCCAAAGTATTGTGCAAAGTTACTATTTCATTATTTAAACAATTTATTTTTTATTTTCATCCACAAATAAAACAGTAATGAGTCATTTCACGATTGGAATCACTTCTACAGCAGAAGCATTACTCAAACCAGACTATACAGAGCAACCTCAGATTTAAAGATACATTACTGAAGCTCTGGGTGTTGCTAATAAATTACAGTTCGGCAATAGGCTTGTGTGGCCAGTATGGATGTTTTGCCTTGTCCAGCTTGGTCTCTGGGAAGGTGTTGTTGAGATCTTCTATGGTCATCTGATCGAAAGGAATCATGTTCCTGAACTTCTCAAGCTGCCAAGCACAAACAGTCAGAGGGGAAAATGATTAAAGTGCTTCATAATTTTGTTAAGCTTCATAGGCAAACTGAGTAGCTAACGTGCAGTTTTGTGCATGTCTGTTTCCTCCATCACATTAAATCAGTCAGAAATCAATCATTATTTATTATAAACATGACAAAAGTCATGGATTCATGTTCTGGTCCATCTGCAAAAGCATGAAATGGGTTGGCACCAGTGTTCATTTTGACAGCAAATTTTGATTTAGTCTTAGTCATAGTCTTTTGCCTAAAACTCCAGTTAGTTTGAGTCATTTTAGTCATCTGAACTGTTTTAGTTTTAGTCGACTAACTTTAATAAAATTTTAGTTGACTAAATCTACAGTAGCGCTCTTTTCAATAAAATTCAAATGGTTATATAGGCTAACTACGCATTTTTTATAACATGTTTACAACATTCCTTATTCTTTCAAATAGACATGTTAATTTACATAAATTTAGATGAATATTTTTAGGGCTACTAAAGTGATTCGGTTAAGACCAGTGAGTGATTTTCTGCCACAGACAATAGCAACTAAATTAGGCTGCTGTCCCTTTAAAACCGAATGTGCAGATGTAATGTAGTGATACACATCTGACATTTTCCCAACTGTTTACATTCACCTAAGACATAACCGAGTGCATTTACATGAATACTCATCAAAATGGACAATGTGACAATTTTTGTGTGTACATATCCATTCATGAGATGCAAAAGAGTAACTTACTCGTGTTCTGCGCAAGTGTGCTCTCAGAAAACTGGACCGAATTGAGTTCTCTTTTGCGTCGTCAAATTTATCCATGTCTGTTCTTCTCTTACTCCCAGATATTGACATTTTTAAACATTTCATGAGATGTATGCTAACTTATGTCCCACCAGACAGATCAATAGGCTATGAAACAGTTCATATGTACGCATCTAACCTCCTAACCACGCAGCAGACTCGTTCTGAATGAATCTCTTCCCAAATCATCCCTCCTTAACATTTGTGTCTCATTTTTATTCGCTGACGAAAATGTCAACAGATTTTTGTCACAGATTTTGTCATTCAAAATGAGTTTTTGTTTCATTATATTCTCGTTTTTGTCTGTGAAAAAAAATGTTGTCACTGTTTGGCACTTGTATGTACTTAGGCTAATTTGCCAAGATAGATTGGAATAAACTGCTAAATTATTTATCAACGCTCATAACGTGATATTGCAGGTTGAACTTACCCCCTTCTCATACTCAGCAATGCGAGCCTTAGATGATTCCATATAAGCAGCTGCGGTTTTGTTCTGAAATACATCAAGAGACACGACATAAATGATATGCAAATAACTTCAAAAAACTACTGATACAACCAGTTCTTACAAGAATAATGCCCTCAATTTGGCCCAGTACAGTGAAATTACATGCATTTACACAATGATACATTGACCTGCCTTTAAAATGGTCAAACCTAAAGGTATAGGATTTGATTCAAAATTCTGATCTCATCTTCGATCATTAATTTACATAATCATTATTACTAAATTTTCAATCAGGTATTAAAATGTCTAAAATAATTGTAGGTGATGTTGCTCACACATTTTAGATGCATATAAATGAAAAGGAATATCTTTGTTGTGTTTATTTAATGAATAAGAGTTTAGAAAGTATGCGCTGTTTACTAAAAAAAAAAAAATAATAATAATAATAATAATAATAATAATAATAAATCAAATAGGTTACAGTGGCTGTTGAGTTAATATAATGGCTCCCTCAATGGCACCTTTGAAACCAATTCAAAGCAAACAAATAAATACCAAAAACATTAGCTAAAACAGAACAACTTAAGTATGAGGGAAGACTCACAGCCTCCTGCTCTTGGGCATCGATCTTTGCTGTCTGAGTGTCCACTGGCTCAGGGACCGTCAATGCGGCGAACTGTAGATTGAGAAACAGAAAAAGAAGCCTATAAGACACATACCAGAACAAAAATTGAAAGAAAAGAGAAACTGAGAAATCACTAGATCTCACCTTCTTCTCAAACTCATCAACCATGCCTGCTTTGGCCACAACACTCCTGTAGTAACTCCAGTCAATGGGAGCTGGTTTCTCTGGCAAGGATGCAAGTCTGCAAGTATAAACAGTTTAGCACAAAATATAAATGACTTGTTTGATAAGAAACGTCTGTCTCTGTAACTTGCAAAATCTGTATCTAAATCCCGTATTCCAGCACCTATACACACTACCAGTTGAAATTTGTAATATTTAATATTTTAATAGACAACTCTTATGCTCACCAATGCTAGGTTTATTTAATCAAATATACAGTAAATCAGTAATATTGTAAAATATTACAACTTAAAACAACCATTTTCTATTTTAATTAAAATTTTAAACACAACTTATTCCTATGATGCAAAGCTTAATTTTCAATTTTCAGCATCATGACTCCAGTCTTCAGTGACACAAGATCCTTCAGATATTATTCTAATATGCTGATTTTTGGCAAGTTATTAACAATGGCTTGTATTATTATATTATCATAATAATATGTAGCATCATAAATGTCTTTACGGTCACTTTTGATCAGTTTAATGTGTCCTTGATGATTAAAAGTATTAATCCTAAATGGTAGTTTATCACAATTTCCAAAAAAAATATTAAGTAGCACAACTGTTAATTTTTTGGAGAAGCAAATAAGCATATTGGGAATTAATTCCATTTTTGAATACATTCAAATAGAGAACTCGTAATATTCCGCAATATGCTCTAAATGTATATTCTGAATTGCAAAGTATCACAATATTAGAACTGCAGTTACTGAAACTGTGGCCGACACATCAGAAAAACAACATTTTTGTCCAATATTATCTAGACAACAGAACTGGCTATGACTGAGACAAACTTTGAAACCAGCCTTTGTAGAAAAATATTTGAAACCTCCACAAGTACTGATTTAATAACATGAGAAAGAAGATTTCCTAAATAATGCATTAACAGCTTTAGTGAAGGTTTTTTCACTAAGGCCTATACAGTCCACGAGAGTTCGAGACAGTCCACTGACCTGCACCTGACCTATGGTGTTTTGCTCAAGGGCACAATTATGTATCGCCCCTAGCTAGGTTAAAAAATAATAATAATAAATAAATTAAAAAAAAAAAAAATCAGCATAGCTTTGAAACCATCAAAACCACTATGTGCTAAAAAATTGTGTAGCTCATGTACTTCATGTAGCACTGAAGACAGACTCACTTTGCTGCAATGGAATCACTGCGGGTCTTCAAGCTGTTAAACATGGCTCTCTGGTTCGGAGGGACCCTCTCCGCAAAAACCACCCAGTCAATGGCCTTTATAGCTGCACGGCGACCTGCCATCTTTCTGCTCCTGTTAAAACATTTAATGCAGACATGGTTATTAAGAATGACAAAGATATTTCACAAGTCCAACAAACTGGACCAACTGCATGCAACGCAAAATATAGGGTCAGCTGGTGTAATAAGACTTTAAATATTTATATAATATTTAATATTTCATCTTTTAAGCCAAGCACTTAAATAATGTTATCCAGCATATTCGACGTGTAACGTTACAGAATAGCGACATGCAGGACTCTAACTTAGCATACTGAAAAAACAAAAATCGTTTCGCATTTAAATAGCTTCCATAACAAAAGTGTTTTGCGTTTTTATCAGAAATTTGGTTAATAAGAACAACTGAAATGAAAAGCCTTCTGTACAAGTGAACAAGACAAGGTCAGCGTATGACTTATAGAAGATAAACACAAATATAACCACTCAAAAACTGCGTAACGTCTCATAATCAAGAAAGATAAGGACTTATGTTCGCTATTTATTCAAATAAAATCAATCAGAGTTGTAATATTTATCGAATGACTGAATTTAGACACGTACTTACTGCTCAAGGATCAAGCCGCTGCAATGACAGAAGCGTGATGGCCGTCGGAGAGCGGAAGCGCGGTTAAGAAAACAGCGCTCGATACTGACATCCAGCGGATTGGAGGAAAGCTACGACACTGCGATGCATGTATGTACACTAGAGGGCGGAAAACAGACATAGCCTATCGTTATTGACTTGCAGTTTGTGTAGCTTTCAGGCCATCTAAACATTCGCCAAAAGCTGATAGAATTCACTTTTAGCAGATCATGATTAAAATCAATAACTGTGACTAGCTTATATACTGATGGAACCCATGCTTACATTTTATAGTTATGCTAATTGCTATGTCAACACGGTAATCAATAGAGTAGGCTACATTTGTCCAAAACACTAAGGAAAACAAGAAATCAGCTGTTACAGTAAAATATATTTATATTTATACAGACCCATGTAAAACCTTCCAGCAGAGACATCAGATAATGTCAATACATGTTTTGAAAGAATTGTTTACATATTTACACTAAACCTAACACCTTTCCATGTTCAGCTGCCCCATGGCATGTTGTGTTGGCAAATTTGTGTCTCTAAGTGGATGACGCAAATCTGCTTGTTTACTATTTTCAGGCACAGCCATTTTGACCTGTGCTGGTCTTAAATTTCACCTGCTGTCTGCCTGTTTATGACTCTTATTACTTCTTTGGGTCACTCCCTTTTTCATTTTGAAAAGGTGCAGTAACTTTTAGTATGGTTTTTGTTCAGTACTGTACTGTGATTATGTCTTCAGAAAGGTAACAGGGTTACAGTTACATTTCATATTAGCCTACAGGCTTTGTTGTGAAACTACAAGATGCTTCTGAGAAAATGTCCGCAAATATCCACATTTTATTTATTTATTTTATTTTTTTACTTTAATATAATGACACATTTGTGCTTGTCTTTGTAGTGTTTGCTTCCTAAAAGTAAGATTATTGACACGTGAAAGACACAAAAGGCACCTGTTTTGTGACCCTTCTTCTTGTGTTTAAGCAATGCTTAAATGTCTGACTTCACTTTTTGCACTTTATAATATTCGTTGTGTTATCAGTACATTTCCATGCCTGAAAATATACAGGTAAAAACAAGTTGTTTAAAAGTTTTACCTCCAGTATGACACTGCACCATAAACTTTATAAAGGACAATCGTCAGTATCATTCATTATTAATATTTGAATATTGAAAAATTATATAGCGTATTGATATCTTAATTTTGACATATCTAAAAATGCATTAACTCATTCAGGCACAATTGTTATGTTAACTCTATATTCTCATATGAGGTCACCTTAACATGAAATTAATAATGCAACTATGAAATGCATGTATTTTATAAGATAAAATCTAGTTAGTAAATGAATTATGTGCCTATGAAGCAATATAATGAGAAAATGTTTTTGATAAAATATTAAGAGTGCATGTGTCTTTAAATAATAATAATAACAGTAATAGTGTGCACAGATAAATCATTTATAAAAGAAAAAAAAATTGCAACAGTCCTTAAACAAAAAGAATCATCCTTTTGATCACACAGTGACTTGAAATGATCTGATTCTATAAAATTCTTATTTCCAGATAAACAGTATATTGTCAGATATTATAGTTTAAAATAACTGTTTTCTATTTCAACATGTTTTGAAATGTAATTTATTCCTGTTTTCAAAGCTGAATTTTCAGCATTATTACTCCAGTCTTTAGTGTCACATGATCCGTCTGAAATCATTTTAATATGCTGATTTGATACTCAAGAAACATTTCTTATCAATGTTTAATACAGCTGAGAAACAAAAACATTTATTTGATATAGAAATAATAACATTATAAATATCTTTACTGTTACTTTTGATTTAATTTAATGTGTCCTTGCTGTGTAGAAATATTTGTTACTAAATACTGCTAAATAAATAAATACAGTAATAATAATAATAATAATAATAATAATAATAATAAAAATCAAACTGAACCCAAACATAGCCTATAGTCAATTATGTCACCCAATATGGAAATGCTTCCAGACAGCAATATTGAAATATTTTTTTAATGCCAATCAAAAACAGATTCTCATAAACAAACACTAAAATAAAATAATTTGTTGAATTGACAGAAATTACTTGGCTACTTTTACATTTTTACTTTAACCCCTTAATAATGGTCACTGGGAACAGTATAACTACCATACATCAACAAAAATATTGTATAAAAAAATGAAAAACCTCGTACAGTATCTTATCATGATGAGATTCTAGCAACACTGTCATTATTTTACGTCAAAGTTCAATAGCGTAGCAAAGGGGCAGTGATTAGGAAATCATAATGGAGTATATAAAGTTCGGTCACGAGCTCTCTCTAATCCCGTCTGCATCGCACAGCTGCCCGCAGGGAGTCTCGGGCTTCCCCGCAGCTTTCACTCAGTACGGTGCGTGCCGTTCGGTCGCTCGGGTCACGTTAGGGCAGGGGGCGGGCGTGTGGTCAACAGCAACACACACGGAGGACCACTAAACGTCAAATACAGATGTCATCTACGCCCTAAAGGTGAGAAAAAAACATAGGCTATTGGTGGTTATTTTGTCACGTTCAGCCGAACATAATAATCTGCTGGCGGCTCTATTGGAGTTTATGGTGAGCTGTGGGAAGCTATGATGACTGACTGTAAATGAAGCAGGTGTGGTGTCTTTATCTTTTGACCTCAGCTTATTAGGTTTTGTGGTATAAAGGTGAGATGTCTGATTATCTAGATACTTTATGTCGTATTTCGAAGAATCAAGGCACTTTTAATTGTTATGATAAAATTAATATCTCGCGCTGTGCCAATATAAAACAACCGCTTTTGTGGAGACAGGTGAACAAAATATTAAACGGTAGGCTATAAATGAATAAAAACATTTTCGGTTTTTTTTTTTTTTTTTTTTTTTTTTGAGACTGTTACTCACAACGCGTAAGGGTCTGTGTGGATTACCGGTGTTTTTCAAGAACCGATTGCGTTATATGCGCATTTTTCTGCCGGTGAACGTTGGTTACAATAGAGCAGAAAATAACAGTTGGGAACTATAAAACTTTCTTGCAACGCTACATTGTACTGTCAAACATATGCTGCGTCAAATCAATCGAATCAAGTCAAATTAAATTGTCATCAGTCATTCTTGTAGGCTAGACAGCAATGATGTTTTACGTATCAAACAGCTTTTTATTTTTGCCTTCTTGTATTATAAAGAGAAATAACTGTGATTATTTAATTATACAGTTAAATATAACCGTGTATAAGTTAAGTAACTGTTTTGAGGATGCGGCAAATATGATAAAATCTAATGTAATACGAATAAAACAGTAAATAATATTTATTTAAAGAATGAGGAGAATATGAATTTAACATTAAAAATTGACTGTCTAATCTTAAATCTAAGTGCAAATTAAAATATACATATTTACACAGCCAAAATGTAAAATAATGCAATATAATATAATATAATGTAATAATATAATACAATATAATATAATATAATACCTAATTCCTCAACCAATGTTATATTTTAAAATTTTTAATATATATTTTAATTTTTTGTTTGTTTGTTTGTTTGTGTGGTCACAGGATAATATGGCTTTCACTGGCACAAACCAGGATCTAAAAGATATCAAGTTAGTCACCACTCAATCCCACAATACACATATGTGTGTTGATTTAAGCACTCACTTTTGCATATAGCACATACATTTTTGCATACAGCATTTACATTTATTCCAACTTAATAACAAGGCAGTAACAGTTTAAACAATATATTTTATGTGTGAACTTATGTACAGCTATTCTTTTTAACAGTTTACTGTTAACCATTTTTTAATTTTTTAGATCATCAGGTACCTCTGTAAATATTGGTCACAGACACAGAGATTTACTTTTTAAGTTTCACCAAGCTGATTACTCACTAAAAACTCACACAGATCATGTTCTCATGCCATTTTAGGTCTTATTTTGAAGCAACAAAGTGGTTATATCTGTGTGAGAGTTGTTTACTTACTTTTTGAAATTACTCTTCCTATCAACGTTGCCAGGTTTTCACAACAAAACCCACCCTATTGCTACTCAAAACTAGCCCATAAAAGTAGCCCAATAACATTTTGAGGTGGGGTAAAAATACTGAGGGGTAAAATACACGTTTTTTGGCAGGGTTCCCCTGGTAAAATTAGCATTCCAGGGGCTAAATATTACGTTATAGGGGTCGCTTCAACCCACGGACATGAAAAACAGCCTATGGCATCAGTGTTAAAGTAGCCCAATTCCATGGGAAAACCGCAGACTTGGCAACACTGCTTCCTACTAACGCCTTTATATTGTTCAATCAGACTGATTCGCGAACGTGGAGCATGCACGCAAACAAAAGGCAGGATTTATTGCATGAACCAATCACAACCAAACGATGAAAGTCTCACGTGACCACCAAACTCACCCCATGCTTTGGGGGGTCTGTTAAAACTCAATGGGGTCAGGGGAGGCAAGAGAGTTGCGGACTCCCGCTGTAACTTTACCTGCTGGTGTTACTACTGCACAATGTTTCTGTGGAAAAACGAGTGATTTATACACTTTTTTTTAAAGCAATGTTTTGTAATATTGGTATACGTTCCAAAAACATTCAATATATAAAACCATGTGTTTAGAAACTACTGTAAAATGGATGATAATTTGCTTGTTGTCTCATTCCTGTAGGCACTTGAGTGAGGAGACACAATGACGGAGGGTGTGGAGGTTGATCAGGTCCAGCCATACAGCACTGATGCTGCCACAACAGCTGTAACCCGGAGCAGGACGTCCTCTCTGCAGGCAGTAGAAACAGATCCTGGTTCTGAAGAGTCGGACCAACAGGAAGAGGAATCCTCCGGTTTTCTAGAAGTCCAGCACCATTCCAAAGTAGGAGCGGATGACAGCAGCGGTGTCCCGGTTGCGCCTGATGGTGGCTGGGGCTGGGTGGTCGTTGCAGCTACCATTTTGGTCTTAGCGATGACTCTGGCCTTCCCTTCTTGCATAGGGATATTTTACACAGACTTGCAGAATGACTTCCAAGCCAGCAACACTGAAACGTCATGGGTGCCAGCCATCATGATGGCAGTGCTGCATGCAGGCGGTAGGAGGGATCTCTAATTTTACTGATTCATGTGTTTGATGCATTAGCTCATCTACGCTTTGTAACGCAATCATCACGGCGCTCCCGCATTCACCCGCACCACAGGCACACATACAGTATCTGAAAAACACTTCTATCAAGTTACTGTTGTTAATTGGTTGTGCAACACTGATCTGTTTCATAACATGAAATATAAACACACATAGAGGTCAGAGGATGACAGTGGGAGTTTTGGGCATCTTATGTGAGATTCTAAATCGTAAGGAGTGTGCACTTCACAGGGAATTTAATCCAGTTATTGCACACAATCCCAGTCAATACTAACTCAAAGAATAGCGGATGTGGTGAAAAGGATTTGGGGGAGCGGCATTTTTATTCAGCTTAATGCTGCTTATTCACTGTTACTAGGCAGCTGTGCTTGAGGACAAAGTACACCAGATATGCAACCATTACAATGCATTACCATTGTTACATAACAGTAAACACACAAATGATACTTACTCTGTTTAAGTCAAATCACATTTATTTTCATGTAAAAAAAAATCACAGTGGCTTTGAATGTGTCAGTTGCGTTGCTGTCAATGCAGAGTCAAAAAGCCCTTGGATATCGTCAGTAATATCCTAATTTGATTAACGAAGGTCTTACGTGTTTGGAATGACATGAGAGAGAGTAATTAATGACAGAATTTTCATTTTTGGGTGAACTATGCCTTCAACCCTATCCTAAAAGTACTAATCATCTAATGAGAGTCAGTTCGTAGAATGTAAACTGAAATGTTTAAGTTTGGCCAGACAGCTCTGAGTCAGGCAGGAGGTTGTTATTATATTCCTGGACTGGCTCTGGAACAGCCAAGATACCATTGTTCTTCTTTGAGAAAGGTTTATTTATCTTTCCAGCCCTTTCTCCTTTCAGTCAGTTGGACAAGTTAGTGCCAAAAACAATGTTAAGGTGATCCTGTGAGTTTGTTTTCACGCAGTGCCGTGACGCCTGAAGCATTCATTTAAGCAGGGCAAATGTTCAATCTCCCTCGAGGTTTTAAAGAGCTTGAAGTAATTTGCACTATACTAACTGCTGAACTCATTGGGTGCAAAGTATCACATCAAATCACGTTTCTTATTTAACACACAAAAATGAAAAGGCTGTAAAGTGATGATGATGTTCTTTGACACTCGTTTTCACTCTTGGTGTCTTGGGATATGATACCTTCTCAGACTCAATCGATAAAATTACTTTTTAAAGGTTTAAAAAAAAATTTTTTCAGTCTAATATGCAAAAACAGCTATAAATAAGCCTAATAGGCAGATTTCCTGAAAAGTATAAACAATTTCAGGAATTGTTTTCGAGACATTGCTTTATTTGTTCAAACAGTTTAACCAATGGCGTTTGGGATGGGATGAGTTAGCAGGATTATTTTAAAAATATATGGGTAGTTGACAAATAAAAATGCTTTATTTTTGTAAAAGACCATTTTTGAAGAAGAAATGAATACATTTATTTAGTGTGAAGTCTGATCTTTGAGAAAATATAAAGAGTCCCTAACTTTGTCAGTTCTTTAATTGTTTTTTAAACATTTTTACTAAACTGTACCATTAATTTGTCCTATGGCAAATTATTTGACATAAAAAAAATTGACGTAGCAAATATTAAGAAAAAAAACTCTTAATAATATACAAATAGCATGAGAGAGATTTATCTTCACTGATTATCTTCACTTCTTTTCATATAATGTTATTTGTTTAATATGAAATTATAATTAACAATTTTTTTTCCCCATGACTTGTTGGACAATTTCAAGACAAACTTTGACAACAAGACAAGCGTTGCTTTCATTCGTTCAAAACTGCTGAAAATGATACAATTTTAAGATATTATGATATTGACCTTAAAATTGAGAATTACATATAATCTGAAAGTTGAATAAATAAGCTTTCCATTTATGTTTATTAGGATATGACAATATTTGGCTGAGATACAACTATTTGAAAATTTGGAATCTGGAAAAAAAAAAAAATCAAAATATTGAGAAATTTGCCTGGATTGGATAAGTGGAAAAAGGATATATTAAAAGGATATATTATTCAGCTGTAGGCGCCAACCTTCAACCTTCCACTCCTCCTGATTGAGCTTGATCTGAGTTGGAGCTAAACTCTGGCCCTCTGCGATCTTAAGGGCCAGAGTTGCCCAGCTATGCTTAGGGAAAAATAAACATATTGTGGCCACAAATTAAAAATCTGTTCCCACAACTTATTAATATGTGGTCATATTTTATTAATTCACTCCCTTTCAGTAAATGCCTTTCGGCACTGTTTGTCTGACAAACAATGCCGCTTTCACACTGCACATGTTCTCATGCGGTGAAAAATACATCATGGAACAAAGAGGAAACTAACAACACGACGACAGACAAAACAGCAGGTTACTTCTGGTATGAAACAAGGTCTAAGCTTTAAAATGTTGTCATTTTTTAAGATATTCAAACAATAAATACCATTCTGCGTCTCTTTAATGTGTCATGACAGATCACTGTATTGCCTTATTAGATCAATTGACACGTGAAGCGATCGTCTTTTCTTATTTACTTAAAACACAAAATAAACATGAATGGATATCAGAACATATTTTATTTCAACCGCAGAATGAGGTCAATACACAATTTTTCAGGTTTAAGTCCACTGAAATTAATCTACTCTCCTGATTTGTTTGTCGGACAAAGGGTCGATGCGAAGGGTCAATTGTACTAATCTATTACCGTGTTAAACGAAATCAAAACTAGGGAACAAATTAGCACAAAGCGCCAATGTTTACTAAAAAGAAGGTCTGAATAAATAACTCATGGGACAAATTCTTAATTTGTGTAGTTTTTTTCCCCTGCATGTCATGTAGCTCCATACATTTGAGTGTTTTGTATAAATCTAGTCTTTGTTTCCAGCATCATATTACTGCATGGAAATGGCAGCCTGATCCTATAATCAAATTCAGGCCTTTCTGTGAAAGCGTATCAGATGCAGCAAACAGACTTTAATTTGCAGCTATAGAGTGTTTCAATATCAAATAGCCAGTGTTTGGGGAAAAAGCTATTGTTTGTCATCATCTGCATATGTGTGCGGACATTAAACGGGATCATCTGTAAGTCAGATGCAGCTATTGTGTGCACACTGTGACACTGTGTATTCACAATCAACCGTGTTCATTATTGTTCACATTACAATACCATTGTCTTTCCGTAGGCCCAATATGTAGTGTTCTCGTGGAGAGCCTAGGTTGCCGTGCGACAATAATTATTGGCGGGATCCTGAGTGGACTGGGAATGGCAGCCAGCTCATTTGCACAGACAATAGTGGAGCTGTATATCACTGCTGGCATTATCACGGGTAGGTAGGCCTTGGTACCTTCTTCAGAAAGTGTGCAATTGATTGCTCAGTAGGCCGCATGCACTGAATTACCATCTTTCCTTCTCAGGAATGGGATTCTCTTTGTCTTTCCAGCCATCGATCACCATGGTGGGCCACTACTTTGTGCGGCGCAGGGCGTTCGCCAACGCCTTGTCTTCCATTGGCACCGCACTTGGGCTGAGCACCCTACCATTGCTAGCCAACTATCTCCTCAGCAGCTTTGGTTGGAGGGGCAGCTTTCTGGTGCTGGGAGGGGTTCTGCTGAACTGCTGCGCTTGTGGCGCCGTAATGCGCCCCCTTGGGGCCAAACCAAAGAGGGAGGCCAGAACCAGAGAGACAGACAGTCGCCAACTGAAAACCAATTGCCTTTCCATTTCTCAGGAACGAGAGGGTCTGAAAGGCCGTCTACGGACCACTCTCTCCACCGTCATGCCTTTCCTGCGCAGGCACATGGCTTTCGACCTGCTGTGCAGTCACCCGTACTTCTGTGCCTATGCTCTTGGGGTGTCCTGGATGATGCTGGGCTTCGTGGTGCCCCTAGTTTACCTGGTTCCCTATGCCACCGCGTACGGTATGGAGCAAGACCGAGCCGCTCTACTGATGGCCATCCTGGGGTTAGTCAACATTACCGTTCGGCCCGCAACGGCGCTGGTTTTCGGGCTGCCTCGCTTCCGTGGAAGCCATAACTTCGCCTACCTGTTTGCCACTGCGGTGCTGATCAACGGATTGAGCAACTGCATCTGCGGCATGGCGACGAGTTTCCCAGTGCTGTTGGTGTATGTTATTGTGTTTGGGTTTTCCATGAGCCTCATTGGCTCCTTGTTGTTCACCGTACTGATGGACACGGTCGAGATGAGCCGCTTCCCATCCGCCCTGGGCCTCATCAGCATTATGGAGAGCATCATGCTGCTGCTTGGCCCACCGTTAGCAGGTGATGTAATATTTTTTTCTACAGTTTGGATATGCTTTAGTACTACATTAGTAGGATAAAACAGCGTGCTTGCTTGTATTTGTCATTCTAAATCCATGTGACTTTATTTTGTGGAAGTACAATGCACTTTTCCATACAGCAATGACAACGACACGTGTCTCTCAAGCTCCAAAACAAAGAAAAAAAGCACCATAAAAGTAGTTAGTAGCAGTAGATAGCCAGTTTATGTACAACATTCAACAATTGAAGTCATAAAATAGCTTTGATATATACAAACCACAGTTTAAGTCAGTTTTTCTTTAAAATGTTTCCCCTCCACCAGACTGGCCATCAGGAGAACTGAAGAAAGTTTTGTCTTGTGACTGATTTTTCCCTGTCTTTTTATTTATTTTTTTATTTTCATTATTTTTTTATTATGGCTTTTGTAAATGATTAGTTTCATATGTAGTTGGAACAAACATTTTAATTATTTGATTTATTTACTAAGGAGCATTCACTTTCAGAACAAAAATTTACAGATGTACTCACCCCATTGTCATCCAAGATGTTCATGTCTTTCTTTCTTCAGTCGTAAAAAAATTGTGTTTTGAGCTAAATATTTTAGAAATGTTCTCCATATAGTGGACTTCAATGGTGCCTGTGAGTTTAAACGTCCAAAATGCAGTTTCAATGCAGCCTTAAAAAAACTCTAAACATTCCCAGCTGAGGAATAAGGGTCTTATCTAGCGAAAGGTATGTATACTTTTTAACTTCAAATGCTCATCTTGTCTAGCTCTGCCATGCGCATGCGTACTCTGTGTAATCTGGGTCAATACAGTCAGGGTATGTCGAAAAAATTAATTCATCTTATTTTCTATTCCAACTTCAAAATTGTCCTACATCAATGTTTTACCTTTTTTTTGTAAATGCCGTTTGACCTTCTTTGCACATTCACTTTGTAAACACTGGGTCGGTACTTCTGCAGCGATGTAGGGTGATTTTAAAGTTGGTGGAGAAAATAAGATGGGAGTTTTTCGACATACCCTAACTGTATTGACCCGGATTGCACAGAGTACGCATGCGCATGGCAGAGCTAGACAAGACGAGCATTTGAGGTTAAAAAGTATATAATTTTATTTTATTTTTTTTTGTTTTAATAAAATGACCAGTTGTTTCACTAGATAAGATCCTTATTTTTCAGCTGGGATCGTTTAGAGCCCTTTGAAGCTGCATTGAGACTGCATTTTGAACGTTCAAAATTGTGGGCACCACTGAAGTCCACTATATTCCTAAAATGTTCTCATGAAGAAACATAAAGTCTTTACTACTGAAGAAAGAAAGACATGAACATCTTGGATGACAAGGGGGTGAGTACATTATCTCTAAATTGTTGTTCTGGAAGTGAACTTCTCCTTTAAGTCCATGGATTATTTTTTCCTTGGCCTTGAATATGTCAGAAATTTCTCAGATTTGTAATTTGTGTTTCAAAGATGAACAAAGGTTTTATGGGTTTGGAACAATATGAGGGTGAGTAATTAATGATAGAATTTTCATTTTTGGGTGAACTAGCCCTGTAAGGTGGAACTGCAGGCCAGTGGGTCTCATAACTGGGATAAATTTAAATGATCGCTTGCATTTGTTGTATTACTCTTGACAGTAATGTAAATTTAATATAGTCAGTGATTATGGGTTTATGGGGTGGTGTGCATAAATGTAAGACTTCTAGCCCAAATTTTTACTCCTATCCGGCCCTGAGAGTTTGGTATATAGAGCAGTAGCTGTATGGGCTACACATGGTACTTTGAACTGCTTTTTGGAGCTCAACAGTCTCTAAAAAGATTAGCCCAGCATTTTTTGCCAAACATTTTGTTTGTGTGTTCCAGGGAAATATGAGTAAATAATAAGAGAATTTTAATCCCTTTATAGAAGGAAGAAAGCAGTTTGGTCAGTGTGTGTTTAGTTGTTTTTAGGTCCTCATGAGGAAAACAGAACGTTTATAAATCATACAGAATGAAGTTTTTTGAAAACCTAAATATGCAAAACATTTTCTGTAAGAGGTAGGTTTAGGGTTGTGGGTATGTGTCTGTGTGTTACAAAGTTGCCTGATTCTGTATGGATCATGTGATGTCGTCGGCAGCACATCAGTGATGACCCTATATTAGGTGATGGGACTGTCAGTTAATCTGCAGGCTGATTTCTAGAAAGGCGTTAATAGGTGAGCAGAACATAAAGCACTGGGGATCCTCTCCAGTTACCATTACCAAGGAAACTTAAATGTCAAGGCACACGGCAGTGCCTGCTGTCACAGCTGAGGTGCTGATCGACTCTCAGTTCATGACATGAGCTCTTCATTACAACAGCAGGCTCCCAGAATAAACATCCCATTCATTTTCTTTACAGAGGACCTTTTTTTTTTTTAATATGACCTTTAAAGGAATAGCTAGAAAATCATTCACTCACCCTCATATTGATCCAAAACTGTGTGACTTTTTTATTCTGTGGAGAATGCTGGTAAACAAATAATTTTGGTTCCCATTGACTGACATTGTATTGACAAAAAATACAAAGTGACAGTGAAGACATTTACGTTTGTGGTCACTTACTTGAGTTATTGTAAAAGTACTGTAAAACAAAGTGACTTTATTTTCCCCTAGGAATCCTCGTTGACAGCACTGGGCAATACTCCTATGTGTTCTTCGCCTGCAGCGTAACCGGCTCCACGGCCGGTCTCTTCATCATGTTGTCCTTCTACTGGCTGGACAGACAGAAGGACAGAGAGGTCAAGAGCTCCTTCACTCATAAAGACACTAACGCACTGAAGCCCAACATTAAGATGACCATAGACTGTGATTACACTCCAGTGCCTTTACAAAGCAACAATATCAGAGACATGGAGACTGATGTGTGATTTGTGACCACCTTGTGTGTATTTCACCATACTCATTTTGTGCATTCAGCGCACAGCTAGTCTTTTCCCATCCTTATCTTTTTAGTGGACAATCACATGTATTTGTCGTAGCTTATGTACACAGATATAGTGCAGAAAGGTTCTTGGACTGCTATAAAAATAGATGGGACCAGAATTGCCTTTTTAATAGCTCTTTTCTATTACATGGTGCCACACGGGAACATTAATCACTTCAAATCATCTCACAAAACATTCTGAAAATCTAATTTCAGTTATTATTTCAGGATTGCTAACAAAGGCCAGTTGTAATTGACATTCTCATTACTGTAATTTAGATTCTGCTGGGAACAAATGAATGTAGAAAACATTGAATGTAGAGAATGTGCAATGAATGATTTATTATTATTATTATAGATGCCTTAAATTATAAATGTTATATCTTATAAATGATTTCTTTGTTAGTTTTGTGCAGATGTCGCTTTTTAAAAATCAGTAAATTATTTATATATTTGTATGTATTAAAGAAAATTGTTGCTTTGTGTGTTGTCTGTCAGTTTCATTGTCTCAGCAATTCTTGAGGACCAACAATAATATGCTGTTTTCACAAGATCAAATCATGCCCTTTTTAGCCAAATGCTGTTAATGTAATTATTCATTTAAAGGTGCACTCAGCAATTTGTTCTTAATTAAAAATGTTGTGCATATAAACAAATAAATAATCTACCAAAAACAGGTTTTAAGTTACGAGATGAAGAGATTATGTGACCAACTGAATACTACTGGCTTTATCTCAGTAACCCCCAGTATTATCGGACACTTGTTTGTTCATTTTATCATACAAAGCCTTCTCCCACATTTTACATAGGTCAGGAACAGCCAGCCTGGACTATCTGATGTTCCAACATTACCAACCAATGAACAGCTGAATTTGTACACAGATCACACAGAATCAGGCTCTACTGTGTGTGGTGTTTGTTCATGATAGTCTCAATCGCCTCACTCTGTTCTAAGTCCAATAGGAATACATTGCATATGAATATGCAAACTCATTTGGGTCATTCTATGGAAATGTCCATTTTTCTGTCCCTATAGCCTTTACATAAATATTACACTTGGAAAAACACTTTAGGGTTTCAATTTCTTTATATTTTAAAATAAAACAGTATGTACACCTTCTTGAGCCATTAATGTGGCGATATTTGTTTTTAAAATAATTATGTAGAATTCCAAGCACCACAAAACTGCTCATTCCCACAGCCATGTACAGAGGGAAAATGCTTTATTTCATTTAAAACACAATAATATACTCATTACTATCAATTATATGATGTAAATGGCATAAAATCTAAATGCTGAATAAGTATTATAAAATATATAAAAAAAAGTAGTGGTCCCCTGGAGTTGTGTCACTGGTGTTATCGTTTAACAAAAAACATTTATTTTGAAATACAAATTACACTGATGACACCACTTGACTTCCTTCTTCCTGTTTCCTAAAGATCTATGAAAAAAGGCCCATGTTAAGTCCACTGGCTCTTTTATGGCTGTAGCTTTCTAGTAACCATTCAGACCTTAATTAGCTTGTTCAGGCATGTTTAATTAGGGTTGAAGCAAAACTCTGCAGGGCTGCGGCTCCCCAGGACCAACGTTCGCCACCCCTGATACAAATTGATTAATCTTCTTAATTTAGTGAGTATACCATGACTAACAACATGTGGTTTGATACCTTGCAGCAGCTATTTTGTAAAATGCATTTTTCATGAAAACTGTCACTGGTGTTACTGTCAATGGTGTCACCTTCCTCATGGTTAACAACAGTGAAGACAAGTATATCAGGTCTCTGTTTTTTTTCTGTCACATTAAAAAAAATAAAACAATCTCCTTATTTCTTGCATTCTCATTTTTTCTGTTACCCTGAGGACATGTGCTGGAAACAAATCAAGAAATAATATTTTATAAAAATCTTTAATATTGTCAAAGAAGGTAACACCAGTGACAAAAATAAATAAATAAATAAAAATGTGCATGTGGTCTTTAAATAATTGCACAAAAAATATTAAAAAATATAGTTAAGCTAAATTATAGTTGTTATATGTATTCATAAAGTCAAAAGGTAATCTAATAATGTGGTCTGAGTTTAAATGTTACATTTTAAGACATCTTGCCATACCAAAAGTGGACATTTCTGTAGAATGACCCATTTACTGTCTTATATTTGTGCGTGTTTAAGATCCATTTAATGAGAACTTCGTGCACGGAATTTAGTGCTGCTGCCTATAGGATTCAGCATTGTCCTTTTAGTCATATCTGTCTTAGCTCCTACGAACCACTAGAGGGCAGCTGTGTTGTTGCTGTAGAATAGATAAACCTCTCTCAGGCCATGTCATCTTTCTAGTCTTTGATAGGCCTATCATTCAACTTAAACTCCTGCCACTTGTGTTCCCTATAGAGCGTTTTGCCACATTTTAGATCGGAAATATTTACATTAAAAAGGGTCAAGAACTGCCTTTGCATTTTTTTTTTCTAATGCTCTTTGAGGTCCACTTACAATCCTATCAAGATTTTTACATCAAAATACATCATCATTTAGAAGTAATAAGCTATTTTGTGTCCCGTTTTGAGCCCACTCTTCGGAACGTGGCGGATTGTAAATTCGGAAGTAGATTTAAGTTTAAAAAAAAAAAATAAAAAAAATAACACCCATAAACGATCTGTGATAACAGATAAAGCAGTAGTGACCACTTAATGAAAACAGTCACTCACACTTGTGTTGCGACGGATATAGCTGGTACAGCATCCTCTTTTACTTT
Organism: Cirrhinus mrigala; assembly: GCA_036247105.1. Taxonomy (NCBI): domain Eukaryota; kingdom Metazoa; phylum Chordata; class Actinopteri; order Cypriniformes; family Cyprinidae; genus Cirrhinus; species Cirrhinus mrigala. Next base: position 5,838,444 of record CM070009.1, read on the forward strand.
AAATATCCTTCTTAAAATCCTGCGTCTAACTGACCGCAGTAAAGATAGTTTGCGGTTTGATATTCGGATTTTTTTTGGCTATAAATGCACAACGCGCTGTCATAAACATGCAAATAATCCCGAATGTAGTTCTCCATGATTTGTGAATTCTTGTGATGATGTGCCTTTTGGCCGAAATTTTATTTTATTTTTTCGACTCTTAATTTTATAATGCTTATAGCTCCGAAAGTTGGAAACTTAGCAGACTGAAACCAGTGTCATGTGAACCAGCTTGATCTGTGAATTTTTTCACAGCAAAGCTCTTGTCCGTAACCCCCTTGGTAAGTCCGCTATAGTAAGGAATGTGAAAAATATGCGCTCTTCATGTTTAACGTATTTTGCCATTAAACACGCAGACTGCTCAAATACAAAAACATTGTTTTTAAGTCAAACTCGATTTGTGAAAACTTTCACAATCGCTATTTATTGCGTAACAGTGTTCCTAATGCTCTGCTCTCTTTTTCTTCTATCAGTACTGGTCAGCTGACCCTTCCCTGAGTCATATTATTCACCAGTACTAGTCACTAACATCACTATTTTGATGTGTGAAAACTTTCACAGGTTAGTACTGGTCAGCTGACCCTTACCTGGGTCACTAACATCACTATTCTGACCTCTGAAAACTTTCACAGTTCAGTACTGGTCAGCTGACGCTTCCCTAAGTCACTAACATCACTATTCTGATCTGTGAAAACTTTCACAGTTCAGTACTGGTCAGCTGACCCTTCCCTAAGTCACTAACATCACTATTCTGACCTCTGAAAACTTTCACAGTTCAGTACTGGTCAGCTGAACATTCCCTGAGTCAGTAACATCACTATTTTAATCTGTGAAAAAATTCACAGTTCAATTTGGGTCAGAATAGTGATGTACATGAATCAGGAAATGGTCAGCTGACCAGTACTGAACTGTGAAAATGTTCACAGATCAGAACAGTGATGTTAGTGACCCAGGAAAGAGTCAGCTGACCAATACTGACCTGTGAAAGTTTTCACAGATCAGAATAGTGATGTTAGTGACTTAGGGAAGGGTCAGCTGACCAGTACTGAACTGTGAAAGTTTTCACAGATCAGAATAGTGATGTTAGTGACTTAGGGAAGCGTCAGCTGACCAGTACTGAACTGTGAAAGTTTTCAGAGGTCAGAATAGTGATGTTAGTGACCCAGGTAAGGGTCAGCTGACCAGTACTAACCTGTGAAAGTTTTCACACATCAAAATAGTGATGTTAGTGACTAGTACTGGTGAATAATATGACTCAGGGAAGGGTCAGCTGACCAGTACTGATAGAAGAAAAAGAGAGCAGAGCATTAGGAACACTGTTACGCAATAAATAGCGATTGTGAAAGTTTTCACAAATCGAGTTTGACTTAAAAACAATGTTTTTGTATTTGAGCAGTCTGCGTGTTTAATGGCAAAATACGTTAAACATGAAGAGCGCATATTTTTCACATTCCTTACTATAGCGGACTTACCAAGGGGGTTACGGACAAGAGCTTTGCTGTGAAAAAATTCACAGATCAAGCTGGTTCACATGACACTGGTTTCAGTCTGCTAAGTTTCCAACTTTCGGAGCTATAAGCATTATAAAATTAAGAGTCGAAAAAATAAAATAAAATTTCGGCCAAAAGGCACATCATCACAAGAATTCACAAATCATGGAGAACTACATTCGGGATTATTTGCATGTTTATGACAGCGCGTTGTGCATTTATAGCCAAAAAAAATCCGAATATCAAACCGCAAACTATCTTTACTGTGGTGTCGAACCGAACCTTGTTTGTAAAAGAATTCGCGGTAAAATGAAGTGAGCAAAGGACAAAGTTCTTACTGAGGCGGTCTGGTTCTTAATTAAAATAAAGTTAATCCACTCTTTACTAACGTTGGGATAAAAGGCAATGCGAAGACTGTTTTTGCACAACTTGGCACTGCACAGTGTCTTGTTTTCTATGTCTTTTAGTTTCTATGTACACCTGTTTTTGCCTCTCTCTTTATTTACCGCGACTTGGGGGGCTAAACAGGCAGTGATATAGATGTAGGCGTTAATCTTCTATGGCGGAGGTTAGCCAAAATGTTACCTCATAAATGGACCTTTCTCTCATTTCCGGGTTTCTCATAGCGGAATTAGTCATAGTTGGGTAAAATCCGAGAGCAGTGAATGGGAGAGTACCACAAATATATTTTTGGCATTCCCGTTTTCTCAAATAGCAAAAGAAAAGCTACACGATAGTGTTTTCACGACTTTACTCAACACTCAAAGGAAAAAAAAATTGAGAGAGACTGACATAGGCAGTCAGAAGAGAGAACAATGTCAAATTTACCGTCCCTGCCATAGACGCGGCATCAGAAACACTTTTGTAACTTGATGAAAAGGTGATATAATACAAGTATAGTGTTATACATGTATATACTTATTTTTAAAAATCAAATGATGATGACCGTTGAAACGCGTCATCACAGGCTTGTGAAAAGGGTCCTTGGCACATTGGCTTCAATATAAATAAGGGATAATAAACGGTTTGCTGTGCATTAAAGGATTTTAAATGCACAGCGTGGATGCGTAGAACCAGTAGCCTCTGCGAAGTGTATTCAAAATCCTTTAATGCATGTTGATTATCCCGCTTATTCCATGGTCATTTGCCAAGTTATAGACAAGTTAAAACTAGTATTGCTGTGCAGTGCAATATTTTACCGAATGTGTAAAATGACAGTTATTTTGGTCAGTTACGGCTGGTTAACTCTTGCATTCTGTCCGCTTCAAATCAGACACAGAGATTAAATAGTGCGATCACAAATAGTAAGATCACATTTATTTGAATGAATTATGGCATTTATTTTAAATAATTATCGAGAGAGAGCGAGCTGAGGAAAATAATGTAGCGAACTAGTATCTGCGCTATTTTATTAATAAAAGTCGCATTAATATAGCACGGTGATTAAACTGACTTGGAACTACCTGTGCATTAAACGGTTTTACCGCATATCTGCCAGGCAGTCAGAATCCAGTATTCTGACAGACCATGGAATAAGCTGTTTTTAGACCAGTGGTTCTCAGTTCAGTCCTGGTGCCCCCCTTCTCTGCACAGCATGAGATGGTGCAGTGTGATTAATGAGCAGTCTACAAAAATGTTCAATGAAAGTCACACATGTAATAGTATGGTTCACTTACTATTGAAATGTTCAGAACTTGGAAAAATCACATTTACTCAAAGTTCTTTTCTGAAACTAGATAGTGCAGGTTCTTGCTCAATCTGACAATGTCATCATTCATATGGCATAGCTGATTGGTCCTTTCTGTATCAGCAGCCAATGAGCTTGCTGCTTAACATTAAAATACTTGGCAAGTGCTTGTTATAGCAGTTCCTTCGTGCTTCAGAAACCCTCCACTTTCCCAGCTCCATCTGTATAGATCTGCTATGGGGTGAATTCATGTATGTTATATATGAAGGTTATATGTTATATGCAACAGTAGTATTTTCCTACATGCTCACAGCAGCATGCCTATGGACATACTGACAGTAAGCAAGACTCTGCAGCATAGCAGATCTATTCCGCCAACACCAAACACATGTACATAACCATAGTAAACTCTCAGAGAGTTGTCATGACAGAAGTAAAATTTATTTAATTTCTCAAATTTTTCCATGACCATCATTCAAAGAAACCATAACTCCACACTTGCTTTTTCCCTTTATTTATTTGCACATATTAGACAACCAATTTTACATCTTGATATATGCTTTTAAACCAATGCACAGTATGTAAAATTCACTCATTGTGTCAAAACATGCCATAAAGTTTCTGAAATAAATTAAACAGCACATCAGCCCAATTTTAGTATCTACAGACTGGGCATCACTGCTATGTTTACAAATCTATATACATGAGATATAACAAAACAGCCAACAAAGTGCATGATAACTGTGTTCTGAAATCAAAGACTCAAAGGGGGAAATTAACACTAACAAGTGCTCCTATACTCAATGTTAAAGTTTGGCTTAAATTAACTGAACTTAAACACCGTGATAAACAAAAGTTGGCTTCAGTTCCACTTGTTTCTGTGAAATAAATAAACAGTGAATATCAAACTCACCAGCAGATCCAGCAGAGGCACATGGGATACAAATGAGGTTCATACAACCACTGACAAGCTCTGTGACGAAGGTCACACTGCATTTGCACAGGTAAAACAGTATTTGTGGTTTGCGTCAATATAGAGTGATGCCATCATGACCACTGCGGCTTGTGAATCTAGACACAGTAAATGTTACGGAACTGTGGGATTTTGAAGTGCAGCTTCGGAAACATACACCAAAACCTTGTGAAGCCCTAAAATAGTGGTTGCACTGTGCAAACTGGTGACCAGTCAGCTGATGTAACTGGGTTAATAATTCATTAGAGCGCTTTTAAAGGTAGGCAATGTTTCCATGCTATTTAACATGTTTTGTTGGCATTCGTTCCAGTAAACACATCTGCTGACCTCCACATTAAGACCCTTTACTGAACAGTGAACATGTAAATCAAGGCTGAGGGGACGTTCAGATCTTCCTCAGATCCCACACATGCCCCAAAACACACATACGACTCATACACACGCATTTGCATTAAGCATATAGTGACGTTTACCTCAAAAGAAAATCCCTTTAACTGTGTGACACACTAAAACACTCTCTCAAAAGCTGTGGCCTGACTCAGACCTTTGTCGTGTTGCTGGCTTTAGGTGAGACCTCATGAGGTCAACTGAAGCACGTGGTCACAGGAACGGACCCTCACGCCTGACATGTATCTGTCAGACACGCTTGAGGCACGTCATCTCAGTCTCTCTCTCACACACTCAAGCACACACTCACGCAATCTTTCGAGTGTCCTCTCTGTTTCCACATTGTGTCCGAGCTTGTGTGGAGGTCGCTGGGAAAGTCTCTCACACGCTGAGAGGTAGCATGCCGGGAGGAGATACGGTCCGTGGGGAAGCCATGGCCGTCAGGGCACTGGGATCCAAGCCATTCATATTCCTGTGAGGAAAACAGACAAGCAATACGTTAATAAACTGAATTATGTACCATAAACAATGCATTAAGTATTATAAATCTTCAAATAAACTGCTTGGGGGTTGTGTGATGTTATTAAAATTTTCAACACAAATTCATTTTAATGAACACAAAACACTAATACTTTCTCTATGATAATTAAAAAATTAGTTCACTTTCAAAATAAAAATTTCCTGAAAATGTACACACCTCCATATCATTCAAGACGTTCTTTCTTTCTTTAGTCAAAAAGAAATTAAGGTTTTTGAGGAAATCATTCCAGGATTTTTCTCCATATAGTGAACTTCAATGGGGATCAATGGGCTGAACGTTCGAAACTGCAGTTTAAATGCAGCTTCAAAAGGCTGTACATGATCCCAGCTGAGGAATAAGGTTCTTATATAGCGAAAAGATCAGTAATTTTCCAAAAAAATAAATAAAAATGTATATACTTTTTAACCACAAATGCTTGTCTGGCACTAGATCTTCACGCATTGTGTGATCACGCTGGAAAAGTCACGCATGGTTAGTTCTTAGTCTGTGTATTTCGGTTCAGAAAGGTAGGGGAGGGTGAAAAACTCCATCTCATTTTCTCCTCCAACCTCAAAATATTCTGACATCATTGTTCTACCTTTTTTTTGTAAAGAGCGTTTGACTTTCTTTGCACGTTCGCCTTGTAAACACTGAATTGTTGCTTCTGCATACATCACGAGCGCATGATTAATAATTCATTGAGCGCTGAGCCAGTGGAAGACGAGCATTTGTGATTAAAAAGTATGTAAATTACATTTTTCGCTAGATAAAACCCTTATTCCTCGGCTGGAATCGTGTAGTGCCCTTTGAAGCTGCAATGAAACTGCAATTTGGACCTTCAACCCATTGATCCCCATTGAAGTCCACTATATGGAGAAAAATCCTGGAATGTTTTCCTCAAAAAACTTCATTTCTTTTCAACTGAAGAAAGAAAAACATGAACATCTTGAACAGGGGAGTAAATTATCAGGAAATTTTTATTCTGTAAGTGAACTAATCCTTTAATTATAATATTATATATATATATATATATATATATATATATATATATATATATATATATATATATATATATATATATATATATATATATATATATATATATTTTTTTTTTTTTTTTTTTTTTTTTCTAACAAATCTCCACAGAAAGCAATGCAGTTTTGTGGTTCTGGTGAAAAGTCAGAATAGAAAACAATGCACTTACGTCTTGTCAAAATACGTAGTGTGGAGCGAATGAGAGAACTTGGTTGCGTTGCTGTTGATGAGGTTTCCATTTCCTGTTGTGTAATTTTTCCTTGCCGCCTGGTCCTTGGCGAAGTTCCTACAGGCAGCTAGTTTAGACTCAAGAGCCTGCGCAAACAAGGAGACAGTCCATGTTTTTCCATTAATAGGTGCATCTAATTTTAGTTTGAGTTCAAGTAGTTCTTTCCAGGTGTTAAAGTGAAACCCATGTAGTGCTAGGTTCACAATGAAAGCATTCAGGAAATTACCCCAACTTTCCGCAGAAGATCACCAACAATGTTAAGGGCTGAGATCCGTGCAGACGGTGTTAGGGGGGAGTTTCCACAGCCATTGGTCAAAGCTGTGGAGAAAAAAAATAAAAAATTAATAAAAAACTGAGATAGATGCAACTGCTGGTAGACAGACTGTTGAGAGTGTGACTGAAAAATATGAGTTTTAATGGCCAGTGTTGTTATGATGATTAGAGAACAAGATGACCAATATAATGATAACACAATATGTGACTCTAGACCATAAAACCAGTCATAAGGGTCAGTTTTTTTTTTTTTAATTGAGATTTATACATAATCTGAAAGCTAAATAAATAAGCTTTTCATTGATGTATGGATATCCTATCCATTTGTTAGGATAAGACAATATTTGGCCGAGATACAACTATTTGAAAATCTGGAATCTGAGGGTGCCAACCAATAAATAAATACATAAATAAATAAATAAATAAATATTGAGAAAATAGTCTTTAAAGTTGTCCAAGTGAAGTTCTTAGCAATGCATATTATTAATCAAAAATTAAGTTTTGATATATTAACAGTAGGAAAATTATGGAATATCTTCATGGAACATGATCTTTACTTAATATCCTAATCATTTTTGGCATAAAAGAAAAATCAATTTTGATTCATACAGTTGTTGGCTATTGCTACAAATATACCCATGCTACTTATGACTGGTTTTGTAATCCAGGGTCACATATATGCACAAAATGCTGATACGTAACACACAATACTCAATTTAATGAAACGGAATGAATATTTAATTTGTACTATTTACATAAATGTAAAATATCAAGAAACCCATTTTTGATTTACATTATCCATCAACAAGGCTGTTAGCAGATTTTGAACTGACACTAAGGAAACTATCTCTACTGTAAATTGGCCAAGCAGACAGGGTTATTGACCAATAATAATAATCTTAAAATGACCAAATACAGCACCAACCTTTAGAAGCCATGAAAGGATGCTCCATGTTTTTCCCTACAGGAGTGGCCGGGAGAGACAAGGAGGCCTGCACTGCTGAGTCCGTCTTATCAATGTCTAGGGTGGGAGAGCTGGGGGCTGACATCCTGGCAACATCTGAAGTCCTCTCTCGTACTGCCAACTCTTGCCTCAAGTCTACAAGAACACGCATATTTAGCATTGATAAACCTGCACAAACTGTTGTGTGTTCAATTTCTCAAACTTGACAGCATCTCCAGTATGCTTCTTACCACAATTTAATATTTTTAACCTTTCAGTTTTACTTTCCATCCAGTGGAAAGTGGAGTGGAGTGCTGCAGTGATGATGTAGTTTTTTTTACTGTGTACTGTACTGTACATGGTTGAACGGACTATAAAATTTAAGCACTTCCAGGTCCAGAAGTCAATTTATTTTTGGTTAATGCCTAAAATAAAGTCAGTGGTTCACACAAGCTCAAGCTATTATCACATTTTATTCTACAAAATCAGTAATACCCCACTTGTGATTTTTCTTTTTTTTTCTTCATTGTCTTCAACGAGGTGGCTGCTAACAAGTGACCAAATGGGACTAGAGGTTGTTGAGAAAATAAATGTCATCACAAACTCATCTACTCACTAATCCACTTTCACAGCCTTCTTGTTTACAATCACACTCTTGCAACCCTTTCTAACTCAAACTTTCAGCAAAAATGTTTTTTTTTTTTTTTTAATAAAGATGGTAGTGACATTGTCAAATTGAAAAACTGAGCTACGCTCCTTAAATGGCAAAGCTGTAAAATGAAATGAAGTTCACCTCTAGCTTCATCTTTCAGTCTCTGCACTGAGACCAGCAGTGACTCCTTCTCATCCAGTTCGCTCTCCAGGAAAGCATTTCGTTCTATCGCCTGGTTTAGCCTCTGTTCAAAGTCCTCCAAAGATGTGATGGTGGCCCTGGAAAATCCAGGTTGTCATATTGTCATGCTGGCTTGTAAATGTATCTTTGGCACCACGTATTTTGCTGTGTTTGTTAGGCATTGGTGACACATGGGCTAGTCTTGTCAAAAATTAGTCTAGCAATTCAGGAACTCGGGCTCAAGTTAGTTTAGAATCACAAAACGATCTTGTCGTGTACCTCTTAGCTCTCTCCAGGTCGTCGTTGGCCTGCTCCAGCTCTCTGACATATTTGTGCAGCTGCTCCTTGATGCCGCGCGTCTGGACCAGGTCGTCCTCCAGCATGGAGATCTGCTTATAGCTCTGAGCGTACTGCTGCTCCAGTTTCTCCTGCAGTCAGGGACACAGGGGAGACACAGTCTGAGTCACCATCAGAAACAACCTGAACTTTCTGCCAATGGCGGGTGAGAATGTGTGCATTTTTATTACGTATTCCACATTCCTATTCAGAAAGGACTATTTTTCCTTGTGTTTTCCTAAATTCAAAACCGTAACAAGACCACATGACTTACTGTATCCAGACATGCCCTCTTTTTAGCAAAATCAGAGAAGTTCTGGGTCAAGCTCACACTGCTTTGACAATTGTATTCTCACAATGGCACAACATAATGATAAGTTGCTCTCAGTTACTTAAAAAAAAAAAATCTTTTTACTCACATTTGACTTCATTATTTGTTCAATTGCACCTTTAATGAGGAGCAGAAAAAGAAGGAATGCCAGTGCACATGACAACCCTCCCAACTTCCCCTGTTGGTAACCTACTTTATCCACCTCATTTCTTTTATTCTAAATAAGCGCATTGTTTAGGGCCATGGCAAAATAATGAGCGTCCCATATTCTCCAAAACAAACGCAAAGTCAGTGGGTGAAGTCTACTAGTCTTGCTTTCTGAGAACGTGACCATTAAATGATCATGCTTTCTGGAACAGCAACAAGACCAAATTTAATCTGTGCAAGGAGACCTTGCACAAATATAAACAGCATTATAAATCAGAGTCTTTGTGCCGGGTTTACCTAAACCCGAGCTATTAAAAAGATATTTCTGCAAGGGTCTTAGAGGAACAACTGTGCTATAACTGCTTTTTCTGCTGAGCCATTAGCCTTCTATTTTCTTCCTCTTCTTCCTGACATCCAATTACAGCACACTTGGGATTAACAGAGACCCTCGACAGCTTTCACACTGGGCAATGCGGCGTCACAGAGGAGCACAGCGGCTACACCGCTGACCCTTTACAGATAAATCAGCAGATTAAAGGTGTGTGGAGAGACCTCTGCCATTAGGTGCTTTTGTGCCCATAGAAGGGCCAAACTGTACACTTCTGTAGCATTTTATTTCTCTGCAGTCCACTTAATACATACTCTTCATGCTCATCAGGGAACTAGTACCTAAAACATGACCTTTAACCCCATGTACCTATAAAGCTTCCATAGGAGATACAGTAATATTGTGAAAAATTGTAACAATTTGATATACCCGTTTTATTTTACCTATGAATATTTTAAAGCGTCATTTATTCCTGAGATGTCAAAGCCGAATTTTCAGCAACAATTATTCTTTTAATATGCTGACCTGCTACTCAAGAAACATTATCAGTGTTTAAAACAGTAATGCTGCCTAGTTAGTTCACCCAAAAATGAAAATTCTGCAATGAATTACTCACCCTCACGTCGTTCCAAACCCGTAAGACCTTCGTTCATCGTCAGAACACAAATTAAGATATTTTTGATGAAATCTGAGAGCTCTCTGACCCTGCATAGACAGCAATGACACTGACACATTCAAGGCCCAGAAAGATAGCAAGGACATCGTTAAAATAGTTGAATTTGTTAAATAAAGTTGTTATTTTTGTTTTCTTTGTGCACAAAAAGTATTCTTGTAGCTTCATAACATTATAGTTGAACCACTGATTTCACATGGACTATTTTACCAATGTCCTTATTACCTTTCTTGGCCTTGAACGTGTCAAATATCTATAAATTTGTGTTCTGAAGATGAACGAAGGTCATGTAGGTTTGTAATGACACAAGGGTGAGTAAATAATGACAACTTTCATTTTTGGGTGAACTATCCCTTTAATATTTTTGGTGGAAACAGCAATACATTTTCTTCAGGATTCTTTGATGGATAAAAAAATAAAAAATAAAAAAAAAAGGTTCGAAAGAAATCCATCTATTTCTGGTGTCTTTTTAATCAATTTAATGCATCCTTGCTGAATAAAAATATTAATTTGATTTGATTTTTAAACAGTAGTGTTTATTTGAAACAAAAATGATCCCAAATAAACTATTTTAAGGAAATTTTTTGTACTTTTTATAGTGGAATAAAATGACTTGGACATGTATTGTATTCCTTGAGAAGTATTGTGAGATTCACCCCAATATTATGCTGATTTTCTGAATGACCCATATTCATAGCTTAATTTCCATAAATAGTCTAGGTGAACTGAGGAGAGAGCTTTAGTGTTTTTTTTTTGTTTTTTTTTTTCCCCTCAAGAGAGCAAAGAAATTTAGCTCTTGTTCTACCTTGAGTGTGTCCACCTCGCTCTTCAGCCTCTGGTTCTCTGACTGCAGGTCTCGGATGCGGTGTTCAGCCTGCCCCAGCTGAGCCTCCAGCTCGGCCTCCAGCTCTCGACTGCCCTCCTGGAACTCCTGCAGCTCCTCCTGAGCGTCATGATAACTGCAGACATGCAAACACATCAAAAATCACACGTCACCAGCCATCTGGAACAGCGGCAGCACATTCATCACATTAACTATGCAATGCAAATTGACACCCAGACTGCAACAAAAGAGCTGACATGCTCCAAGCATTTAGGCCATGACAGCTGGTGCTATAGCAGATAATGAATTACAGTCACTCAGGGCAGTGGCCTTTCACACTGGAGATCCTAAGACCAATTTAAAATAAGACACCCTGTTACCTAACCATGTCCAACAATAACAACACAGCAGAATTTAGCACTTCCTGAATATCAGTGAGGTCTGCATGGTCTTGGCTGTTTTTAGACAGTGTTTCCGAAGCTCTGTTACACAGGACATGTCCCTTTAACCCCAGTCACTTCCCCAGCCTCATGCTATCATGTGCAGAGGGAACCTTAAATCTGTCACCTCGTCCCTCCTTCCCTGAAATACCAGACATGTGCAGGCCTGCCTCCTCAGCACAAAACATTAAAACACTCACTCGACAACAGGAAGCGGCTCAAATGCACATTTTTAGTCCTTAATGAGATTGGGAGCGCCTTATTTTAAAAATAAATGAATACTTTTAATCAGCAAGGATACATTTAATTGTTTAAAAGTGACAGTAAAGATATTTACAGTTGAGATCAAAAGTTTACATACACCTTACAGAATCAGCAAAATGTTAATTATTTTACCAAAATAAGAGGGATCATACAAAATGCATTTTTTTTCCCATTCTGACCCAAATAAGATGTCACATAAATGAAGTTTACATACAGTCCACAAGAGAATAATAGCTGAATTTATATAAATGACCTTGTTCAAAAGTTTACATACTCTTGATTCTTAATGCTGTGATGTTACTTGAATGATCCATAGCTTCATGAGTCCCTTGTTTAACTGCCTGCTGTTCTTCAGAAAAATCCATCAGGTGCCACAAATTCTTTGGTTTTTTAGCATTTTTGTGTATTTGAACCCTTTTCAACAATGACAATGACTTTGAGATCCAACTTTTGACACTGAGGACAACTGAAGGACTCGTATGCAACTATTAGAGAAGGTTCAAACACTCACAGAAGGAAAAACAATGCATTAACAATCCATTTAAAACTTTTGAACAGAATGAAGATGTGTACATTTTTCTTATTTTGCCTAAATATCTGCACTTCAGAAGCTACAGAAGATACTTACACATTTCCCAGAAGACAAAATAGGTTAAATTTACCCCCCGGCTCTTAAAGCATTGTGTTTCCTTCTGAAGCATCGGTGAGTGTTTAAACCTTCTGTAATAGTTGCATATTAGTACCTCAGTCCCCAAACAAAGGACTCATGAACAACCATCACTAAACTAAACTAAACAAAAAACAAAACAAAACAAAACAAAAAAATTAAAAGAGGAGAAAGAAAGAAAAAATATTTAAGTATTAAAGTATTAAGAATCAAGTGTATGTAAACTTTTGAATGGGGTAATTTTTATAAATCAACTATTTTCTCTTGTGGACTATATGTAAACGTCTTATGTAAAATATCTTATTCAGGTCAGTACTAATAAAAAAAAAAAAATAACATGCATTTTGCATGATCCCTCTTATTTTGGTAAAATAATTAACATTTTGCAGATTCTGCAAGGTGTATGTAAACTTTTGACCTCAACTGTATAATGATATAAAGATGTTTTCTTTTATCCTGTTCATCAAAGGAGCCTCTATTCACCAAATCAGCATGCTAGAATGATTTCTGAAGGATCATGTGACACTGAAGACTGGAGTAATGATGCTGAAAATTCAGCTTTGCATCACAGGAATAAATTAAAATTGAAAACTTATTACAACAGAAAACAGTTCTTTCAAATAGTAATATTATTTCACAGTATTCCTGTTCTGTATTGTATTTTGATCAAATAAATACAGTCTTCGTGAACATAAGACACCTTTCAGAAAATCTTACCGACTCAAATTTTTGAATGGCAAAATATGTATTAACGATGGAATTACATTTTCTTAAGCAAATCTGAGTGGTCATTAAGCCTTGACGTTCTGTTAAGTGAGTTAAAGGGGCTTTAAAAGGCTGACTCATTTGTGTGACTATTTCCAGGAAAGCATGTTTTGCTCCTTCCTCAGCAGGAAATTCCTGGGATTTGAGATCTTCCTGTGCTCCACCGAAGCTCTGGGGCAGCAAAACCACAGCCCAGGAGGAGCACGTGCACATGCTGAAACTGTGTAGGAGTTCAGAGCGGCCCAGACAGAGACCACCAGCAGACACACGGTCAGCATTAGTGCCAGCACCAACTGTGAGCTCTGTTTAGGATCAGAGACACTCTCAGACTACTTTTGGACAAGTCATAAAGGATTAAGCTGAAGAACAGAGAAGCTTACGCAGACAACTGGGCCTGAAACTACACAAAACGTGACTGTGACAAGACTGTGAGACACCAAACATAACTGTGCATCATGTGCATAATGGAGCATCTTCTCAGGTTAACAGAGAGTCTCTTTTGTCAAGGGCAGTGAAAAGCTTTCAGTGTGTTGTGGCATATTCTCCACTTTTCCATGACAAAAAGTGCTGCGGTCATATTTACAGCCATTCATCACCCGCAGGGCTTGTGATTGCAGGTGTAAACACAGAAACAATCACTATTGTCCAAGCTGGCCAAAGTTTAACTAAAATACTGTGGCCAAGTTTTTAAAAACCAATCAGCATTGTTTGTATGAACATAAACGGTTGACTCCCCATGGCTCTCATGTGATGATAAACTGCACACTGTTGTTAAAAGCTCAGCTGGTTGCTATATTTAGTAATGACTTCAGCCTACCTCTTTTTGTATTTGAGAGACAAGCACTTCCAGTAATCGATTTCCTCGTCTTTCGAGGAGAATTTCGGCATCATCTCTGTGTCCATGGTGGAGACCTGTGGAAACAGATGGGAATTAGAGCAGTCCTGAGAGAGAGACAGAGCTTGTTCATTTGCACCTCCTACTGCACTTTTGTCCCAGTACAACCCCACAAACAGATCACAGGCTGAGAGCCCATGGTGTGTGTCCTCATCTGACACACGTCCAATTACACTTTTTGTTCACTTGGCTCTCTACCAGGCTCACATGACTTACTTGGCCCTTTACAAGCTCAAAGTTTTACAGGTTGCAGCCTTTAGCATTTAGTTTCAGTTTTTGGGGAATTTTATTATTTTTTTTTTTTTACACAAGACTAATTTCACTTCAATCCTATAAGAAAAGTGTATTAAAGGCATAGTTCACCCAAAAAATAATATTCTGTCATCATTTACTCAGACAAACATGTATGACAATAACATGTAACACACATGAAGATATTTTTAACAACACGTGAGATTTCTGTCCTTGTACTGAAAGTCCATTCCACTAGAACTTGGACTCTTCAAAAAATTTTATGAATATATTGTAAAGGTAAGCCATGTGAAATGAGTGCTTTAATCCAAGCCGTAGATAAGACAAAATGACTTTATATGTTGGTTTTAGTTAAACTTGCATCTCTCCAGAAACCTTGGATTAAACTGCTCGATTGATGTGGATTACATCTGAAATTGAACTTTTTAGTTGCACAGTTTTTGTTGGTGGGACAGAAATGTCTCAGGTTGCATTAATAATGTCTTATGTTTATGCTTTGAAGGTAAATGAAAGTCTAATAGGTTTGGAAACTAGAAATGACATGAGTATGGGTGAGTAAATTAATAATTATAATTTCAGGGCGAACTGTCCCTTCCAGAACACAACTGTCTGATTTCACTTGATTTCTCAGTCGATAATGTTAAAGCATGTAAAAATCAAAAAACGAAGATTGTTAATTTCCTTGCCCTCACATGAGTTATTTTATGGTTAAATTATGGATATCCAGTGTCCTTTTGTGTTCCATGGGAAAAATAACATATTTAGAATAACACTGAAGTAAGTAAAGCGCAGCATTTTCACTTCATATACATTACAAGCCTTTAAGAGATCAAATGTGATGCCATTTATCACAGAAGGACAACAGAGCAGTCCTTCAATACATAAAAACGTGATGAAGTGGTCCAAGCCGAAACCACCAGTTCCACTCAGCACAAGGCTTCTATCAGAAACCCAACCTGTTCGGCTTCTAAAAACAGTCAGAAATATTCCAGACATCTCCGCAATTCCCCAGACTCTTTTTCAGATTCTCAGGAGTGTCACACCCAGTGCTTCTAGATTCCCGCTTTAAATGACTACAAGGGATTTCCAAAGCAAATGACTCATTTAAAGAGAAAATAAAACGAAAACACCCATCACACACACCCCTCATTAAATGTTAATTCGGAATAGTGTTTCCACAATCAGGTCTGAAACTTCTGGATTAACATTTCAGTGATCATACTTACTAAAGTACAAAATCATTTTTGACTTGAATGTCACAATATATAACTTTCTTTGTATTAGGTCAAGTCTGCGTATTCAAAATGTCGTTGTTTAGTTAAGAATAGGTGCAATACATACAGTTGAAGTCAAAAGTTTACATACAGCTTTCAGAATCTGCAAAATGTTCATGATTTTACCAAAATAAGAGTGATCATACAAAATGCATGTTATTTCTTAGTTAGTGCTGACCTGAATATTTCGCATGAAAGATGTTCACATATACTCCACAAGAGAAAATAATAGTTGAATTTATAAAAAGAAGAAAATGATGCATTAAGAGTGAGGGGTGTAAACTTTTGAACAGAATGTGTATATTTTTCTTATTTTGCCTAAATGCCATATTTTCATTTAGTACTGCCCTTCAGAAGCTACTTACATGTTTTCACCCCCCAGCTCTTAATGCTTTGTGTTTCCTTCTAAAGCACCAATGAGTGTTTGAATCTTCTGTAATAGTTGCATTTGAGTCCCTCTGTTGTCTTCAGTGTGAAAAGATGGATCTCAAAATCACAGTGTCATTGTTTGAAAGGGTTCAAATACACAAAAACACTGAAAAAAACAAAAAGAATTTGTGGGACCTAAAGGATTTTTCTGAAGAACAGCAGGTAGTTTAACTGTTCAGGACAAACAAGGGACTCATGAACAACTATCACTAAACAACAACAACAACAACAAAAAAAAGCAGTGGATCATTCAGGTAACAACACAGTATCAAGAATCAAGTGTATGTAAACTATTGAACAGGGTCATTTTCATAAACTCAACTATTATTTTCTCTTGTGGACTATATGTAGATGTATTTTATGTGAAATATTTCATTCAGGTCAGTACTAAATAAAAAAAACAACATGCATTTTGTATGATCCCTCTTATTTTGGTAAAATAATTAACCTTTTGCAGATTCTGCAAGGTGTATGTAAGCTTTTGACTTCAACTGCAAGTACAAAGTCAAATAATTAAAAAGGTAAATCACATATGTACTGAGATGAACTAGTGGTGTCACTCAGGTACTATTCATTAAAGACTCAACAAAATGTGCTTAAAAATTTAAAATACTGATTTAAAAAAAAAATAATAATAATAACAAAAATGACTATAGATCGGTCTCTTATTTAAAGAAACAACAAATGCTAAAGAAACCACAGGTTTTTGCTAAACAAAATCACAGGTGTACATAATAAAGCCATCAACACACAAAAGCAGCAGTGATTCTTCTACTCTGGAGCAGAATGGGGCTCCAGTAGGATTTGCTCTCCTGAGGGCCATCAAAACTGATGTCATTTCAATTGTGGTCATTTATAATGTCTTAAGCCACCATGCAGAGTTCCTCACCCCTCCCAAACCGACTCCTGACAGTGAGGCCATCTGTCCGGCCACAGAGCGCCTGTCCTGCACCACAGTGGTTCCTGTCTAACGCAATGCTTTCCGCAACCTACACTCTTTGCCAGTGACTACGCACAGTCAGGGCTTCAGAGGAAAGGCCAGATTTTTTGTTTCCAAGGATGACATTATTTCCAATATCACAATTCAGCACACACCTTCCTGCTGGGTAATACACTATAAACATGTGACATGCCCTCAAAGATTAAAGGATGAGCCAACTGAGTTATCTGACCCGTCTATATGTAACTTTATAGTGTCTATTTATAGTCTATATTGGTATGACAAAAATGACAAACTAATGTCACAAAATGTAAATAGAACACAAACACAACTATTGTCATGCATTAAAAGCACACTTTTACTTTGTATAGAGTGCAACTGTGGTATTATCGTTAATGTTTTAGCACAGATAAGATAAGAACCTGATTACATAATGTAAACATTAAATAAATCAAAGGCAATGTTCATGTAGATACTTATAAATATCTATGTAAAGATGTACATGACTTAGGAAACAAATGCTAAATTTGTTTGCTGAAGCTAAGACGTAAGACCGATGACGTCAGATGAGCAAATCAGAAGACGACTAACTGTTTGCGGTCATCATTTGATTCAAAACCAGTTATGAGGACAAAATTAAATACTTAACATTAGCACGGTTTAATGAACGCGAGGCCGAAACTGGATAATCTTGATTCGGTGAGAATCGAATAAAACCACTGGTGAATCTTTCAGGTTGACGTTTCTCCCGGCAGGCCAGCGGATGTGACCAACATTTATAAATTAAAGTCAAAATCGAGTCTGTATCATTTAAATAATTGCCATAAAAACTCAAACACCGACGGTTTGAATCCTAGCGATATATATCA
Source organism: Cirrhinus mrigala (assembly GCA_036247105.1). NCBI lineage: Eukaryota > Metazoa > Chordata > Actinopteri > Cypriniformes > Cyprinidae > Cirrhinus > Cirrhinus mrigala. The sequence continues at coordinate 5,856,285 of CM070009.1, forward strand.
ACCGAGCAAAGGCGTTTTGGCTGTACGCCAGAAGAAACCGGCACATGAAAAATCAGGTTTCGGCAACTGTTGGGTCTTCACTGGCCAGAAAATGACAGCTTAACATAACAGTCAATTTAAATTATAAATTCTTGCATTTTATTACCGTCCCATCGAACACGGTGTGTATAATTGTAACTGATTACATAATAAATGTCTACCTTATCATGTCCTATTCCTGAAGTCGGCGAACAGGCTCGGTGTCTCCCCTGCGCTCGAGCGTCGGCTGATAGAAATGCCAACGCGACTCCACTGATTTCCCTCTTCAGCTTCCGGTAAGATGACGACACCGCGTCATTGCGTCATTTGAACGTCAGTGAAACGCATGCAAAGCTCTTTCTAATTTATGATGCATAGTAATGGTTTCTCTGAATCTTTTTTTTTATTATTTATTTGCTTGAAGGTAACATACAAAAAACCAAGTAAACAACAAGAAAAATCTTAATAAAATTCCAAGAAGTCCCAATAGCAGCATAACATATATAAGCACTATATAACTATATAAATAAGCAATATATATATTTTTTTTTTTTTAAATACAGAGAGAAAAATAAATACAAAAATAAATAAATATAAAAATAAAACACAATACAATGACATTAATCACCAAAAAATACCTTCAAAAGATTAAATAATTGGCCAAAATCACAATATTACAATATCACAATATTATTCGGTTCTCTGAATTTAAAACAGACACGATATGCGAGTATTGGCGTGTAATAAAACGGGAAATAATGAGTGATTCATGTTTCATTTTACAATTGACCAAATCACCTCTGTAAAAATCACACCACAAGATGGCGCGTTATAATTAAAAAATGGAATATATATCTATCTCTATAATAAATGTAGATTTTATTTAAATCGTTTTCTTTTTCTTTTTTTTTCTTTTAAATACATAAATTACAACATTTGAAACTATTTTTTTAAAATATACTTATGCTTAGTTTCTTTTTTTTCAATTAATTTAATCTTTTTTTTTTCATTCAATTTAGTTTATTCAATCAGGTCTCTGTGTGACTACTATTGTTTTCGTTTTTATTTTTGTGCATTTATGAATCTTATTATTTCTCTCTATAAATGTTTCCTATACAACAAAAGCAACAATAATAATAATAATAAGAAGAAAATTATTATTATTATTATTATTGAACATATTTCATAAAATAAATTAATAAATTAAATATATATATTTTATTTTTTTCTCCATAAATATACTACTACTATAAATAATAATAATAATTATTATTATTATATTATTAATCATCGAACATTTCATAAAATAATGAAAGTATGTTTATTGTTATGCGTTTAATTTTTGCATTTTTGTCTATAAATATTTCCATAATACTAGTTACTTTTATTATTATTATTATTATTATTATTAGTGTAAAAATTATTTAATATAATAGAGCATCAAAGTAAATGTTTTTTGTGCATTTATGAATCTTATTGTTTCTCTCTATAAATGTTTCCTATACAACAACTGCAACAATAATAAAAATAAAATTATTATCACTACTGAACATATTTCATAATGAATAAATGAATAAATATATATATATATATATATAAAAAATTTTCTCCATAAATATTTCCATACTACTACTACAAATAATAATAATAATAATAATAATAATAATAATAATAATAATAATAATAATAATTGTATTATTCTTATTATTATTAATCATCGAAAATAATTCATAAAATAATGAAAGTATGTTTATTTTTATTATTATTATTATTATTATTATTATTATTATTATTATTATTATTATTGTCAAAATTATTTCATATAGCCTAATAATGAAAGTCTGAAAGTAAATGAAAGTAATTTTTTTCTATTTTATTCTATAAATATTTCCATATAACAATAATAATAATAATAATAATAATAATAATAATAATAATAATAATAATAATAATGTATTCATTTATTATAATTTATTTATTAAATGTATTAATTTTCTTGTTGTAATAATCAATAACTAGAATATATTATTATTAATAAAATTTAATTCTATAAATTATAGAAAGTATTATTATTATCGAAAATATTTCATAAAATAATGAAACTATTTGTATTTGTTTAATTTTCTCTATAAATATTTCCATATAGTAATAATAATAAAATTAGTAATAGTAAAGCAATACGAAATTGTTTCAATTTCAACTAGAAATTGTTATTATTATTATCAAAAAAGTTCCATGTTTATTTTTTTCCGTTTAATTTTGTTTCCCATTTTTCACTATAGGCATTTCCATATAATAATAATAATAATAATAATAATAATAATAATAATAATAATAATATATTAATCCATATAACAATAATAATAATTTATGTTATTATTTTAATAATAAATATATAATAACTAGAATTTATTATTATTATTATTATTAATAATTCGATAAATTATAGAATGTATTTATTATTATTATTATTATCGAAAATATTTATTAATGAAAGCCTATTTTATTCATTTAATTTTTTTTACATGTTTTCTGTTTATTATTATTAATAATAATAATAATAATAATAATAATAATAATAATAATAAATTCTAGAAACTATAGAAAGTATTATTATTATTATTATTATTATTATGATGATTCTATTATTATTATTATTATTATTATTATTATGGCGGGCTGTGTCTAAATGCTAAGTAGGCTTTTATGTTTTTTTTTTATGTATGTTTAAAAAAAAAAAACACCAAACGACACTAACAGCTGAAAACTGCACAACTGCACTAGAACTGGTTCTTCTTTCCAGTTAACAACAGATCTAGTTTTTCAACATTTCTGGCGTGACAACGGCTGTCGTCACGTTGTCCGCATGTTATCTTTACTCGAGTATCAGTTACCTGTGCCAGTTTGCGTTTTACCGACGGCTGCTGTTTACCTCGTCGCGCAGTCTAGCATCTCACAGACAGTCGAGGGGCTCTTTAAAACCGGAGAGCCATGGATGAGGAGGCTCAGGACAGCGAGTGTCCGGTGTGTTACGACAGTCTTTCGGACAGCGCCAGGACACTGAGCTGCGGGCATCACTTCTGCCATGACTGCTTAGTACGAACTCTGGTGAACACCAGCCAGAACGGATTCATTAAACGGGATAATATCATCTGCCCCGTCTGCAGACACCTGACATTCATCACAAAATTTCACGGATTGACAGTTTCAACGGTTGAAGCCAAAAAGATCGGAAAGACACTGGAAGTACCATCTATACCAACTCCTTTATTGCCAGCTGGGTCTTATACTGGAGGTCTTGGTTGTATCTGCAGGTGTCTAAGGAGTATTTCATGCAGACTATGTAGACGAAGACTTGTCTGTCCTAAAGACGCTTCAGAAGTGTTCATCATAAGTGAACTGGGTCGACCCATGACAGAGGGTGATGTTATTGACATTGGGACAACTTCAGCCATCCAGCAGGACTATAGCAGCAATAGACAGAGGCTTTGCACCATCTCCTGCTGCCTTCTGGTCCTAATGATCATCTTCACCTTACTGGCACTGGTGGCTGCCACACTTCCATGGGTTTTGTTGGCTTAAAATGCTTTTATGTGGTACATCAATCGCTTTCATCATTAAGCCATACTTTCGCAAAAAAAGAGATGTACTGACTGGTTTGAAAGTCACATTGAATGTTTTATGAAGAACAGACGGTTATTATGAGGTCTATTCCAATGCTTGTCCTGGCATGTCTTGTGGGGAGGCATTATGGAGGAGATTTCCTTACAAAGGAATCAAATATATAGTGTTACCGTACAGATAAACACGTTTTGTTCTGGATCTGAATGCGGAGTTGATCTTGACCCTGAAACGCTTCCCTTATCGAGTTACTGTGAGGAGACTGGGTCATTTAAACGTGAAGAAGAAAAGACGAGCTGGTCGTCTGGTTGTCACTTGATCTTGGAAACACAGTGGGATTCAGTTACAACTATCATGGACACATTAAGTTTGAGAATGGAGGACGAGGAAGGGTGCAATGAGACTACTTTGAGCTTTTCTCTATGGCTTGGATTGAGCGAAAAGGAATGAAACACGCCCTCGTTTGTCCAGAAATTCCTGTCACACGGGCTATCAGACTAGTTTCAGCTCTGAAATGATTACATTCTGCGCAAGTTAATAGTCATTACATGATTGGAGGGTGTTTCTGTGACGTACCTGTACAGAAATGCCATTTCAGAATTGTATGTGTACATGTTTGTACTAGTTCACCCCACTGACCGATGTGTCTTCTCCCAGAGGAGTTTTATTGCTCAGAGGTTGCTCTTTAATGGTTCACATGATGATTGAAGTATCAGTTTGTCCCAGATGTTTTTTGTTTTTGTTTTTTTGTTTTTTTCCTTAAAAGTCTTTCGGTGAAATACACGCCATTGAAATGTGCTGTAAAGGCGCAGTCACATTTACCGCCGTTCGTGAATTTAAATCCAGTCATTTCAACGGACCCTTTTCACGGGCTGATGACGCGTTTCCATTTTAACAGCGTGTATCTATTTTTTTTTTTTTTAATATACAGACTATTTTCATAAAAAAATTAAAAGTAGATTTAAAAAAAACTGTACTTTGTGTTAAACTTTGGCATTAAATTACAGAAAACTATATTGTTGGTGCTGCCTGAGCGTTTCTAATACAACGGTTGAGGCAGTAACAGAAAATTTGACTGTATATATTTCATCTTTTGGATAGATATATAAATCCAATCAACATTATCTATCATTTTCTTTCAATAATGGAGCAAATGGGAAAGCAAATTTGCAACGGTTTTAAGATGATCGGGCCAATTCGCAACATTGACCAACAGAAAGCTCCTTTGTTTGAAAGTGACTTCCATGTGAGCTTTTTGCCTGCTGAAATGTCGCTAATGTGACTGCACCTTAAAGGCCCGTTCACATCAAGAACGATAACTATAACAATAACTATATTAACGTCCACACCATCGGACAATATCGTCTGTTTATTCTAAGCGCACACTTGGTTACCACTTTAAATTGTCAAGTTTGTTATAGCAGGATTGATTCTGATTGGGTGTCATCGTTTTTATCGTTCATCAGCTGGAAAAAAAACGATAATTCTCGAGCATGCAATAGCAGGATTGATTCTGATTGGGTGTCATTGTTTTTATCGTTCATCAGCTAGAAAAAAATATTAAGTTCTCGAGCTTGTGATAGCAGGATTGATTCTGATTGGCTGTTAATGTTTTTATCGTTCATCAACTGGAAAAAAAATAATTCTGTAAGCGATTCCAACCCGATCTCATGGTAATTTGTACATATTTTACAAAGTAGCTAATTTATACAAATTCGTACAACCTCATTTGTGCTAAATCGCACGTATTTTACGAGTCCCCCAAACTGGATGAACTCGTACGAATGACCTACCTCTAACCCCGTCCCTAAACCTACCCATCACTGGGGTCTAGACAAATTGTACAAAATCGTACGAGTGAGGTCGTACAAATTTGTACGAATTAGCCACCTAGTAAAATACATACAAATTGGTCATGAGATAGCATTGGCAATTCCAACGATATTCGTTTCTCTGTGCCTTTATCATTATAGCTGTGGTGTGGATACTAAGAACGATTTTTAGAACTATATCTTTATAGTTATCATCCTTGATGTGAACAGGCCTTAAGAGTATAGAGAATGAATATGAATTACATAGCCCATATTATTATTTCGGAAGTATCAGATGAGAAAAAAAAGTACATAATAAAATGTCTGACTTTTACATATACTGACATACAATATAAAACTACAAAATTGATGTGGATTATCAGCCTATAGTTAATAGAATTTGTAAGAATTATAAATGTTTGAGTTCATTCTGAGATAATCACCAGACTTCAGTTTCAAACATCTAGCTTCTCACTTGATCTCTAAAAACATGACAATCAATATCCGGTCTTCATTTACATCATTTTAGGATGTAGACATTGTTATTGCAGCAGTTTGAGGTGAACAAAACACAAGCAAACAAAAGCACTTAGACCAGAAGTATTACAAATGTAGAGTTTAATATATATCTATGTATTTCTGACATTCTGATAAGGACTGCGGCAGGCTTCACAGTACAGACTGTGTTCTTCCACTGATATGCTAAGCTGAGGAGGGTGATTTACAGGCAGATTTGTACATTAGTTCGGTAAGCGGGGGTGAAGAGGGCTGTACATTGTTGGACAATGTGCACTGATCAACTTATCACCTTTGAATCACCTGTTCACACATCCCTGGTTCATCGTGACTCCCTTTATGAACTAGTAATGTTTTAATGAACACACGTGTGAATATCTAAAGGGAATAATTAAATGCATGCTCTGTCACTGCAACTTGCTGGCTTTCACAGGATGATGTAAATGGGTGATATAGCAACCTAAATGTTCAAAACAGATGAAGTGTATTGAGAAAAAAATCTTAAGTTCAGTTTGTCACTGTTAAAACTGTTTAAAACAGATTTGTGGCTTCTTTGTATAATTATTTCTTTTCATGCTGAAAATGTCTGGTAGATGTATCAGCACAAATTATATCTTTGTAATGGTGCCTTAGATGACTGTTTTATTTTACAAATCCTATTTTGAAAAGATAAATTGTACTGTAATTGTACTATTAAGCAAGTAATAGTAAATTTTGAAATCAAATCTGACTGTGCCTGCAGATACCTGCCCTTTACATGTTGGGTTTAACATACATTTTGACTTGTATAATGATGCTTACAGTGCTCAATAATAATTAAACACATTTCCCAATCAAATTCTGTACTGATTTCCCACAATCAGTGCATAAAATGCAATGAAAAGCATCACAACAGGTCCAGATTCACTCCAAAATCAAAAGAAAAAGAAATTGTTCACTTTTTAAGATTTTTTGCTTTTTCATTACATTAAAAATTACTATTATACAAAGTTTTTTTTTATTCATTTAAGTAAAGTACTACACATACTACATTGATAGCACAGGCATAATTTGAATATATATCTTTTTTATGACATTTGGGAATGATATTGTGCTTAATCATCATTAATAATTTAAACTAATGTAAGCATAATTTCTTAACTGTTTCTTCTGATTTTGGGGTGAAATATAACCTGTGCAGATTCTGATTCTGGGTCAAATCGTCAGTTAAAATTACGTATGTACAATTGATCAGGTTAAAAAAGTTCCATCATGGCTATTACGTCCATTCACAATTTCTTGAACATCTAAATCACTGGATATAAATGTTAAACATAGCCTCCTGTAAATTAAAGACATTAATCGCATGATCTTAATTTACAAATCACATTATGATAACATTTACCTGTGCCTTTTCAGCGTGTGATAACAGATGCAGTATTGAATCGGAATATGAAACCCTCCCACGTCTTCATTAACAACAACAAAAGCATTCATTATGAGCGCTAACAGAGAGAGATGAGCAAAAGTGTCACGCCTATAAAGAAAACAAACCATGCGTCTATTGCAGCTGCTATAAGGCCTTTACTCTAGTGCACTTCGAAGTAAAGGCGAAATCACATTCAGTCAGCACACTCGAACAGACACGACTGCCTCCTCACAGAACACCGCGGGAAACGGCACAGACGGAACCTCACGTACGCACGAAACTCGCCGTTAGCTTCAGGTTATAAATACTGAATGTGAGGGCACTTGCAATTATCATTGTGTAATCACTACAACTAGAACTCAGTCACCAATAATCAGTAGACTATATTTCATCAAGAACACACACTGAGGCATATCACAGATTTCAGCAAAAAAAAGTCCTTTTGTCCCTGACGTACACTAATGCTTATTCAAAGAGAGAGAAAAACGAGCCATGGCTATCCACCGTTGGAAGTAGAGTCCTTCGTATGAGAACGGAGACGGTTCGTTGTGCCCATTCCTTCCACGGGACAGAAGTGAGCTAATGTCTGTTTGACCTTAAAGTCCTGCGATTTTTGTACAAGTTCAGACAAGAGAAATTGCAGCATCCAGTAGTCTCGTAGTGTTGTCTACCCATGAAACAAATGTGCCATCTCATGTGTCTGGGGAAAAGCAATGAGACTTTGAAGGATCTTTAGGGCCTGATATCTTTTCGGAAAGGATCCCTGCCAAGTTATAAAAGGGTATTTTTTTCCATTGATTTTATGGTTAGATATGCTATACAGTGGCCCTAAAAAGTATGTAAAAGTATGTTCATGTGATGAATGACATCAGTGGGGAAATCACCTCACACATCCACTAAAAATCACCAGTTGATTAAAAGTAACTGAAGAAATGACTAGTTAATTAGTCATTTATTCGCAGATTCCACACAGCACAACTTTCTGGGGCCACTGTATTGTCAAGTACATAATCTAACAGATTCTACGCAATACTAAGACTGAACCGATGTTATACGCTTAGTGTAATCTGTTCCTATATTTCCTAATAACAATAATAAGTAGCTATACAGTTTGTTGTTGATTTATGCTGTTGATTAAGGCTGTTATCGATGAGGTCGGTTTAGGGATAAAATCTCTCTCGGGAGTAACTCTAGCTAAACTTCTGCCACGTCTGCGTCCGTATTTCTACATCTAGTTCATGGCTTACAAAAGTGCAAAAAACTCACTTGCTATGTGAACCTGACAAAAAGTGTTCAGGGACAAAATAATACTTAGAACATTATTTCTATACAAGATAAATATGGCATGTCACATTTATGAATATATAATTCATATTTGCCTTTACATTTGTCCTCTCGTTGACACTTATCTACACATCTTTATATACAGTATTGGTATATACAGAAGGGAAAGTGTGGCACTGCGTTTGAAGCACTTTGGAGGGCATATGGGTGCAGAAAGACAACAGAAATGCAAGGCAGTGCATTAGAACAGAACCAGAATCTCAGTAGTGGCTGCCAAAAGCTTTTTATGCAGAAAAAGTGTTTGCATTGACCCATTTTAACACAAGCAATGTTTCTGTTTTGCAGGTAAAGGGAGAGGAATTGAGATTGCCAGGGTTCCCACACCTTCTGACCAATGAATTTCCATAAACACATTTCCAAGATACTGTAAAAAGTTTTCACCGGTTTCAACTTAAAAACTTAAGTTCAGCAGCTGCCTTAAAATTTCAACTCATAAGTTAAATCAACTTAAAACTATAAGTCAATTCAAATCACTACAATAAAGTGAGTTCAAATGACGTATTTTTAAGTTGATTTAACTTAAGAGTTGAAATGACTTGTACTTTTAAGTTTATTTAGCTGCTAAACTTTTTAAGTTGAAACTGGTGAAAACTGTTTACAGTGTAGAGATAGCAAACTCTTAAAAAAAGAAATAATTCAGAACAGGAAAAAAAAACAATACAGACTATAGAATATTCAATGATTTGTTAGAGGGACGCTATTATAAATTCCCTGATATTTTCGATGACTGTGGGAACCCTGGGTTTCCTACCTTGCTTTTAGGTACTGCATTATATTGTTTTGGCTCTTTAAGAAAATACACTTTACTGCAGCAGTTGTCATTGTGTTTCTATTACTGTATTATGTGCATTTCAGAAAGTTCTGATGATGTTCTCTCACAGATAAATGCACATATTAGTCAAAATGTTAAATTGAATAACTTTTTGCTAAGCGCCGCCTCCTCAGTTTCTGTTGCTCACTCAAACAAAGAGACTTGTATGGCTTAATATAACGTAAATTATGTCTATTACTGAAATATGTAGTAGGAAACTCATGAAAGATTTAGTTTATTTGAAAATTCTACATAGTTTTATACATATTTTGGACTATGGGGGGCGCTATTATTATCAATGATGTAAAATGGTAGCACTCAGTGAGATACTGCTGCTACCTGTTGCTATTTTTATTGCAACACAACTCGGCAAATAAAACACTAATACGATGCCACATTGTGTGGCTTTTTGTTGTAATTTTCAGTCATAGGGCAACAAGAGAAGTGATGCAAGTCTTCACTGCTTTCTTAGCGATTAGAAGAGGAGAAAAGAATGGGAAGATGCCTGTGGACGAATAAAACTTCCTAAAGACCTGCGTCTTTGTTCTTTCCACTTTAGCCCTGATGCCTTTAAGGCTTTTAGTCGATCCACAGCTACTGAAAGAGCTTACAAACGGCAGAGACAAGAAACGCTAGATGCCATCCTGGCAGGATGTAAATATGCCAATGCTTGCCATGACACCACAGCCACTAAAGGAGTTTTTCAGTGTGGATTTCACTCAAATTCCCAGGGTGTTAAGACTCACTGTGGGGAAAAATTGATGGTACATCACTGGGTTTACGCCTACGCTTATATCCATTGCCACCAGTAAGCTCTTTCAGTAGCTGTGGTCATTGTATCAGTATTTTATTTTCTGACTTGTGCTGCCATAAAAATAGCAACATGTAGCGTCAGTAGCTCACAGAGTGCAACCATTTTACCACATCGAAATAAAGTCTTTCATGGGTTTCTACTACATATTTCAATAAGAGACATAATTTATGTTATATTAAGACATACAAGTCTTAATACACAGGGGTCGCATTAAGGACACATTTTTCAATTCACCTCATGTGCTTTCCAACTTCCAAGATTTGGAAAAGGGTGAAAAACATTATCTCTCAACATTTATTTTTATATTTATGAAATTTGGCAGACACTTTTATCCAAAGCAACTTGTATTCAAGGTAGACATTTACATTTCAGCAGTTCTTGGAATCAAACCCATGACCTTGGCATTGCTAGTGCTGTGCTCTACTGTTTGAGCTATAGGCAACAGAGTTTAGTGTATTTTCTAATCATTTTAAATGAGAAATGAGCACTTGTCTGATAATTGAATAGGCAGCAACAGACCGGAGTGGTCAGTGACTGTTAAGGCGGGACTTAGCGAAAGGTCAACTGGATTGGATTGCTAAAGCAGTGATTAGTGTAGGTTCGAGAGAAAGAAAGAAAGAAAGAAAGAAAGAAAGAAGACCTCAGCATTGCAAAATTAGACTTAAACATGCTATATGCCACCAAGTCATCTATAAAGAGCATAGCATGGACCCTGTAGGGAAAACAAAGACGGCCTACTCTCATACCATGAGGGTGCGTCTCAGTTCGAAGCCTCCAGCAAGACAAAGTGTTTGAGGTTCCTTTAAAGTCAGCAGACCGCTTCCTATGTGCATTGTATTGTAATTGCAGCTCTGATAAGGCAGAAATAAAAACATCCCAATCAAACAAAACCAACAACACGACAACAAAACGAAACAGACAGAATCGTTCAGAGAGAAACAGGAATCGTAACACAGAACTCCAGGTTCCTCCAGTGGCAATTTGAACGAAATCCATTCTGTTGCTTTTTTTATGGCACCTGTTGTGTGGTTGGCATCTCATCGAGTCTCTCATGTAGTATCCGTGACTCAGGGTTTGGCCAAGGTGGGGTTCCAGTTGGGCCTCAGCAGGAGTTGATGGATTCTGGGTAAAGCTGGCATGCTGCTGGGTGGGCTCAGGGGTCATAGCGTGGTGCTTTGGCCCTCTTCCTCGGACACGGACTCCCCCTCCGGAGAGCTGACGGCGGCAAAGGAGCTCCGGCACGGGACCACCCTGAACTCATCCAACAGGCTGTCCAGATTGACGTTGATGGAGGGTATTTCCAAACTGAAGAGATCTGCTATAGTATCATGGGAAATGAGAGCGATGGCCACGAAAGTGAAGCGACAAGACAAGTTTACAGTACAGAGAAAAACGATGGAAATGGCGATGATGAGGATGTTGAAAACGACACAGGGAGAGAGAAAGCAAAAAGCAATTTCAGTTCCCAGACCACTGTTAAGAGGCAAAGTCAGCGAAGGGTGTTGAATGTGTTTTGCAGCAGGAGAGGGGCACATCAGACTGTTTCCTGGCATTCTGCACAGGGATTCGGTTACACTGAGCCATTGGGGAAGAAAGTGAAATATCTGTTTCATTTGAAATTAAACCTGTCCTGCCTCAGTGCAAAATCTCTGCTATGCTCATATAAAATATAAAGTACTACAAAAAACTTATTGCAGTTTTACAGAAAGTAACAATAATAGAATCAACAGTTTACCACAATCAGTGCTGGGGAATGTTACTTTAAAAAAGTAACGCGTTACATGTATAATGCTCCTGAAAAATAGCTCATTCGATTGCATTGTTACTTTTTATGGAAAGTAACGTGATACTTTTATATGGTGAAAAGTAGCCAAGGCTTTCTGTCTTCTAGAATGGTGGTTTCCTGCTTGGCTTGTAGATGTTTTTTGGTAATTATTCCTGTGAAAAAGTATTAGTCCCCTGACATGATTTCCCCACAACAACAAATATAGCATGAAACCGCATTTATGATGTTTAAATGCCACACAAAGTCTGTGTAAGAGTTTTTACACAGAGATTACACTTCCTGGAAATAATGCATTACACATGTGGCTGTTTGTAACTCGCTTGTTGCAGATTTTAAGGTGGCTTTAATATGCCATTTATCTGCAACAGAATTTAGAGCCTCCATTTAACAGTGTAAAGACGCTTTACGTAAGTTACTTGAAATTGGACTTTTCAAATGTATCAGATAAGAAAACAGAAAAGTAACATTACTTATGTGCCGTTACATGTTACTTATGTGCTGTTAACATTATGTGTTACTCATGCGCTGTTACCGTTATGTTACTTATTCGCTGTTACTATTACGTGCTACTTGTGTACTGTTACGTGTTATTTATGCACTGTTACTGTTATGTGTTACTTGTGTGCTGTTGCTGTTACTGTTACTTGTTAGAAGAACTATCACAGCGGAGATTTAAAAAGTAACACATTACCAAGACCAAAAAAATCCTCATAACCAGTTTTAACCTATTGCAAAATATTTATGAGAAAACCTGCCAAAATTTGGCAAGCAACACTAAACCTGTTACGTGTTACATAACCACAGTACCACAGCATAAATGTAAAATGTAACATTAACTTACTTGGACATTTCCAAATGTATCAGCTAATTAACAGAAAAGTAACATTACTTATTATTTATGTGCTGTTACGTTACTTATGCGCTGTTACCATTACGTGTTACTCATGTACTGTTACCATTATGTTTTACTTATTTCACTGTTACTATTACATGTTACTTATGCACTGTTACTGTTATGTGTTACTTATGTGCTGTTACCGTTACGTTACTTCTTTGAAAAACTATCATAACGAAAAAGTAACATTACCAATACCAAAAAGCAAGAAGCTTTCTGTTGATCAGAGTGACAAATCCCCATAACCAGTTTTATCCTACTGCGAAATATTTAGGGGAAAACCTGCTAAAATTTGCCAAGCAACACTAAACCTGTTACGTGTTACATGTTTAAAAAAGTACCGCAGCATAAATGTAAAAAGTAACACGTTACTTTACTTGATACTCTACAAGAAATATGCGCACAAAACTTTGTTACTTGTAGCGCGTGTTACTTGTAACATGTTACACCCCCAACACTGACCATGAACAAAATACTCCACACATAGACAACAAGATGGGTGCAAATTGAAGATGTGGTAACATTAAGAACCTTGTCATTGGACTATGTGGATTGGTGAACTGTATCTGATTGTGATGACCTCCCCTGTGTAAGAATGAGATGGACGCAGATGGTGCAGTAACGACTGGTGGGGGGCAGAGAGTTGTACTGTCGTCCTGCGATGGACTCGACTCAAAGAGAGTTTGGTTGGGGTTTACCTGGGCCCACCTATGCGGTGGTGGGGATATTGGGAGGGGGAATGGATCACGATGTGAGCTCGGGGCCGGAGGCGTTGAGATGAACTTCGTAAGCGACGACGTTGGCAAATGTGTGATGTTGCTCTGGAAAAGTAAGGCCGTAAGCCATGCATAGACCAGTCTCACACCATGCACAGACTACACTGACAGAATGAAGAAGCCAAGGACAGCCCCGCGACTGGGAGAGAATGACAGAGCCGGAGAAGGAAGTGTTACGGTATGAGACAGAGAGCAAGGCTGCGGTAGAGGCCCCAGATTCAGCCACAGCACCAGGCCAGACGGTGTGAGATGAGGCTATGGCACGGGCACAGCAGGTTCTGGCTTACCCTAAATGTCCCCCTCACACTCAGCCCACACTCAGTCCCTGGCCTCACACAGCTGCAAGGTGCACAACGATGACAGGGGATAAAAGAGTCATACATCAATCAGTGCTCAGGAGAATGACTGACAGACACGCCTCACATGAGAGAACATACAATCAGTGCCATACAGCGGGCCACTAGAATGATACAAAGACCACAGAACCTTACTTTAGAGAAACAGTCTCACACTGAAGCTGAGAAAATAATTAGGGCTCATACTGAACTTTAAAGGTGAAGTGTGTAATTCTTTGCATGTAAAAATGCTTCATTCTAGGCCATTCTCATTTAGTCAGACCTTTGACTTGCGACATAAAGTTCATCTTGTTTATTTTTTGTTGTTTGCAACTTTGTGAGAATACTTGAAGAACAATGGTAAAGCTGGGGGCCTAATTGCAGTTGTGGCCTAATGGTTAGACAGTCAGACTTATATCCTGAATGTTGCAGGTTCAAGTCTCAGTACCAGCAGGAGTTGTAGGTGGGGGAAGTAAATAAACAGTCCTCTCTTCTAGATGTTTTTAGGTGATTTTCCAGTGAAAAAGTATTCGTCCCCGACATGATTTTCACACAACAACAAATATAGCATGAAACCACATTTATGGATGTTTAAATGCCACACAAAGACTGTGTAAGTGTTTTTACACAGAGATTGCAATTGCTGGAATAATGCATTACACGTGCCTGTTTGTAACACGCTTGTTACAAAATTTTAAGATGGCTTTAGTATGCCATTTATCCGCAACAGAATTTAGAGCCTTTATTTGACAGTGTAAAGGCACTTTACGTAAGTTGTAAATTGTATCCGATAAATAACAGAAAAGTAACGTTACTTATTCCTTATGTGGTGTTACGGGCTACTTAACGCTGTTACCATAACGTGTTACTCATACGCTGTTACCATTACGTGTTACTTATTCGCTGTTAATAATATGTGTTACTTATGCACTGTTACTGTTATGTGTTACTTATGTGCTGTTACAGTTACGTGTTACCCGTTTGAAGAACTATCAACGTGGAAATGTAAAAAGTAACCAAGACCAAAAAGCAAGAAGCTTTTTGTTGATCAGTGTGACAAATCTTGAAGGTTGCAGGTTCGAGTCTCAGTACCAGCAGGAGTTGTAGATGGGGGAAGTAAATGAACTGTGCTCTCTTCCACCAAATCCCAGGTGCTGGAGCAAATGGCTGTCAAGGTGTGTGTTCACTACTTACTGATGTGTGTACTCTTCTGAATATGGTTTATCATACCTGGCAAATGTCATGACTTTTGGAGTTGAAGACTTTCAGCAAGTGCTTGCCAGTTTTTTCAGTGTGACAAATTTGAATCCCTTATGAAATCTGTGTGGGAAAATCTTTCACCTTTCACCTTGTATAATTCCAGATGGCATGGATTCCTACTGAAACAATTGGATTTCTCTCTGCCAAAGTATGCCTAACCATGGTAAATGTGACCACACATTTACTCTTGAAATTGAAAGCAAAGCTACCCATCAATTTGAAGCTGATGATTTTCTGCAAGTGCTTGCCAATTTTTTTTTTTTTTTTTGCGTGACCAATTTAAACCCTTTGTGTAATTTGCATCTGGATATGTCTTATCTGGATTTTCCTGATGGCATGGATTCCTATTAAAACGACTGGATTTTGCCTGTGAAAATTCACCGAACAATGGTAAATGTGACTGCACCTGCACCCCTAAAAGTTGAAAATATCAATCAAATTGGAGTTGATTATTTTCTTGCTTGCCAATTTTTTTCATGCAACCAATTTGTGCATGGAGATGTAGTTCAGCCTTACGTGTGATTCTCGATCACTTGGATTCTTGTTGAAGGATTCTTGATTTTGTGCCAAAGTATGCCTAACCATGGTAATGTGACCACACATGTACTCCTGAAAGTTGAAAGCAAAGCTATCCATCAATTTGAAGTTAACCAAGTTCTCTTTTTTTTTCTGTGTGAACAGTTAAAACCCTTTGCGAAATCTGCATCTGGATATCTCTGGCCTGGATATTCCTGATTGCATGGATTCCTATTGAAACGAATGGATTTTGTTCTGTAACGATTCACTGAACAATGGTAAATGTGACTGCACCTGCATCCCTAGAAGTTGAAATCAATCAGATTTGAGTTGATGATTCTCAGCAAGTGCTTGCCAATATTTTCCACGTCACCAATTTGTGCTCCTTATGAACGTTTTTACGTGTATACAACTTATTACGTGTAATTCCCAAACACTCTGATTCTTTTGGAAATGATTGGATTTCCCTATGAAAATTCAATATATAAGACCGCATCTTCAGTCCCAGAAAGTTGAATGTAAAGCTTGCTAATCTAACTGAAGTTAATGATTTTCAGCAAGTGCTTGCCAATTTGCACCCTTTTTTCCACATAAAGAACGTAAACTCAGTGGTGCTTTTAAAGCACTGCTTGTTTTGTTAGAGTGGTCTGACACGTCCAACAACTCAAGTATTGGCATGAAATTGGTGCGAGACTACCTGTTTGAGGTGGAGCAGAAGAGTCAGTGGAAACTCTTTACTTGTACAATTCCACTGGTGGTGCAAAAATTACACACTTCACTTTGTAGTAAAAAAATATACAGTATGTCCCTCGGCTTAAAGTGAATTCCCTTTGTCTCCATTTTTTCTTAAAATCGCAGAGCTAAAATATAATCTCAGGGGTTCAAAAATAATTATCATAGTATACATCTCAAAGGCAACTGAATCTACGGGCACTCCATATTTAAGACAAATGTCTTCACATTTTATAAGGGGATCTGGCTCCTTAAAGTCCATCGCCTGCGTAGGACGGAGAGACAGACAGTTTGAGAGAGGGACGCTGGACTCCCACTTGTGATGTTGCCACTGAGGCATGTTTACCTGTGGACATGCTCTCCCCGGGGGACAATCCGTCAAGTAGACCCTGCTCCAGGGGCTGGGGGGCCGTAGGGGGGACGGTGGGTGGCTGGGGAGGGGGTAGACTGGGTCTCTGCCTGGGCTTTGGGGTGGGTCGGGACTTTGTGAGCGTACCAGTCAGAGAGGGCGGCGAGGACAACGAATGGGGTCCCCCTAATGGGGTCTGGCCAGGGGAAGAGGTGGGTGCGTGTCCAGGGGGACAGCCCAAACCGTACGGGGAGGGGGTACTTGGGGGAGTGGGGGACAGGCTAACCGGAGACGGCTGACCTGTGGATTGGTCTGACATCCCCCCAGACTGGCCGTAGGGAACCTTGGGCGGCACAGGGGCTAGTTTCTTAGAGGCTGTAAGGAGAGAGAGAAGACAAAATCAAATATGCATTCAAGTAACCTTTACTCTATGATCCTGTTTACACCTGGTATTAACATTTGCTTCAGGTCATCAGATCACAGATACAAAGTGCTAAGGTGAAAACTAGGTGCAATTACACTGCACATACTGGTATAGCAAATGATGCACAGTTGAGGTCATAAGTTCACATACACCTTGCAGAATCTGCAAAATGTTAATTATTTTACCAAAATAAGAGGGATCATACAAAATGCATGTTATTTTTTATTTAGAACTGACCTGAATAAGATATTTCCTTTATTATCCTTTGTTTGTCCTGAACAGTTAAACTGCCCACTGTTCTTCAGAAAAATCCTTCAGGTCCCACAGATTCTTTGGTTTTTCAGCATTTTGTGTATTTAAACCCTTTCCAACAATGACTGTATGATTTTGAGATCCATCTTTTCACACTGAGGACAACTGAGGGACTCGTATGCAACTATTACAAAAGGTTCAAACTCTCACTGATGCATCAGAAGGAAAATGATGCATTAAGAGCCAGGGGGTGAAAACTTTTGAACAGAATGAAGATGTGTACATTTTTCTTATTTTGCCTAAATATCCTATTTTTTTTTTTCATTTAGTACTGCCTACAGAAGTTCTTCAAATGTGATTCTGATCTTCAAATTCAAAAAGTTTTCACCCCCGGCTCTTAATGCGTCATTTTTCCTTCTGGAGTATCAGTGAACTTTCTGTAACAGTTGCATATGAGTCCCTCAGTTGTCCTCAGTGTGAAAAGATGGATCTCAAAATCATACAGTCATTGTTGGAAAGGGTTCAAATGCACAAAAATGCTGAAAAATCAAAGAATTTGTGGGACCTGTAAACTTTTGACTTCCCCTGTATATTGCCACAAAATGACATACAGTGATCGGATCACCCAAGACAGTCATTATACCAGGTTTAAAGAGGTTTTATCTGTAGATTGAATTAAAGAGGAATCCCAGTGGGACAAACCTTTGCGTAAGGTGTGGGGACTGTGCTCGGCAGAGTGGGGAGACTGGCTGTTGCTCTGCTGACCGCTGACAGGGGGCACTGTTGCTCCTGACGCCTGCACAGCCTTGTGGCCAATCACAGGAGAGAGCTCCTTGCTCTTCAGAGTGCTGGAGAGAGAGACAAACATGACTGCCCGCCTTCAATCTGCACCTACTGTATCATTAATGACTAACAGCGTGCAAGGACCCCTCACGTCCCCCATCTTTGAAACTAAAAAAAGCGACTTAAGTGCTAAATAACGTCCTGCTTGTACTGATTGTGTCTGATTGCATCTTAACACAACATTATTGACTTTACTGACAAGGGAATCGAACCCATGACCTTTGTGTTGCTGGCATCATGCCTTACCAGATGAGCTACAAAAACGTATACAAATTGGTTAGTTGGCTTAAACATCCAACTAAAATCTGCTTTCATGTAGGTGTGATGTGACCTTTTTTTTTTTTTCAAAGACATGTGAAGGTGGATTTACACCGAGTGTTTCTCGTGCGCGTCAGCAGGAGGGGGATTGAGTGTCCTTGCCTCGCAAACACACACACACACACGCAGCATGTATCTTTAATATGACTGAGCATGTGGAGCTTGTTTTTCACTCTGACAGCTCTATTCAGGCGCCTCTCCGCTAAACTCTGGGGAAGATAAATCTATGAGCACACATGGACACATGAGTCCTCAACATCTAGATCCGTGCAGACATGCAGAGAGTGATGCTGCAATATCTGCATCTATGTGACTACGGCTGGAATGAATCCGCCACATCTATGACTCAATCTCTGCAGTTCCCTGCGACTTTTGAATAAAGGCTCATGAGGGTTGATGGGGAGGGGAACCTGTGCCATTGCAATACACAGTCAGCATCATTAGTGGAATGGCTAACACTGGCTCTACTGATGCTAAGCGCTGCTAATAAAGATCTTGGATTGATCTTTATTGCATTGATGATATCTGCATGTGCAGCAAGCGATGGGAATTCATATAATCCCACTGACATTCCTGCAACCTTTCAAACAACCCGGGAGACTGATGGTCCAAAAAAAGAGCATTCGTTTACACAATTCCCACCTCAATTAAATTTATGGCCTACATTGCTGTGAAACCTCTGAATTCTAATTTGATTTTTCGGTAATTGTTTCAGCCTTATGATGATTTACCAATGCATTTGGCTTTAGAGTTCTCAAATTCAGCTGGCTGTTAAGTAGGGAAGACTTCAATCTTGTATAAATGGTTACATTTTATGTGGCTCTCCTTACTACACTCTTAAAAATAAAGGTTCCAAAGGGGTGTTTTTGCAGTGATGCCATAGAAGAACCATTTTTGGTTCCCCAAAGAACCTTTCAGTCAACAGTTCCTACAAGAACCATTTTGAAGAACATTTTCAAACCTTTTTTGACTATAAAGAACCTTTTCTGCATTTGAAAGGTTCCATGGATGTTTAAAGTTCTTCATAGAACCATTGATGCCAATAAAGAACCTTTATTTTTTAGAGTGTAGACTCTACTTGCTTTGTTCCAAAATCTAGTGAGCTGCCTTATTGTTCTTTTGTCAGCAGCTACCTACTAAGACAGCATTGTAACTGATACAAACACCGTAAGTGACTGTTTCGAAATGCTCTTCATGGGCACAAACTCTGAAATTATAGTTCGTGGCTTTTCATCTATGTCATTAAAATGCGGTCAAATTAGCAACATTTTGTTGAATTTTTTGGCAACAATGGTAAATATGACCATACCTTTAGCTTTGTATATGTTGGTGTACTACTAAAAAGTAGATATATGTTTAAAATGTAGTTTTGTCTTCAGGGACTAAAAATGTTGCCCTGCACTATCCAAATGTTTGTCCAGTTAAAATGTTATTTCATCCAAAAAACTGTAAAACTCTGTGTTTTGACCTGCAAAAAATTGGTGAATGTTGTAAAACTTTTATGAAACTGTGAATTCTGAGTTTCTTAAGTACTATTTGAGGAGTGTTAGTTGTATGGCAGTGTATGTAAATGATTGTTTCAAGGGATAGTTCACCCAAAAATGACAATTTTGTCATTAATCACCCTCATGTAGTTCCAAATATGTAAGACCTTCGTTCGTCTTCTGTAAACAAATTAAGATATTTTTAATGAAATCCAAGAGCTTTCTGACCCTGCATAGACGGCAACACAACTGACATGTTCAAAGCCCAGAAAGGTAATAAGGACAATGTTACAGAGGTCTTACAGGTTTGGAATGACACAAGGGTGAGCAATTAATGACAGAATTTTCATTTTTGGGTGAACTATCCCTTTAAACAATCACTTACATACACTGTCATACAACAAACACTCCTCGAATAGAGGCTCAACATTCATAGTTTCATCATATTTTTGCAACATTCACTAAAGTTTTGCAGGTCAAAACCCACAGTTCCTATATAGGTTAGTGTATGTTTAAACTTTTTACTTCTGACGATAGTTTTTAGGCTTTATAACTCCTTAGTGAATATTATCCTGTATAAATCATAAACTTTTGTCGGTCACAGAGCTTATTTTCTGCAATAATTCAAAAACCAATGGAAAAACCCTGTTGGGGTTTTGTCAAGGGAACCAGGGTGATGCGAACTTACGAGTTGGCCTACAAAAAATATGTCATCGCTGCAGCGCTCCATAATGTCAGAAAGTATCAGCATGGATGCATTCATAGTTTACCCAAAAATGAAAATACTGTCAAAAATGCTCACCTTCATGTTGTTCCAAACCTGTAAGACCTTTGGAACACAAATTAAGATATTTTTGATGAAATCTGAGAGCTTTCTGACCCTGCATAGACAGCAACACAACTGACACGTTCAAGGCCCAGAAAGGTAGTAAGGACTTCGTTAAAATAGTCCATGTGACACCAGTGGGTCAACCTTAATTTTATGAAGCTAAAAAAATATGTTTGTGTGCAAAGAAAACAAAAATAACAACTTTATTCAACAATTTCTTCTTTTCCATGTCAGTTTTCGATGCACATTCATGAGACTACCAAAACGCATGTGTCAGAAAGCTCTGGGATTTCATCAAAAATATCTTAATTTGTGTTCTCAAGATCAACAAAGGTCTAACAGGTTTGAAAAGACATGCGGGTGAGTAATAATTTTTGAGTGAACTATCCCTGTAAATTTCTATTTTCCAAAATCTTATAAGGCCGTAATAAATCTGTTTCCTACTGTTTTGAGGAGTCTTTGTGTTGAAAGCACCTATGATGACCTAGGTTGGCAGCTCATTAGGTTTTGGAACAGAGCTGGTGTTTTAATGTTCATGCACATCAAGTATGACTATCCCAGTGAGCAAACATAACTCAAGACTCAATGCCACAATCAGTACATTCATAAGCATAATACATTCATGTCACCATATGCAGCTCCATCAATGTATTTAATTCAACCAGTGTTATTATAGTTAAAACTAAAACTGAAACTTAAACCAAAGAAAAAAAAAGTTAGTTGAAATAAAATAAATGTTATCTGAAATTCAATAAAATTAAACAAACAAACAAACAAAAACAACTTTTATTTGAGCTAGCTGCCAGTACAACAGTTTAATTTAAAGGTGTAGTTCACTTCCAGAACAAAAATTTACAGATAATGTACTCACCCCGCTGTCATCCAATATGTTCATGTCTTTCTTTCTTCAGTCATAAAGAAATTATGTTTTTTGAGGAAAACATTTCAGGAATGTTCTCCACATAGTGGACTGATATGGTGCCTGTGAGTTTGACCTTTCAAAATCCAGTTTTAGTGCAGCTTCAAAGGGCTCTTAATGATACCAGCCAAGGAAGAAGTGTCTTATCTGGCGAAACGTTCGGTTATTTCCTAAAAATAAATTACAATTTATATATGTTTTAACCTCAAATGCTCATCTTGTCTAAATCTGTGTGTACTCTTTGCATTCCGATAAGTCAAAAAACTCCCATCTCATTTTCTCCTCCAACTTCAAAATCATCCTAAATCGCTGCAGAAGCACCAACCCGGTGTTTACAAAGTGAGCATGGAAAGAAGGTGAAATGCCCTTTCCAAAAAGGTAAAACAGCGATGTAGGGCGATTTTGAAGTTGGAGGAAAAAATGAGATAGGTTTTTTTTTTTTTTTTTAAATTGTATTTTTTTTTAGAAAATGACCAATAGTTCTGTTAGATAAGACCCTTCTTCCTCGGCTGGGATCGTTTAGAGCCCTTTGAAGCCACATTTAAACTGCATTTTGGAAGTTCAAGCTCACGGGCACCAATGAGGTCCACTATATGGAGATAATTCCCGAAATGTTTTCCTCAAAAAACATAATTTCTTTACGACTGACGAAAGAAAGACATGAACATCTTGGATGACAACGGGGTGAGTACATTATCTGTACATTTTTGTTCTGGAAATGAACTACTCCTTGAGTAGTACCAAAACAGCTAAAACTGAAATAAAAATACACAGACATATTAAAACATCAACTTAAAACACAACAAGATGACTAAAACTTGAACTAAAATGAAAATGAAAACACAAAAAAACAAAAACTGACTTAAAATACTAATAAAAACTATAAATCTCAATGACAGCACTGATTCCTGCTTGAAGGATCCACTTTCACTAAATGCCAGTAACATCCTCAGTTGCTAGGCAACCTCAGGCTTCCCCGGACAATGAGAATGTTACGGAATCTGCGTGATGGGACTGAAAAAGCAATAACATTACAAAGCAAGTTCCAAAAACAAGATGGAAAAGTGGGAGCCAGTATGGAGTGATCTGAGGTGAGCGCTCAGACAGTGTGGGGAGCCCTGATGGCCGTCACAGTGTGTTTTGCGAAGGCGGGGTGGCCGCAGGCAGGTGGTATTTACCTAGTCAGCCTGGGGGGTCCTCTCTCGCGGGCACATGGACAGGCAGCCCACGGCGGGGGGGCGGAGGAGGGGAGGCTAGGGGGGTTTCCGAGGGACACGTCATGGCGGGTCAGCACGAGAGGGGTTTTAATGTAGAGGGGCGAGGCATTGGCGTCAGGCGGAGCAGCATGCGGCGCGTCACACACGGGGCCGTGTTTGGGAAAATGCAGGCAGCTAGGCTTGGGGTTGGAGTTGATATCGAGTGAGGAGGAGGAGGAAGAGGAGGAAGAGGACGGGGGTGGCTGGGGCTGGGGAAGGGGTGGGCCGAAGCCGGCCCAGCGCAGGGGCGGAGGCGGGGAGGCGGGAGGCTGGGACTCGGGGCCGGGGGCGACGGGCCGAGCGCAGGGAGGGGGCTTGGGGTAGAAGTGGTGAGGGCCGGGATGGGAGGACAAGGACGAGGAAGGGTACGGAGGGGGTGGCCGCTCCTCCACGTGGGACGAATAGACATGTGAGGAATCCGGCCGATTGGGCGACACGTCGTCTGAGCTGCAGATATTGAAAACAATAAAGAGCAAACACAGGAGAGAGAGCTCTGGTCAACTGCACACGCATGACAGCGCAATAGGAAAGTGGATGTTTAGCTCCAGCTGTGGCTCGCTAGCGTTACACAATGCTGAAAACACTCTCAGGATCCTTTGGTCTGCATGTTTGAGCATTTAGCCAGTTTAGCGCACGGCAATGAGCGACAGGTTTAGCAAACAGCAAGCTTAGCAACGAAAAAACAGGCGCCATCCGACTCCACTGGGAGGAAAAGCACAGCGATGCATTCAAATTAAAAGAAGAAAACTTAAAACCAAAAATTACACTGAAAATGACCTTGTGTCTGCGCACTGCACCGAGGCAAGAAAAAAAATCTGTTCGAACAACCAAATATCAGAGGGAGTTTGGTGAATATGCTGTACAAGAGCTAGCGCTGAAAACCAAGGTCTCTCAATACGGTGAAAACCCAGAGCAGTTAAACACAGACACAAAAACCCTTTCATTGCCTGAAAGAGTGTCAGAGGGGGGGAGGTAAGCCAGTCAAATCATCAGCCATTGCAAACCCTAAAAACAATGACTGAACCATGGCGTGACCTTCGCTTCATTAATGTATGATTTGCACATGGGCTTATGGGTTGATTAGTAGTGAAACTGAATGAGTAGGAAGCCACAGCAAGAATGTCTTACATTCATGAGACCAATCCTACCAAACTGACGGTTTAACCACACTGAATGATCAAATAGGCCTGTACACACTGCAAAACTGACAACTGCATTCAAATTAGGGGTCATTTTTCCCTGGCCTCAAAAATTCACGATAATGATATATTGTGATAGTAAAGACACTAAAATGCTAACCGTTTTTTGGTTTAGCACAGTGTCAAAGTAAGACAATATATGAGAATACATAAGTACATATTTTTATTTCAAACTTGCGTTATAGTGTTGACTGAGTGTTTGAAATAACTTCTTTCTGTGAACTGGTTCTTATTTTACAGTATTCCATACAGTGATAAAGGCTATGTCAATTAGCACTGCAATATAAATATACATTATCCACATGAAAATACCTGAGATGGCTTGAAGAACACAGATAAACCATATATTGTTGTAACCATGTGCTGATTCTCATCATGCTTCATCATAAAAAACACTTCTTTCTGCATTTTATTCAGCTACAGTGACAAGTGGATGCCTTTGTCCATATAAGGGATTTCCTGGAAAGTCAGTTGTTTTATTACTTCTGTGAGTCTTGCTTGTGGAGTTTCTGCAAAAGGGCACCCTCTGTTGTCGAGTATGCATGAAACAAATCACATGTGAGTGTTTAGCGCTCAATATAACACCTCGTTCACACGGGGAGTCACCGTCGACGTGTCTGAAGCTTTGCGCTTAAGTGACAGTCATAGAGACAACAGCCAATCACATCCAGCTTGGACCACAAGACAAACACGATTGGTTAGTGTCTGCACTAGTATATTTGCATAAGGCAATCTAATTGGCTGACATCTGCGTTGGCGCTTGAAATATTGAAAAGTTTTCAGCTTCTGCCGCAAGCAACACAATTACGCAATGCAACAGATTCAGTTCGGCAATGCTTGACGTCATTCCATTCAAAGTAAACAAGAGGCGTTGACGGCGACGCCCCATGTGAATGTAATGGCGCTGATGCTGGATTATTACTATTCATTTTTAAATATCGCCAATACCGGTATACTGCAACACCCCTAATTAAAACAATAATGATTTTTCATTATTTAAAAATCTGATTATCATCAAATCCAGTAGTGAATCTTCTAAATTATCGTTTTGGGTGTGAACAGAATACAGGAGTCACTTCTGATTTGCAAATTAGAAACACGTCAGAGAAACATGCTGTAAGTGTCCTGGAGGCATGTTAGCGGTCAGTCTCTTATGCTTACCAAACTGGCATTATAACCGGTTATATTATCAAAAATGCAGCAAAAACAGTAATACTGTGAAATATTATTACAATTTATGATGCAATTTATTCCTGTGATGCAAAGCTACATTTTCAGCACCCGTTTCTCAAGTCTTCAGTATCACACGATCCTTCAGAAATCAATCTAGTATGCTGCTGAACATTGAAAATGTTGAAAACGGCTGTGCCGCTTAATATTTTTGCTAAAACTAAGATACATTTTTTTCAGGATTCCTTCATCAAAGTTCAAAAGAACAAAATTTATTCAAAATAGAAGTCATTTGTAACATTATAAATGTCTTTACTGTCACTTTTGATCAATTTAACTCACATGGGGTTTTCATTCCGTTCCAACTAGCTGTTGAGTTTGGTTTTGTTTAATGTAAATGCGGTTAATTTGGTTGCAGAATGCGGATGTCACGCAACTAAAGTCTGTGTGTTCAAAACAGAATGAAGAACTCAAAAGAGGACTGACAATCGTATTTAGCTGCAGTGTGTACGTGGCCATACTGACTGCACTACTGTATGTAATAAATAAATAAATTAAAAAAAGACTTCTATTTATAGATAAAGTGAAGCAAAAAATAAAACATTAGGTAGAACAAGGAAAGCATGGAAGAGCAGAAGAAATGTTGTTGTTAATACACAAACGCAGGGAAAGCAAGAGTTAATTGCTGAATGGAAAACAATGAGGTCACAGGTTAGTTGATGCAACTAGCTCTACTGTGGAATGCATATACAGTACATTGAAATGACAATGGAAAACATGTAGAGGATGATGGGAATCATTTGGTTTTTTACCTGCCCCTGTCTCCAGGAGGGGGAGTGGGGATTGGAGATGTGGCCAGCTCACCGGGCTGCTCAGTGATCAGGGTGTCTGCAGGAGAGCCGGGCGGTTGTGCGCTGGGAGGTGTGGATGAAGCTTTGCGGGCCAGTGTAGAGGAACTTTTGCCCTTCACCCACGATGTGTCCATTACTCTGACACCCACACTGCCCACATAAAGACCCATAAACCATCAATTACAACCACTACAGAAAACACAACATCTAGATGTACTTTACAGAAACGTTAACCATCTGATGCATGATGCTAACTTGCCATTGGGTAATTATGTTTGAAAATGACCCACAATTACCCGAAAAAAATGACTGTTCTCTACATTTTTTTATTCATGGTGTGATATTACAATTTCAAGAAGGCTGTCAAAGTGGTGTAACTCTCTAAATGATGATTATATTATAAAAATTATTTTATAAAAAGTTTTCTTTTCCTTATAAAAAAATGCTTTTGTCATTTAATAAATCATGTCAGAGGGTTAAACAAACAGCTTATAGTAACTTGCATTATTACAATAAACATTAATTATTAAACATACTGTACATGCATGACTGTCCTGTTAAACAATACAGAAATGTAATGACTGTTAATTAAGTTATTAAAAAGTGTTACCAAAAACAAAGTCACAGTATAACAGAAAAGGTGGACGGTACCTTTGAATTTTCCTAATGCTGCGTTAAGTGTGGATAAAATAATGAGTTTAGAGGAAACACAGTTAGTTTACATTTAACAGTAGTGTTTGTAGAGTAAGTAAAAGTAAATGACATGAGGACAGGGGAGGACAGCTAAATGAGAGCTGTGAAGCGTGCAGTGGGGGACATATGTAGTTTGACAGTGTTTGGAGGATCAGGGCGGTCCAGAGGTGAGAACATGTCAGCCTAAATGAGCAGCTGGCACTCTTGCCTGCTGCGACACCATTAAGCCTCATTTACTCTAATTGCCTTTACCCCGAGAGCTGTGGACATAAACAATTAGACACTTAGCCTCCCCTTTAACAAAACAGATCAGTCCTAAACTACAGTGGATCAGATTCTCTAATTGTTATGTAATCCAGAAAACTTGACTGTGTATGAAATGACAGCAGACATCAGGGGCATTTTAATGTGAGGGAGCTGCAGGGAAACACATTAGAAATGGCTAGTTGTCATGGAAATATTCATATGAGATTAAATGTGAACCGTTAAAAGCTAAAGCTTCAAGAAAAAAACGTCAGTAACTCCGTAAAATATCATAAAAATGTATACTTTATATCTCACAATTCCACTTTATATCTCACGATTCCGACTTTATATCTCACAATTCCACTTTATATCTCACGATTCCGACTTTATATCTCACGATTCCGACTTTATATCTCACAATTCAACTTTATCTCACAATTCCAACTTTATATCTCACAATTTTGACTTTATATCTCACAATTTTGACTATATATCTCACAATTCTGACTTTATATCTCACAATTTTGACTATATATCTCACAATTCCACTTTATATCTCACGATTCCGACTTTATATCTCACAATTCCGACTTTATATCTCACAATTCCGACTTTATATCTCACAATTCCACTTTATATCTCACGATTCCGACTTTATATCTCACAATTCCGACTTTATATCTCACAATTCCGACTTTATATCTCACAATTCCGACTTTATATCTCACAATTCTGACTTTATATCTCACAATTCTGACTTTATATCTCTGAATTTTGACTATATATCTCACAATTCCACTTTATATCTCACGATTCCGACTTTATATCTCACGATTCCGACTTTATATCTCACAATTCCGACTTTATATCTCACAATTCCACTTTATATCTCACGATTCCGACTTTATATCTCACAATTCCGACTTCATATCTCACAATTTTGACTATATATCTCACAATTCCGACTTTATATCTCACAATTTTGACTATATATCTCACAATTCCGACTTTATATCTTACAATTCCAACTTTGTATTTCACAATTCCGACTTTATATCTCACAATTTTGACTATAAATCTCACAATTCCGACTTTGTATCTCACAATTTTGACTATAAATCTCACAATTCCGACTTTGTATCTCACAATTCAACTTTATATCTCACAATTCCGACTTTATGTCTCAATTTTGACTATATATCTCACAATTCCGACTTTGTATCTCACAATTCTGACTTTATATCTCACAATTCAGCCTTTATATCTTGCAATTTTGACTATATCTCACAATTCCGACTTTATATCTCACAATTTTGACTATATCTCACAATTCCGACTTTGTATTTAACAATTCCGACTTTATAACTCACAATTTTGACTATAAATCTCACAATTCCGACTTTGTATCTCACAATTCAACTTTATATCTCACAATTCCGACTTTATATCTCACAATTTTGACTATATATCTCACAATTCCAACTTTATATCTTACAATTCCGACTTTGTATTTCACAATTCCGACTTTATATCTCACAATTTTGACTATAAATCTCACAATTCCGACTTTATATCTCACAATTCCTATAGCGGAAACAGGCTTCCATAATTTTCTGACTTTCTGACTTTTCTCTTCAATGCAGCCAAGCAAAATAAACCTTCCAAAAAGTGTATACTTAAAAACAGGGCAACACTTCAAAAAAGTCAATAATATTACTTTATATCACTGATATTACTTAATATTACTAAATCAACTTAAATACATAAGTTTTTAGCAGTTAAATTAGGTAGAATTATAGGTAAAAATTGCAAGTGAAATTTACAAAAAGTAGTGTGGACATGTTCCCTCCAGTTATAATGGCTGCTATTCTCCATCCATAAATCATTTCATTAAAACACTTGCAAAAATGATTCCACACAGCCCTGCACTGAAAATGTTGTAAACTGGCAGCAATGTTTCCCAAACATTTGCCAGAATGCAATTTTTGGCGTAAGCTAGTCTGGAGTAGGACTCTGTCAAACAGAAGTCTGGATCTCCTCCTCCGTATGCGGTATTTTTCCACCTGCTGGAGCATTGCAGGTGGCATGAGTCAGAGCCTGGCACATCTGCCACGTGTCTCTGTCGATAGCAGCAGAAATCCAGCCCCCTCAGTGAATGATAAGCGAGTTGCGGCCCTCCTTCGACACTCCATCCACGTTACCATAGAGACCGTGGCAGCCCATCAGCCCGAGACCAGCTCTATTCAAATGAGGGCAGGCTGTGGGAGTCGCTGAGGTGTTCCCGGAGCTCAACTCCAATTGAGAGCAACTGACACTGAAAGGTTACTGGATAACGACGCGACTGACGTCCCAGTCTAAGTGAATTAGTCGCTGAACACATTATCTATCTGCCGCTGTCTCCTCCGCCACTGCTAATTGGTTTAAGCAGTGCTATCGAACCCTATCAGTAATAGGCAGTTACTGCAATGATGTTTAATTTAAAAGGATACTTCATAGGAACCTGAAAATTTTGTCATCATTTTCTTATGTTGATCCAACCCCATGTAACTTTCTTTATTCTATGGAACATTAAAGACTGCCCACTGTTATCTATATAATTAAGATGAATAAGGATAAGGACAAGCACCATAAATGGTCCACTCATGAGCAAGTCTTCTGAAGTAATAAGAGACTTTTGGACACCTACACTACCAGTCAAAAGTTTTTTTTAACAGTATGATTTTTAATGTTTTTCTGCTTTTATTTTTGTCTCTTCTGCTCATCAAGCCTGCATTTATTTGATCCAAAGTAGAGCAAAAACAATCAAATTTTAAAATAGGTTTACGATTTAAAATAACTGTTTTCTATTTGAATATATTTTAAAATTAAATTTATTCCTGGGATCAAAGCTAAATTATCATTACTCCAGTTTTCAGTGTCACATTTTCCTTCAGAAAGCTTTCTAATATGCTGATTTACTGTTCAAGAAATATATATATATATATATATATATAATCAATATATTTTAAACAGGTGAGTAAATTTTTTTTTCAGGATTCTTTGATGATCAGAAAGATCCAAAGATCAGCATTTATCTGAAATAAAAAGCTTTTGTAACATACACTATATCTTTCAAAAGCTTGGAGTCAGTATAATTGTTTTTTGGGGGAGAAAGAAATTATAGAAATTAATACTTTTATTTAGCAAGGATGCTTTAAATTAATCAAAAGTGATGATAAAGACTTACAAAAGATGTTATAAAAGATTTCTATTTCAGATAAATGCTGTTCTTCTGAACTTTCTATTCATGAAAGAAAACTGAAAAAAATTCTACTCAGCTGTTTTCAACATAATAATAATAATAATAATAATAATAATTATTATTATTATTATAATAATAATAATTTTGAGCAGCAAATTATAATATTAAAAGGATTTTTGAAGTTATTTTAAATCGTAAAATTATTTAAAAATTTTACTGTAAAATAAAAATATATTTTGCTTTAAAATTGCATAACTAATATTAATGATTTTTTGGGTGAACTATCCCTTTAAGAAGTAAGGATGGTGTGAGAAGCTAATGGAAGAGTGTGGGAGGGAATAGGAAAAGAGATGGAGGAGGCAGACAGAGACAGGAGTGAAGAACAACCTACCCATCCTTCTTGTAGAATTCTAGCATCATGTTGTCAGTAGCAACACTGAGTGGGCGTCGGCCCTGGTCGTGCTGCTGTTTGCGATCTGATTGGTCCATATCGGGCGAGGGCATGGAGCTGTAGTTGGAGTTGTGGTTGGTGTGGACCGGGCTGCCATAGCTGCCTGTCAGGTTGAACTCAATATCTAAGAATAGCAAAGACAAATTAGTCCAAATCTCGCAGGGGAACGTGCTCGTGTGCATGTGCGAATATGTTTTCACGACTCTTTCTATCTAACCTCCAGGGAAGAACCAGTCAGCATGCTGGATGATCGGCTCAATGATGCCAACGATTTGCAGAGACATGGTGGTCATCATTTCCGTCATGTTCCTGTGAAGATCAATGACCCATTTGATCAACACATAAACATAAAACTACTAGATACATTCGAGAAACAGTTTAAACTGCCTTTGTTTTTTTTATTTTGTACTGTTTTCTGAGGTACACTTATAATGTTCTCAAAATTTGTACATCAAAAACATCAAAATTAAGAAGTAATAGGCTATTTTCTGTCCTGTTTTGAACTCCCTCATCAGAACGCTCTGTTTGAATAGGCGTGGCAGATTGTAGACTCAAAAGTAAACGCCCACTGCTATGATTGGCTTGTGTACTTGTATGATAACACTTGTGTATGTTTGACAGCCTACATTCTTCATAACAGACAAAGCAAAAGTAACCATGTAATAAAAACAGTTAATCATACGTGTGTGCGGTGCAATATTACTATCGGATCCAATATAGTCAGCACAGTACTGTCTTTTAGTTTCAATCTTTCTGAAAATCCTACACTGAATTGTGTCTTGTTTGTAAATTAATCCTCGGTAAAATGAAGTTAACAAAGTACGAAGTTCTTACTCACATGGTCTGGAATTTCATTAAAAATAAAGTTTATCAAATAAAGTTTATCGTTTGGTTTTTGCAAAGACCTGTGTTTGCCTCTCTCATTATTTACACTACATGCACAAATTGGGTGGGGCTAAACAGGCAGTGATGTAGAAGCAGGCATTGATCATCTTCTGTGTAGGCGGAGTTTAGTTATATTATTACATCATAAAGTGGCACATTCCACAACCTGTCGTTTTGGCAGATTGGCTTCAATAAAAGCTGTTTTTAGACTAACAGGAAAGTTTTGAGTTCTGAAACTTACAAGATAGTTGTACTTAGATAGTACAATGACCTCTCATATGTCAGAGTATCAAGAGAGTTTTGATTTCTCAGTTCATGACCCCTTTATCCAAAAAATGTGAAATTACTTATTGATCCAAAACTGTATGACTTTCTTTCTTTTGTGGAACACAAAAGGTTACATTTTAAGGTTACATTACAGTCTTCATTCACTTATTCTCCATAAAATTAAACAATTCACAGTGACAACATTGGTAGAGCTCCAAAAACATTAAATGTCAGACAGTTTTACACAGAAAGCCTTCGCATGACTTCAGCCAACTTGAAACATAGTGCAAAAGCCATATGAACTACTTTTATATTGATTTCTATCGTTCTTGAAGCTTGACAGACACAGTCACTATGAACTGTTGTTGTATGGATTCTTCAAAAATGCTTATTTTTGTATTATTCATTTATTAGTATAGTATTCATTATTATTTTGAATGAGCTTTTATTTGTACGTTTTAGACAACCTGATCTCATGACGAAAACAAACTTTTTCGCAAAAGGTGAAATATGTATCACCATGTACATTTTGAGACACATTCGATGTGACATGTCCACTGGGTTGCTGGGTTTTTTTCCCCCCGGAACAGATGGTACGTACATATGGTACGTTTAATGTGGCGTTGGTTTTGTACGTGTCACCGCAGTTCTGACTTGAAATGTCCATTGAGTGGCGCTATAACTCTAATGCTCCGTGATGTTTTAAAATAATGTACCACCTGCACTACACCTAAACCTACCTGATAATATGAACAAAAGTGAATGTGATGTAAAAACGCAATTACAAGCATGCCGTTTTAGCTTGTTTTTCCATCTCGTACCTTTCAGCTCTTTCATCGTGAGTCATGCTTTTCACAGGATTCGTACCCAGCTTGTTACATCCGGAAAGTGAAACATATGGGGCTGTAATCATAACTGTATACAAAATGACTACAAGTGGTTGCTGTTTTACCATCTCTAGTGTTCATTTCTGTTGGAAACTGCAGTGATATGTACTTACTGCTACGTGTTTCACGTCTTCCAGAGGTACGTTTTCATCATGAGACCAGGTAGTTTTTAGATTTCAATTAGCTTAAATAATTCTGTGCTTTGCAAATTTCTTGTCAATATTTGTATTTCGCATTCATTTATATTTTGTTTCTGTTTTAGCAATTTTAACACTTCAACTTTTTTTTTCTCAGAATTTGAGTTTTTAATCTAATATTTATATTTTATTGTAATTTTATTTCTTTAACAAAAAAAATGATAGTAGTCTTTGTTAACAGTAACAAGACTGTGCTCCACAAAAGAAAAATAAAGCCATAAAATCTTATCCACTCTAAGCAATAACAGAATTTTTATTTTTCAGTGACTGTCCCTTTAAATTGCTTTGAGAATTTGCTGCTATCCACATAATTGTAAGAAATAATCCAAACAGAAGACATGCACTCACCCTTCTGAATGTGTCCACAGCAGGTTGGGTCCAAGAACTATTGCAATATTACCTGGTGTCATTTTATTAGCGTCTTGATGCTCTGTGAGTTTGGCTAAGAACTTGATTAAATATCTGTTTGGAAAACAAAACAAAACAAACCCTCAGTTTCAATCTCAGTTTGATCAAAGGGTTTAGCCCTGGCATTCACTCTTACATTTGCTATTCCTGTCGCTGTATATTATCAATATTTCATTAGGTCTGACAGAAGGCAGGTGCATTCAAACAGTTAAGACCCAAAGCATATATCTAAAAACCTTGCAATATCCATCTTGTTTTTCCCATAAGAGTGAGCTCAGTCATTTGTAAATTGTATGGGTCTGTCTTTCAGTCTCATCAAGGTCCAGCTATTTTTAGCTGTACAAAACAGCTCATTTTGCTGCTTGATATTGCAAATTGGTGTGTCTTGCCATATTATTTTAATGTATTATCATAATTATGAGCACACTGGTTTGTAGTGCAAACAGTTTAACCATTTACTGCACATTGTTATTCTTTTCATTATTTCCCTGTATAACGGATAATGAACCGGAAGTATCACCCATAGGCTTATTTCCATGTTGAAGAAAAGGGCTAAGCTAGAGGTAAAGATGTGGCAAATATTCACATGCATAATCGATATGAACAGGCATCCTTATTTCCTTAAATGGAAGCTTCGTTTGAATTTAATTCTACATTAATGATGTATTATTTATTGTGTGGCTTTTACTCTTTGGCCAAATCAGTCAGGGAGAAATGAAAGGCTGAATTTGTTTTTGCCAGAGACAGTGTCTGTATAGTTGGCACGCTAAACAGGTTAGACTGAAGGACATTTCCAAACTCAAAAATATTCTGAGTAGGACTAATGAACTCTGATTATTTCAGAAACATGCCCACTTCCTGTCAGTGAACGAACTGCCGCCCGCATTGCTCATGATATGACAGAGATTTGACACTCCTCTCTTCTAATGAGCTCTTGCATTCATGACTCATTCAAACACAAAGGCCTTGTCAGAAATAACAAATAATAAGTAAATAATAAGTAAATAACAAGCACCACACACCTGAAGTTGTTCAGATTGTCTGCTGGTAGTTTCTCACATGTACACAAAAGGGCTTGGAGTCTTTTATCCATATCTTGAATACTAGAGAAAGGACACAGGGAGAGATGTATACAGTATATGAACATACTGCTGTATTAACTGTGGCTATTAATCCACACAGAAACAGATAAACATTTGGCTGATTTTACATTTTTATAAAACTATTACATTAGTAGTTTACTGGGAGTATACTCAAAAAAAAAAAAAAAAAAAAAAAAAAGAAAAAAGAAGGAATAAATAAAAAGTGGGCTAGAAGTATATTCAGTAGCTAATAAACAACACACATACACATGCACTTATACTATAGTTACAATACAAAATAAAAATGTAAATTAGTGTAAAATAATAAATTGTGTACTCAACATTTACTTGTTATACTTAAAATATGTTTATGAACTACAAAAATAGTACACTTGTAAGTCTACTAACACATTGTTATTAGTATTTTTACTACATAAAGTGTACTTGGAATTTATACTTAAACTTTACTTTAGTTTAGTTACTATGTATGCTTTTTTCTAAGAGTTTTAAAATTGACAACTCATATTTGCCTTTACGAAACATTAACCATGGTTTTACTACACATAAAACCACAAAACCATAGTTAAACCATGGTAATCACAAATTAACCAGTTTAACCATGGTACTAAAACTGTGGTTATACAAACGGTAATCAATACGGTAAAAAAACATGGTTACTACACTTACTAATATAATAAAACCCTGGTTAATTTCCGTAAAGGTGATTTTAGCATTAGCGCATGTTGCTAGGCTAACATAATGCTCTAATAAGAATACAGACAAACATCACACACAAATATTAGGGTACGATTTTGCAATTCAATAATCTGTAAAGCATATACATGGGTGTATATACATTGCTTTTTTTGTTTTTTTTTGGTTCTCTTGAGAGCACCTCGAGATTTGGTTTGATGCACTTAAATATAACTATAAAAAATTAAAACTAATAGTAAAATTAATTAATAGTAAAAAATAATATAATTACGCTTTAACTAAGCTATTTTTAAAATAAAATAAGACACAAAATTATAAATAAATAAATAAAATAAATAAGTGTGATAATACTATTATATTTTAAAATAAAAATTGAGTATTAAATAAAAATCTATTATTTTATAGTACACCTTAAAAATACAATGCTACTACTTACATTTTCATTTTGTTTTCTTTTTTACTTTTTTCTTTCTTTCTTTTTTAGTATTTATATGAATTTTCAGCATTTTCCACGCACAACGTACATTTTCCAATGTAAAATCAGAAAGCTTTTACTTTGGCTGGTTGCCGGCAAGTAAGCATGCAGTGTAGCCAAGTCCACAGTTTTCCCGCGGAATTGGGCTACTTTAACACTGTTACCACTGATTGTTTTTCATTTCCGTGGGTTGAAGTGACCCCAATATTGTGATATTTAGCCCCTGGAATGTGAATTTTACTGGGGGACCTCTACCGAAACGTGATTGGGCTAATTTTGGGCTAACTTTGAGTAGCAATTGGGCGGGTTTTGTTGTGAAAACCTGGCAACCCTGAAATGCACTTCCGTTTTTAGAGCACGCATCCTAGGTGTATGTGACTTCCTTCTTTCAGATGAATCCAATCTGAGTTATATTAAAAATGATCCTGGCTCTTCCAAGCTTTAAATGGCAAAGGGTGGGTGTTTCTCTTCATCAGTCCAAAACAAGTCCAATAAAGTGCATCCATCCATAACAAAAAGCGTCTCGCACGGCTCCGGGGGGGTAAATAAATGCCTCATGTTGCAAATAGATGCATTTTTGTAAGAAAAATATCGATATTCAAAACGTAAGAATCACTTTAATCTAGCTCGCGGCAACAAGTTGTACACGGAAGCCTTTCCGGGCAGATGACATAGGATGTCAGTGTTGCGCCACTCAGACGTGACGAACATGAACATGCAACGGAGACAGGTAAACACAGCACTGGTCACAAATTAGAAGGTCAAAATGAGGATTTGAAAAATATCGGAGGATTTCGATGTAAACCAAGATGAGACTGGTTTTCCTTTGCTCCTGTAAACAAACGTTGGTTTGTGCGAGACTTATCGGCGCATGCGCAACCCCGACGTCTTACGTCATCCGCCCCGGAGCTGCTTCCATGTATGACCAGTTACCGCAAGCTAGATTAAACTGATTCTTACGTTTTGAATAAAGATATTTTCTTACAAAAATGCATTTGTTCACCCCCTGGAGCTGTGTGAGGCACTTTTTTTTTATAATGGATGGATGTACTTTATTGGACTTGTTTTGGACTGATGAAGAGAAACACCCGCCTATTGCCATGATAAAGCTTGGAAGTACCAGGATAATTTTTTAATATAACTCTGATTGGATTCGTCTGAAAGTAGGAAGTCGTATACACCTAGGATGCCTGGAGGGTGAGCAAACAATGGGCTAATTTTCATTTTTGGGTGAACTATCCATTTAATGTTACAGTTTTATGTTTTACGCTGAAACCGGCAGTGAGTATCTTCGATTTATGCTTTCAGCTTGTATGAAAAGCTTATACGATATTACACTTAGTCGACTTAGACTGGGAGACCAACTGACTAACCACCTAAAACCAGTTAAACACCAGTCTGGTCAGCCTGAGAGACCAGCTTAAACCAGCTATGTATTTTAGCTGGGGGGTTTTTTCACCACAGAAAACGTCTTAGAGACATAATGGAAATAAGCAAACACTCTAAAAATACATCTTTAAGATGAAAACTCACAGATCAAATAGACGTCTCTGTGATGTACGTTTGCTATCAGGGTATGTTTTGGAACCGAGCAAATGTATCTAAAAATGGCAAATGGTACTGGGTCATGAAGTGTGTGACCAACGATACTTACTTTGAGGCTTGAATCCATTCATCATAGAGTTCAAAGGTCATTAAGGGTTCAGGAAGCTCACGAAGATAAGACTTCAACGCTCCTGAGGGAAGCAGATGAGGAAGGAAAGAGGTCAGAGGGAAGAAGAAGGATAGAGGCAGGGACATGGTGAAAGAGGGAAGCACAGCACGTGTGATAGGACGTGACTGGAGGTGTGATATTCTCTGCATGAAATACTAAAGGGAAGCCTGACAAATGAGCTGTCAAAAGCCACAATCAGCACGTACCGCCTGTCAGCTGTGGCCCCCCTACCTGACGGCTACTAGGTCACGCTTCAGGCCCGGTGTAATGAGATCAAATTAACCTGAGACAGAATTTAATGCGAACTGCTGAGGGGTCTGAGACTTTGTAGCTGCGAGCTCTAAAAGGACAGTGTGGGTAGATCAGTGAACATTTTAAAAGCTCACAGGAGAGAGGCAGATGCTCACCTGCGATGGCATGTGGGTCGGCCGAGTACTCCTGCACATCCAGAACCCCGCAGTCCAGCGATGCCTTAAGCTTCTTCAGCTTAGAGGCTGAGGGAGCCACCCGAAATAAACCCTAAAAGGACAGGAAGAGTTAAGTTTGACCTTTTTGGGGGGGAAAATAATAATAATAATAAAAATTAATAATAGTAAAAATCATATAATTGTGCTTTAATTAGGCTATTTTTAAAATTAAAAAATGAACAAAATAATAATAATAATAAAAAAAGTTATAATACCATATATTATATTTTAAAATAAAAAAGTATTAAATTATAAAAATATTATACTTTTTTGGCCAAAAAATCTCAGCAAACTTCCAATGGAGCTGCAAGATAACTGAAATGTATTTAAATTAATAACGAGCAATTAATTTTATCAGTTAAACTTAAGTGAAGTTAAAGTATATTTTAAATGTATGTTTTATGTAGTAAGTATTTTAATAACGCACTGTACTAACAGCATACTGTACAATTTTTAAAAATTATAATAAATATAACACATTTAGTTTTTTTATACTGAAAGTGTGAAAATTCAGTAGATCAATTACATGACAAAAGTTTACAGAAGTGTATAAGTAGAGATACAACTCAGTCTCTTAATTAACTAAATTATTATTTATATTTTAAAATAATTAAACTCTAACCTAAATTAGATCAACTGAATTAATATAAACTAAATGAGATCAATTTATATAAAATATGTAAAATGTAATAATAACATATATTATAATAAATTATAAATTATGTAACATAACATTATATATATATATATATATATATATATAGTTGTTATTTTGACTATAATTTATAATTTTTTTCACATCAGTAGGTTTTGTTTTTAATTGAGCAACAAACAAATGCGGGAAATTTAATAACTTTATATATTTAATACAGCCTTAATGAATGACATTTAAAGCAGCCTATAAAGATTATTTCTTCAATGTGTCATTTATGGGCATTTAAATAAATAAATCAATAAATCTACACAGGGGAGGTATTCAACAATATTAAAATATTAATACAACTATGTGATCAGCGAACAGACTGTGTGTGTTCTGTTGATGTTCCACATGATGCTGAGACTATAAAAATCCTGGTCAATGATACTATAATTGTACTTAATCATCTGTCAAGGTGAAGTCATAGGCATTTTTCCTGAATATTTCAGGTTATCCACAGCATAATGTCTATGAATGGCATATATGTCATGATGTTGATCGCCACAAACAACAACTTCGTCTCATCCCTCAGTTTGTAGAAACAAATTGCGTTTCCAGGTATAAATAAGCCACACTGTGTTATTTCTCATAGTCTCGCACCTCTTCCTGCATGCCACATTCGAGCAGCATGGTGACGCACGCCTCGATTGGAAACGCAATCTCCCTGCCACTGATGGCTAGATGTTCCTCTAAGGCCTTTCCGTACGATGGCTTCTCTATCCAGGCCTCTGAAACACATCATGACAGACGTTCAAATGCAGGCTCCTAAAAGCTCCAGAAACAAGTTTACTGACAGACCCACACACTTGAAATCCAGCACTTAACCAAACTTATATGCTCAGACATTAAAGTGGAAGTGGAGAGTCTCACCCTGGTGAGCTTTGATCTGTGGCAGCACACTCTGCAGAATCTCCAAAGACTTCCTGTGATACTCCGCCTGAACCTCTATGAGCTACAGCAAGACGAATAAGAGAACACACACACATGTTGTAAGGTATCCCAACCAAAATGACACACTTCACCTTTAGCGCCAAGAGGTACTTGCCGTTTGAAAGTAGTTTGCATAGTCTATTTCTTTGGCCACAAAGTTATACATGTCCGCTGATAACTGGTCCTACAGAGAGGAAGACACATAAAGCATCAGAACAGCATCATAAATATGTCAAATTTCTAATAAAAAAGACAAACATTTTGACATGAAGACTTTAAAGTAAGTGTAACATGCTAGTTTTGTTTTGCTGCTTCGTATTTGGTTATGTTGTTAATTAAAGAGTTGAGGGAATCATCACCCTGCAAATCTCCATCCGATTGGCCGTCTCCTCCATTTCCTCTCTCAGGGAATCAGCCTTGGCTCCGCCCTGCTGCACATTACTAGGGTGACTTGAAGACTTGGATGACTGTTGCCACCTACAGGCCAGGAGGACCAATGAGACTTTCAGAGCTCAATGTGGGCGATGCAGATCAAGGAATGAGCAGTAATATTGTATGTTGTCCATACCGTGTCCTTGCAGAATCCATGTCCAGGACGAGTTTGGCTAAATGTTTTCGCTGTTTCTGAATATTTGGAATTTCCACCTAAACAGCAAACCATACAGTATGAGAAAAATTAAACAATACATCTTTCATGCAGAAAAATTGCAAGCATTTATGGATTAGCTTTTAACCCTATACAATGTACTGTATCATATTTATTATGTCACTGTAAGCATATCTGATATGCA
This sequence comes from Cirrhinus mrigala, assembly GCA_036247105.1. Lineage (NCBI taxonomy): Eukaryota > Metazoa > Chordata > Actinopteri > Cypriniformes > Cyprinidae > Cirrhinus > Cirrhinus mrigala. The sequence goes on from CM070009.1 coordinate 5,896,967, forward strand.
AAAAAATAGTTTTCCCCATAATAAAAACAACAGAAGGTCATTCCGTGTCAAATCAACCAAATTTTAGAAACTTTCCCAGCTCATATTTTTTATTTTGTTAATATTTTTTTTCTGTAGAATAGCGATAAAAGCCAAATATTATAGATGTATAGGCCTACTATATACCACTATTTTGTAAAGCAGTGTTCAAAAAGACAATTTTCACCTGAGATTGGGAGCCAATTTACAGGGGTCTAAAAAAATGACTTTAGAAAGCTGGCAGCATTGTAATTTTATTTCCACACAGAGATTGATAGGTCTATAGAGTGTTTTCACGACGAGTCAGCAATTGGCCATATTGGCGGCAATGAATGTAAACAATGCCACTGAACTGAACGAAACTCGCATATTTTGCTGATTATTGCTCCTGGAAATGGTAAATTATTATCATATTCTGGGCTGTACTAATCGGTTAGACTGGAAAAAACATTTGGCGTACTATAGACTGCCAAAAGTTGTAACAAATCAAGGAGAGGAGTGCAAAAAACTGTCTGAGGAACAAAAGGCATTTGTGGTTGGCAAAACTGAACTGGGATTTCCAAGGCAAGAATCTTGACGACATTCATGTTTGTTCTTATCATTTCTAGTCAGGTAGGTGAAATTTTAGGATAATATCTTAATTAATATTGCTTGTACATACCTTTACCACCTATTAATTTCAGTTTGTCAGATTATTGCGCCCTTTCCTGTTTACTAAGTCCTAAGCCCTCTATATGATATAGAAGCTTCCACACATTTTTTTCCATGGTTTAGACAGCATAAATTAGCAGAACAACGTATTCAGTAGTACATTAACCATACAATCCATGTTGATGTTTACATCCGAGTATCGCCAATATGCCCATGCATCCGGGCAACTGACCAAATCGTAGGTCCAAACCCTCTATTAGTTAAATCTTGCTGACTAGCAATCTTTGTTTCATTTTATGCCAACAGTGATAGTTCACATACGACAAAAAGCACTTTTTGTGTTTTTTTGCCTCAAGTTTGCATGCCTGTAACTATTAGAAGCATTAAAGATATCTTAATTTCCTTTTAGATTCTGGTTGTTAACAAACTTTCCTTTTGGTATCTTAATTTTAAAGGCACTCGATGGTTTAATCCCAGTGATATGGAGATCTTAATGCAGCTCCATGAGTAAAGTGTATAATTGTACACATTTTCAGAGGTCAAAAGCCAAATGTGGATCATTTTGCATACAGCTGACACTTTTTTTCTTTTGTTTTAATTTTTTTCCCCTTAAAGATTCAATTTTTTTTTTTCATTAATTTCATTAAATTTCATTAAACTCACTATTATTTCATATGTAAAGTACTACATGGTTACATGCACATGATAAAGAATATACTATGTGTATTACATCTTACTTTGACAGGAAGAACACGCTCACCTCAGCCAGCACATACAGAGGCTCCACAACATCTCTTTCTATCTGAAACTCAAAGACGAGCAGCTCCTGGGCCAACTTCTCCTCTGTATCACCACAGAGCTTCAGCATCTTACTGGAGAAGGAGACCACTGGTTAGTCGAAGCAGTCAAGCAAACCATGAATGCATCCTAATTCACAAACTTCACAGTGAATGTCACAAAAGATCTCAAGCAGAAAACAAACTCATATCTTTTAATGTTAATGTCAAATGGCATTAATCCAGTCAAACTCTCATTTCATCTGTTCCTTGGCAGAAACTATCCAAATTATTTAAATGAAAACCAATACAGGTTGCACAACAAGATATATTTAGAGGACAAACCCAAGAAGTCATGGTTTGCCAAGTTAACATGAACCCATTAGCCCCTGCTGGTACGTTGCAGTAATTACATCACCTGGCTGCAAAAAGCTATTTATTCTTCTTCACTGGGTTTAGTAGCAGGCTACAAACCATCTTAAGTAGATGCATATTACTGCCACCTATTGTGTTGGATGACAACTGAGTCTAGGTTATAACCTATAAGTTCACTGTTTCTAATCACTATAATAACATCAGGTAAATATATATATATTTAATTTTATTTCAGGTTTAGTTTAATTTTTATTTGTTTTAGCTTTATTTTAATTAACAATAATACCACTGTTAGACTGGACAGTATCTACCTAAAGTACAAAATATTCCAAAAAATTACCAGATGTTATTATAGTGATTAGAAAGGCTTTTTTGTCTAATTAAATACACTAACTGAAATAAAATAAATTTAAAATCAAATATATTATGTAAAAAATATAGAAATACAAATGACAAAAGCATATCACAATTCTAAAAACAAATATTAAAATTAAAATTAAAAATATAAAAACAAAAGCAAATTTTGACATATATTGCAAACTCAAATTACGTGCTTCTGTTCTTTTAAATTTGTCTTGTGATTTGCCCAATATTTTGTCTGCTTTTTCATTTCTGTCTGAACTGGTATTATAATACGCTCAGTATTTTTGCTAAAATATGACATCAGTATGTGTGAAATGCGAGAAGTGATATCACTTCTGATCATTTCACAACTTTTTTGGCATCGATTTCTCAGCTCATCCCGGAGCCATTTGTATTGCTACCTTTTTTATTTTTATTTTTTCACTGATGTCCCATCTGTTTATTTTCCCACATTTTCCCTTTGTAAGTTTATATAAATTTAAAATTTACTTAAGAAGCAAAATCACATTCTGGAAGACAAGAAAAAGTATCTGCCTAAATCTTGTTCTCCGAAAAAAAAAAAAAAAAAACTGTCAAAATTAAATTTAAACAAGAAAAAATATCTGACAGTGGTGTATTCTTCTTATTCCTCAGGCAGATTTTTTTCTTTTATTCCAGTAAACAAGACTTGATGTAATTTTCTTTTTCAAATAAATGTATCTCAATTTAAGAATGTTCAGATATTTGTACTGGAAAACAAGACAAAACAAATACTGAGAAAATACCTTTTTTCCAGTGTGGGTTTAAAAGCATAATTCTTGGCTGATGCCCATTCGACCACAAATTAGAAAGCAGCCGAAGGGAAACAGTTTGAAACATCTGGTTATACATCAAAATACAAAGACAAACTCACCCAAGAAGAGAGTCGTCTCCTAACACAGCTGCTCCCTCCACCATACATTGAGCAAGTATTGTCAGGGGCAACTTTTTCTATTTAGGGAAAATCACAATCAGGTTGTTGAGCGTAATTAATTGCAGTGCAGACAACAGAAGTATCTGGTGTAGGTGTGAGAGTTGACGTACCGAGGGAGATTTGACTGATCTCTTGTCTAAATCGGTGCCTTGTTGTCCCTGCAGACAGGCGGTCAGCTTCTTATGTGTGCTATGAGAGACCTGCTTTACCAGGTCTAAACGCTTCTCCACCTAAACGCAAAATAAACACATGTGAAACATATGAACAGTGTAGAAGAGCATATAAATTAGAGTATATTAGAGCAGTAGATCAAAATATACAGCATTGTGTTCACACTGATCTGATTTGATCTCACCTGCAGCAGGTCTTCACTTAGTACCTCTGTTTTTTCTGCCCTGTAATATCAGAAGATGAAAAAAATAAGCATTTAGGTATTGCACAAGCAAGAGGCAAGGAAAATTTTGCTAAACACACTCTATAAAGGCACCGCTACCAAGGGAATGACTTCAAATCCCTTTAGTAATTAATTAAACACAAGCTATTTAAGACTTGTATGCAAAAACACATGCTCTGCAGATTTTTGAATGCAACCTCATAAAATGTGATAATTAATTTTGGTTGTAAAGTTTGTTTAAAATAAAAAAGAATTAAAAAGTATATCATTATCATTTTATTTCATGGTTAAAATATATACAGTATCACAATATAGTTATTTTTGCTTTAAATAAGGTCTTTGGGATATCAACATTTTTGATACCATAGAAATTTCATAATTCTTGTCACCAGTGTCAATATCTCAAAAAACGAGTACTATCTGATGACAAGTAAACAATCAGCGATTAAATAAGAATAAGAAACGAATTACAAGCAACACAAATAAATAAAAAATGCTATAAACATTGTATAATTAAATGTATAGAACACTGCATATTCTTCACTGTGTAAATTAAATATATATTTCTTCATCTTAAAGTTAAAAAAGTGATTTAGTCAAGAGCATGAATGACTGACAGCAGGAATATTAGACTGCTGTCACTTTAAGAGCTGCCCGGATCCAATATACTGTTACACGTGTGTTTTCTTTCTCATCTGTTTGCTTTCACTTAAGACCTAAATTACTGTGCTTACAAGGGTACTTGCAGAAATGGCCATTTTGACACTTAAAAGTGTGTGTATTTAACTGTTCAAGGCCTATAAAGTAGCAAAAATAACTCAGTTCAGCAAAATGAGTTCTCTTTTGCTGCTAATTGTGTTTCAAGAGCTTAAAATCACTTGTTTTTAAACTATAATGCTTATAAACACGTGCAAATGGTACGTTTTCATGACCACGTAGCACAGCAACGTCACGTGAACGTGTAACCGCGATAGAGATGACAGCAGGGGTCGACCAATATGTGTTTTCAGGGTTGATACCAATTATTACAGGTCAAGTAGACCGATAACTAATATTTTGAACCAATATGTCTGGTGTAAAAATTTTAATTAATGTCATAAAATAAGAATAACAGACTAAAAAACTTTCTTTAAATGCTTTTAAAGGCATAGTTCACTCAAAAATGAAAATTCTGTCACTAATTACTCACTCTCATGTCGTTCCAAACCCGTAAGACCTTCAATCTTCTTAGGAACACAAATTAAGATATTTTTGATGAAATCCAAGAGCTTTCTGGTATATACATCATGATACTCACCAAAATGGTGCTAGGCTGACGCAGAGGAGAAGACTTGTTAAATAAAGTCGTTATTTTTGTTTTCTTTGCGCACAAAAAGTATTCTTGTAGCTTGATAAAATTACAATTCAGAGAGCTATTGGATTTAATCAAAAATATCTTAATTTGTGTTCCGAAGATGAATGAAAGTCTTACGGGTTTGGAACAACATGAGGGTGAGTAAGTAATGACAGAATTTTCATTTTTGGGTGAACTAACCCTTTAAATTATATTATCTGCAAATTGGTTTTGAAAATGACTGATACTGATAACCATAAAAATGCTTAATATTGTGACCCCTAGACGATAGTCCAAAATCTCTACAGGTTGGCAAATTTCTACCGGTATATCGGCCACCCCTAATTGTAAGTTAAACGACGATATCATACACTACGGGCTCAGTCTTTTTCTTTTAAGACATTAATACTTTTATTCAGCAAGGATACATTGAATTGATCAAAAGTGACAGTAAAAACATTTATAATGTTACAAAAGATTCTATTCTATTTCTTAAAATCCTTCTTTCGAACTTTCTATTCATCAAAAAATCCTAAAAATCTATCATGTTTCCACAAAAATATTAAGAATGAATGTTTTCAACATTGATAATAATATAAAATGTTTCTTGAACAGCAAATCAGCATATTAGATTGATTTCTGAAGGATCATGTGACACTGAAGACTGGAGTAATGATGCTGAAAATTCAGCTTTGATCACAGGAATAAATTACATTTAAAAATATATTCAAATAGAAAAAGGCTATTTTAAATTGTAATAATATTTCATAATTTAACACTTTTACTCAATGTTTTGATCAAATAAAGCATAGTAAGCATAAAAGACTTTAAAAACAATTTAAAAATCGTATGTATAATGTAAAAAGTACATATACAATTTCTTTGTCCAACTGACTCACACCTTCAGAAAATAATTCATCATCTGAGCACCTTCACATTGCTTAAAACAGTGGTTTTCAATCTTGGTCCTGGGGGACCCACTGCTCTGCACATGTAATCAGATTACTTTTTAAGTAACTAGTAAAGTAACACATTACTTTTTAATTTACTTTTTCAAACAAGTAATCTCATTTTATAAACTGTCTTTGCTGCTGACCTTTAAAGATTCAATTCAACCATACTAAGAAGCAAAAATGACTTTTGATAAACACAACATTTGTGAGAACATAATTATTGAACATTCTTCTCTTGCGTCCCATTTTTCATGCAGCACTGCTTAAAGGTTTGTCTGAGCTTTTTGGATTTACATTTTCTTCAGCCTGAGGCTTATTCATTTCACTTTTAGTGTGAAAGAGCTTTTACATTTGCCCAGAAATATAACTTTATTTATATCAAAAACAAACAAGCAAGCCAGGTGAGATGGAAAAAAGTAACGCAAAAGTAACATAACACATTACTTTCCATAAAAAGTAACTTAATTCATCTTGAACTTCAAAAAGAAACTACAAACTACAAAGCACCAGCTACTAAAATAAGATTAGCATTGGTTCTTCCCTTATTAACATTCTGTCATTTGATACCAGGTCATAAAATTAATCTCACCTTGAATTCTGAGAATATCATAAAAATAACAAATCAACAGTCCCCATATAACTGGCTGGCTGAGAGGCAACATCTTTAAGCAATTCAAGCTTGGGAGATAAACTTTTCACGAATGAGCAAAGGTTCGACTCCACCCCCTCCAGCTCACATACATTCATGAGCTATGAAAATCAATAAAAACAACTTTAACAATCCCCTATGAATGCACCATATTGAACTCTGGCTGTTGCATATTCATAATGAATCACAGCGAGGATGCAGAGCAGGTTCTGTTTCTGCTGAGCCTCAGATAAGCAGCATGACCCATATGGCGCTCACATACATACAGAAGAGCAGGTTGCCATGGCAGCAAATGCCGAACGCGAATGAAAATAGACACCAGCACATCTCCTTCCCATCCACGATGACTGCAACTTGTTAAAGTGTAAAAGAGGGTCTTGAAGTAGAAAGAGGAGCATTTTATGTCTAAGGCATAGACAGCCACACACGTGTCTAAAGGAAAGAGGCAATTTTAGAACAATGATGTAATTTGCAAGAATCTACAAGGTTAAAAACTGAATTGTGGTTATAATTAAGTATACAAGTACTGTACACATGCTTTGACTTTCTTGAGAAGCCTGACAATAAATAATAAATAATACTAACGTTTCATTAAAGGAGAAGTTCACTTCCAGAACAACGATTTACAGAGAATGTACTCACACCCTTGCCATCCACGATGTTCATGCCTTTCTTTCTTCAGTCGTAAAGAAATTATGTTTTTTGGGGAAAACATTTCAGGATTTTTTTCCTATAATGATTTTGATTTTGAACTTCCAAAATGTAGTTTAAATGCGGCTTCAAACGATCCCAAATGTGGTTTTAGACTATCCCACTCAAGGAAGAAGGGTCTTATCTAGCAAAACAATCGGTTATTTTAATAAAAATAATACAATTTATATACTTTTTAATGTCAAACGCTGGTCTTGTCTTGCTCTTCCCGACCGTCCTGTTTTACCTTTTTTGTTAAGGGTGTTTGATCTTCTTTGCATGTTCACTTTGCAAAGACTGGGTCGGTACTTCTGCAGCGATGTAGGATGATTTCGAAAGGATTTTTGAAGTTGAGGGAGAAAATACGATCAGAGTTTTTCGACATACCCTAACTGTCTTGAACCAGAATACACAGAGTTCAGGCAGAGCAAGAAAAGACAAGCGTTTGAGATTAAGAAGTATGTAAACTGTATTTTTTTAATGAAAATAACCGATCGTTTTGCTAGATAAGACCCTTCTTCCTCGGGTGGGATCGTTTATAACCACTTTGGGATCGTTTTGAAGCCGCATTTAAACTGCATTTTGGAAGTTCAAACTCGGGGCACCATATCAGTCCATTATATGGAGAAAAATACTGAAATGTTTTCCTCAAAAAAACACAATTTCTTAACGACTGAAGAAAAAAAGAGATAAACATCTTGGATGACAAGGGGGTGAGTACATTATCTGTAAACTGTTGTTCTGGAAGTGAACTTCTCCTTTAAGCTGCACTAAACAACATTTAAAGTAGTTTACCTACTGTATGATTTACTGTCTTGATTTTTTATTTATTTTTTTACCTCTATCATGTACAGGGGTGCACATAAGTGGTCCGTAGGTCCGCATGCACGACCGAAATAAGAAAATGCGCTGTGTAAATAAGTTCAGAGCGCGCATTTGCATACCGACATGCTTGCAGCTGTTAATGCACAATTACCATTTTAGATCAACTAACTGTAATACAGTATAAGATTTCTATTCGAAATGAAAGCATAATTCTAGGCTATTCGCTGCCGTTTTCAAAGCACAATGCAAATATGTGACATTTCATTCACTGACGCTCTTTACTGAACGCTCTTTAATCGACGGAAGCTCTAATTAGTTTAAACCCGGCGGGAGTAAGTACTTGCTGGCAACCCGCCAAAATAAAAGCCTGTTAATTTAGGTTTGAAAACGATGAAAATTCACATAAAAAAGTAAAAATTATCATTTTATTTTTAAGTTTACGATAAAATAATAGTATTTTTATTTAATACTCCATTTGTATTTTAAAACATAATAGTATTACCACACTTTATTATTTAGTTTATTATTTTATTAAAAAAAAAAAAGCTAAATGAATAAAGTCCAATGATATTATTAAAATGAAAACGGAAATATGAAAATAAACTCAAAATATAAGAAACAATTATATTATATTATATTATATTATATTATATTATATCATATTATATTATATTATATTATATTACAATTTTGTATGCACATTACACAACATATCATACACAAAATGTCAAGAAAAGCATCATAGGTTAAACAGTACTCAAAAAACAAAATGGGTCAAATTGACTCTATAAATAATCTTGCATTTCTGCAACAGTGAGAAAAAAAATAATATTTACAGCATTTCATATTGTTTGGAAATACTATAAGTTAAATATTTAAAGAATTTGATACAAAATTAATTAAATGAATTATTTAAAGTAAATAGTCAATGACATTTACTTCATGTTTTAAATATTAAAAATTTTAATTTAACCTAATTAACGTAAGTAACGTAATAACATTAATTAAATTAAATTTAAGCCATATTTAGTGATAAATAGGTATGAATAAATTAATTATTTTATTGTATTTTATTATGTTTATTCAGGTTTATTCCATAGGGTCTCTAAAGGTTAAAAAGGTCATGCATGACTTTTGAAAGTCTAAAGCCTTGAAACATTCCCTCCTCTCCCATTTTACACACTTTAGCAGTAATTAATAATTAAAAAGAGTATCATCCTAAACAACAGTTTTCAATTTCAAGGCATTTTTGCCCTTACTAAAATCAGTATGCTGCTTTTCCTTCTGTCGGTGACTCATCACTCAGTCTGTCTGTTCGCTTTGAAGACGACATGAAACAGACCCTATTGACTTGCCATAGAAATGTACCTAGACTTATTGTGTATGATTCATCATTGCACATTATTATACAGACAAAAATGTTTGCTTTTATAATCGTTCATCAAAAGTTACCGCAATGTCTATAACTTCTACTGACGTAAGAACTGACCATGTAAGAAAAATAAAATAATGAACAGTTCCGACACTATTGTAATTAGATGAGCCACATTCATATTGCCAAGCTAGTATGTGAGCAGACATACTACATACATTTCCCACATTACTCTGTTTATTAAACAAAGGTGTTTTTGTTCCCATAAAATGACTGTAATCCACAGAGTTACGAAACTCTCCCTCTCTTGTTTTCGAGCAGCAGTATCCTCCTGTTTCAGGTCGATTGATTAAAATAAAAATTTCCGAAACCCAGGCTGCCTACAACAGATGCTTCAAGCTGAACCACTCTCGTACACTGCAAATTTCCCAAGGCAAAGACAAAAACAAACAAGCGGCCTGGCAGAGGAGAACAGATGATGCATGTGAATGACCTAGTGCTCACTGAGACGGGCCTGCTGGGGCCGGGCCAGAGATGAGGCACTGACCGGGGACTTCAGAGCCCAGAGAGTCCCACACACAACTACTCGGCCAGTCAGGAAACTCACGAAGGCTCTACTCCAATCACTCTTCAACATGACTCAGGAGAACTCTCAAAGATGCCAATTAGTTTGAAGACATCTTGAAGAGATGGTTCTTTATATTAGGGTGGTTACAAAGCTGCACTGCGTTGATATTTCCTATTCATGAGTATTAAACTTCTGCGATTAATTCAGCATAACATTTAGAATTTCAACCATTTAAAAATTCAAATTCAAAGCTTCTATTGGTTGATGGAATGTTTGCCATTCAGAATTTCTGCAGGGAAATGATGTCATGACAATGCTGATTGGCTGAAGTCCTCACAAGAAAATACTGGGAAATTTCTGAAAAGCTTTCATTGGATATAGATGCCTTTTGCTGCCTGACAGTGTCAACACAGGCTCATTGGAAATACGTGCCTCTATATACATTTCTGCAAAACTGTAAAAAAGTACCTATATGTACGTACAAATCACTGCAGTTTCCAGTTGAAATGAACACTAGAAGTAGTAAAACTAGGAAAACAGTTTTTATTCCTCTTCACACAAAGTATTATTTACACACAGAGTTTTGATTAATACAGCCTAATTTTCACACAATTACTTGTAGAATATTATATTATGGCTTCAAAACAATCCTGCGTGATTTGAAAACTGATACTTTTGAACGCTGTCGTCACATACACAGCTTCATATGCATAAGTTTTATAATTCAGTAAGTTTCCTCAGTAGCTCATGCAATACAGCGTTGCACTTGAGTGATGAAGAACCCTGATGAAACTACGGTTCAACAAAACAGCTTAAATCCACATAAGGATGTTAAAAAAGCATGGCTTCCTCAACAAATGCGTTTTTATATTACTTTTTTTTATTTCTTAACACTATCGGGTAGGGTTAGGGTTGGGTTTGGTGTAGGGGATACAGTATTTCCAACACGACAGAGAATTAATCTTTAGTAACACTCCCCAAATATTTAATTCTTAACAGCCGCAATACATACCTCAAGCAGCATAACGCAGCAGTATGTGCCTGTACCAATGTAATAAAAAAGTGCCACAGTCACGTATTGAACGTGTGTTTTAGTGACACTCTCTAGACAGTGTCTCAGCCACTGGTCAAGAAACTATTTGTAACTATTTCACATTTTGGCAAAACAGTGTTTGATTTGTGTAATTTTTCAGATTCCTTTCATATGCTTACGCCCCACGTCCCACATCTTAATTTTCATACAAATCACATTGTATGAATTTACATAAAAATGCCATAAAATAGTTGTTTCCTTATGTGATCTGGTTGTTTGAAATTAATATTTATAGCGTCAGGTAATTTCAAATAAAGGCACCTTAATAAATGGACCAGAAAAGCTCTGATTTCCTATAAAATATGGCAAACTTTCATTATTATTTTGGGGCTTTTAAAGGGATAGTTAACCCCCTGAAAAACTTCTGTCATTAAACACAAACACACAAATTAAGACATTTTTGATAAAATCTGAGAGCTTTCTGACTTTCTGACAGCAACACAACTACCACGTTCAAGGCCCAGAAAGGTAGTAAGGACATCGTTAAAATAGTCCATGTGACATCAATGGTTCAACCGTAATGTTATGAAGCTCTGATAATACTTTTTGTGCACAAAAAAAAAAAAAACTTTTATTCAATAATTCCTCTTCCATGTCAGTTTTTGACACATGTTCACGAGAGCACACGACGCTTGGTACACTACGGTGAGTAATTAATGACAGAGTTTTCTAAATTTTCATTTTTGGGTGAACTATCCCTTCAACAATATTTAATAAAACACACACATATTTAGCCCAATAATGCTAGGACAACATTATTATATCCCCGCCTCTCTGTTTTTGGATTTCATGGAAATTATGGAAAGCTGCATCCGAATTGCTCAATTAATCAATGAAATACTTGACAGATTAATTTGATCAGTTACCAAAGTAATCGTTACTTGCAGCTCTTGTTGCCATTCATCAATTATCCTAAACAATTATATATAAAAATTATACACCAAATATCCTAAACAACAGGTTTATTGTGTATAAAAATAATAAATGCAGCCCTAATCGTTACCATATATTCGATTACAGAAAACCACCTAAATGCAATGCCAGCCTAACTCAACTAAATCAAAATAACAAAAAGTAAATTTCATGTGTTTTTTTTTTTTTTCAAAAATCCATGCAAAAATATTCTCCGACATTTTCGATATACACAAACAACACACAATCTGGCAACATGGGTTAACAAAACATAAATAACAGGAGGTGTTATGAAGAAGGACCAAAGAATGTAGGTAAAAAAAAGAGCGTATTTTTAAATCTACACCTGCCGTGGTGATTCTTATTTGTCATCTCTATTTTTGGTCTGTGTGATACTGAAAAAGACACTCCTCGTCACAGGCTGTGAAATAAATGCTGCCTTTTATATTCAGGACTAGTTGGGGTCAGAAAAACTCCTTTATTAAAAATTAATTTATGCATGCCAGGTTTACCCAGATGAAAAACAAGTTCACTTCCAAAATGTACTTAAAGTGCTTGATTTTCACGCACTAATTTTGAACTTAATATACTAATGATTACTCTTTAGTACCTTAAGATAATTTTAAGAATATCTAAGTGTACTTAAATGCATAATTTTGGACAGTATGAATATGAACTAAAATGTGCTTTAACATACTACCTCTGTATTTAAAACAATTTATTTAGTATTTAATAAACCCATCTTTCATACACTAGTGGGTTCAAGTGTATTACAAATGGTAAATAAACACTTTTTTTTAAATATAGAGATAAAAGCACATTGTAGTTCATATTCATACCCAAAACAGTGCATTTGACTACACTCAGATGTTCTTAAGATTATCTTTAGAAGTAATAAAGAATAATTTAATTTTTAGGATATTAAGTACAAAATTAGTGTGTGAAAACAGAGAACATTAAGTACATGGAAGTGTAGGCAGGTAAGAAGTGATCTGAGTCAGGTACAAATTTTAGGACCCAAGGAGTCTTCTAAATGACACCCATCTATGACCATCTTTCATACACGTCTCTCTAATTCTTGGAAAACTTGAATGAAATCCCTGCCATTCAGGTCTATTATGAGCACTGTCCGATCCCAGCCAAAGAATTCCAAACTCGGTCTGTGCACACGGCACTTCCTGCGTGAGCGGGCTGGTGCCTGACACCGAGGGGACCGCAGGAACAATGTGTGTACGGTCGGCCCTAATCACAGACCTCAGAACAGTCAAGACAACGGCCACACAGACTCACACCCTTTCTCCTACCCACTTCCTGTTCTGTCTGCAAAACCTCTTCCTGCAATTGTGACTCGAGCAGAGCCACGCCGATCCACATAATAGCCATTCTACTGCTTTTATTTAAAGACAGAATGAGACTTTATCACCGCAGAGAAGAATAGTGCTGCTATCGGGCCTCTTATCTGATGCCAACAGCCCTGTGGTGGAGGGATTGTTTTCGCCATCTGTTCCTTGGCTCCACTTCTTCCTCCATCTTATTTCGAGCACTTCGTCAGGCCTACAACAGTTGGCACTTTCCAAGAATAGGGTGCAAAACAGGGCCTGAAACTCTTAAAAAATTAAGAGCTTTTTTCAATTGGTCAGTGAAAAGAGGTGCTCAAACTAAATATTACATGAGCTGTTATTTATTAATTTTTCAACCCTGCATTAAACAGTGTGTTGAGACACCAAAATGCCATTTCAGAAGTGCTTCTGTCGCCATCTTTGCTGTGTAAATTTGGCATAAGACAAAATGCTGGTTTGTACTAGTAATTAATAAACTTATATAGACCTTAATTTCAGTGACTAGAAAGTGCAACAATGGTCAAAATCACTGACTTAAACAGTTAGCACTTCTCTGATGGCACATTTTGACTGTTTCAGTGTCTATTTCATGCACACATTGTAGATAAACTACAATAGGTAAACATATCAGCTGTGCGGATGCGCTTTCCTGAGGGAAAAAAAAAAGATGCTACAATAGTTTTTTTGGCTGCTGTGCTATTAGGCTGAAATACTGAGAGGTGGGTTGTCGAAGAACTATTTTAACAATGTGATCTTATCTATCTTAAATTAATTTAATGATAAAATATAGCTGTAAGCGGCAATTAAGGGACCAAGCACTAGGCCAGCAAGGCAGCAAGCATCAGAGCAAATGGAGCAATGAGTAACTGAAGCCATTTTAAGATGATTTTAGTCAAAATGGTTGAAAAATAATAAACACATGAAAAAGCACTAGTAATATGATTTAATGGGCTATCACTTTTGACTAATAGGTGGCACTGTGATCAAATCAATGTGGTGTGTTCAGTGTGAGGTGACAATGACACACACAAAGTTTGGTGTCAATATGTCTAAGCTTTGCAGAGATAAAGCCAGATAGAGTCATTTTGGCATCATGGCTCAAATTTGTTGCATTGCTATACAAAAACGGTCAATCTGAAGATGATCTGAAACAAAGTCTGAAGATGATCTGACTCAATTTTGGTGAAAATCGGACAAACAGTTGTAGAGAAGTTCGAAAAAGTAGGTTTTCAACATAAATCAAACTGGCAGACAGGAAGTTTGGCCAACTATGGCATAATTGGTATGTATGTTGTTGGCATGACCCAAGGAATATTTTGAAACCAGTTTCGTTACAAGAGGCTAATACAATCAAAAGTTATTTGCATTTTTGGAAATTGAATAATTAATGGTTAATGGTTTTATTAATCTTGACCAACAGGTGGTGCTGTTTCCAAATTGATGTGGCGTGGTCAGTGTGAGGTGTCAATGGCACATACAAGGTTTGGTGTCAATATGTGAAAGCTTTGAAGAGATACAGCCTCAGATGCAGTTTAGAGGCATATTTACAGCAAATTTGTTGATGTGTTAAATGAAAACCACTTCATATTTCGACATGAAATCCATAATTTTTTTCAACATGGTTTAAAGATGATTTGAGTCAAATTTGGTGAAAATCGGATCAACGGCCTAGGAGGAGTTTGAAAATGTAGGTTTTTTTTTAACATCAATCAAAATGGCAGACAGGAAGTTAGGACAATTTTGGCATAATTGGTATCTCTGTTCTTGGCTTGACCAAGGAATATATTGAGATCACTTTCTTTACAATAGACCAAATGTTATTAGCATTTTTTTTAAAATTTCGTTATAACTTTTTGAGTACCATCAGGACATGATGCCGAATGAAACTTTCTGAATACCATCAGGGCAAGACACAGTGAGATTTGGAATGATACGTCAATGAATTTGTAAAATATATCATTTTATGACAAAATTCAAAATGGTTGACATGAAAAAATTGGGTATGGTTCGACTCCACTGGATCTAAAGATACCAGTTTTGTGATTTTTGGCCAAAGCATTCAGAAGTTATTAGCAAAAATAGCCCTTTTTCATATCTCCTGACCACTAGGTGGCGCTGCTCCAAAACTGTACAGGTAGCCTCAGGTCGTGGTTGTTATAACACACACCAAGTTTGGTCTCAATACGCCAAACCGTTGCGGAGATAAAGCCTCACATCCATTTTGCGTGCTCTTCGTAGAATTCGTTCACGTGTTATTCGAGAACAGTTTAACTAATCAACTTGAATTCCATAACTTTTTGCCAGCATCGTCTGAAGATGAAAATCAGACAAACTGGCTAGGTGTAGGTTTTTCAAACTATGAAACCTTACGATTTTTAAATTTTGGTACATTTCCTTCTAGACCTTACGGTTCAAAAGTTATTAGCATAAACAGGAGTGAAAATTTGGACAAGTGGTGGTGCTAGAGAGTTTGAGTTAGAGACTCCAAACTTGCTATGGTTAATGTTGAGTCTTTCCTCTATCAGTGTGCCAAATTTCAAAACTTTCCTGCAAGCGGGTCTATGGCCTGCCATAGACTTGAGAGATGAAACGGAAGAAGAAGAAGAAGAAGAAGAAGAAGAAGAAGAAGAAGAAGAAATCTAATGGATACAAGAGTAGGGTGGCTTCACACATTCGGTGCTTGGCCCCTAATAACAATTTATCAAACATATTTAATAGCTCTAACAACAAGAAGCTTTAAATACTGGATTAATTAATGCTTCAAAAAGAAGTAATGGAGCCAGTGATCTGCATTTGCGAAAAATTCTAGTTTATCTAAAGCTTTAGGCATCTTTTTAAAGAGCAGCAAAAGGACAATATAATAATAATGTACTTAGGCAAGGAAGAAAGGTTACATTTGTGTGTTTCTGACTGAATATTGCATCCAAGCAGTCTCTAAAAGTCTCATATAATGGGATATGAGGACAGTTATCTGGGGCATCACACAGAGAAGTGGACCACCTCTTTCTTAAGGATGTTCTACATGCAGCCAGACAATATAATATGGAGAGATTGTGAGCAAAAAATAAGTAATTTTGTTTGCCTGGCAAAGGACCAAAATACCAAATATGGAAATTAACAGGTGAGTGCTATGAACACAAACAAACAAAAATATCTCTGTTTACTAGTATTCTAGACCGTTATTTTTCTGCATCCCGATATATTTCCTCCGCATCTACACACAACATGATACAGAGAGCAGAGCAGCTGTGGGTCTGTCATCCTGCATGTGTGCAAACAGCCCTTGGCAGTAAGGCAGAGTAAGGGCGTCTACACACTAGAGAAAGCTCTGCTGGAGCCTCTGATTGAAAGAAATCAGCCACAACATTAAAGGGATAGTTCACCCAAAAATGAAAATTCTGTCATTAATTATTCACCCTCATGTCGTTCCAAACCCATTAGACATTCGTTCATCTTCGGAAGACAAATTAAGATATTTTAGATGAAATCTGAGAGCTTTCTGACTGTGCATAGACAGCAACGCAACTGACACGTTCAAGGCCCAGAAAGGTAGTAAGGACATTGTTAAAATAGTCCATGTTAAATTTTCTGATGCTTTTGTTCATATGACAAGCTCTCACATTCTTCCTCTGCATCAATGGTGTGCACACACCCTAAAGTTGCGAGGACCTGGAGGACTCTAGCAGGCAGATACATCCATCCAAGTGAAGCCATCCTACTCACTGGGCGGCTACACTTGTCTACCGACTCTGCTTCAAAGAGCCATTCGAGCCCGACAGGTAGTAATTCCCCTGCTGCCATGTCTTGGATAGAAGATGAGCCTCAGAGAGCCAGCAAGATGACAGAAGCATATGTTTAAGAGGACACTTGAGTGTCTCCCGCAGCCTCTGACACAGGAGGCCAGAGGGGATTGTTACCAGGAACAAGATCAAAGCCAGGGGTCTGTATCAGCATGGATCTTTACAGACACACACTTTACACTGTTTATTGTCAGAGGGAGGAGTTTCCTCCTGGGATATCTGACATGCATTTGGTCTGACTATCATGTCAAGTGCCAAAAGCCAATTGTATTTTGGATAGGACAGGATATACAGTTGAGCTCAAAAGTTTACACACACCTTGCAGAATCTGCAAAATGTTCTTATTTTACCGAAATAAGAGGGATCATACTAAATGCATAATGTTTTTTATTTAGTACTGACCTGAAAAAGATATTTCACATAAAAGACATTTACATATAGTTCACAAGAGAAAATAATAGTTGAATTTATAAAAATTACCCTGTTTAAAAGTTTACATACACCTGATACTGTGACTCTTAATACTGTGTTGTTACCTGAATGATCCACAGCTGTTTTTTTGTTTAGTGATAGTTGCTCATGAGTCCCTTGTTTGTCCTGAACAGTTAAACTGCCTGCTGTTCTTCAGAAAAATCCTTTAGGTCCCACAAATGCTTTGGTTTTCCAGCATTTTTGTGTATTTGAACCCTTTCCAATAATGACTGTATGATTTTGAGATCCTTCTTTTCACACTGAGGACAACTGAGGGACTCATATGCAACTATTACAGAAGGTTCAAATGCTCACTGATGCTCCAGAATGAAACACAATGTATTAAGAGCCGGGGGTGAAAACTTTTGAACAGAATGAAAATGTGTACATTTTTCTTATTTTGCCTAAATATCATATTTTTTTTTTCATTTAGTACTGCCCTTCAGAAGCTACAGAAGATACGTACATGTTTCTAAGAAGACAAAATAAGTCAAAATTATTAGAATGAGAATGTAGATCAATGTAGGGTCATTTTTATAAATTCAGCTATTATTTTCTCTTGTGGACTATATGTAAACATCTTTTATGTGAAATATCTTATTCAGGTCAGTACTAAATTAAAAATAACATGCATTTTGTATGACCCCTCTTATTTTAGTAAAATAATTAACATTTTGATTCTACAAGGTGTATGTACACTTTTGACCTCAACTGTAAACCCAAACACTATGGTCTTATTGACCTCAAACATAGGCAGGATGTGGAAGGAAGAACGTAGTTTGTATGCGTGATTATTTGTAACTTGCATAACGTGCATGACGTGGCCTACATATCAACTTTATTAGAAGTAGATAAAAAGCAGTTTGAGACTGCCATCTGTCACCATCTCTCTGTACTTTACATACAGAATTGAGATGCCTCAACCTGAAGCCTTAAAGGGATAGTTCACCAATAAAAAAAAGAAAATTCTGACATTAATTACTCGCCCTCATATCATTCCAAACCCGCAAGACCTTCTTTCATCTTCAGAACACAAATTAAGATATTCTGAATGAAATCCGAGAGCATTCTGACCCTGCTCTCGGCAGCAACGCAACTACCACATTCAAGGCCAAGAAAGGTAGTAAGGACATTGTTAAAATGGTCCATGTGATATCAGTTTTATTGATGTTTTTATTATCTTTGCTGAATGAAATTTACATCAGAACACCTGATGCGGGGTTTCCTCTGAGAAGGCAAAGGAGGCAATGACTCTTCAAAATGAGAAACTACGTATGAGAACATTAAAATATGAGCAATATAACAACATTCAAGATCAAATTGTGTGTAAAGCACTCATTTTTCTAAAGTAATACTGTTTAACTGTGACACCAGCAGATCTCCTTTCCCTCAGTGTTTGCACTGAGTTCATAAAGCATGGTGTTTAATGTGGGGGAAATGACAATATACATATAAAAAGTCACATAAAGGGAGGCAGTGCTGTGATTGGCTCATTACCCTGTCAACATGATAATGCCAACCTCTTATGTTTGCAAACCAACCCGAACGAGTGAAAATGGACAGACTAATTAATTACAAACTAATTATTTAAATCACAAGCCCTCTGCTAAACTAAAGATACTCCTCCGTGCCTGCATCCTTTGGTATTTACAGAAAATGTATTAACTAATGGTCAGAAAAAAAGGTGAGTAAAACCGCCAAAGCATGCACAGGATTCAAAGCAATCCCTTCAAAAGAGAGAGATGAAACATATATATCATTGCATGCAAATAAACTAGAACAATTTGTTCACTTCTTAAAATATTTGCTCAAAAAATGTTGATTGTAACCGAAACACTACTAGTTTGCTAAAATCTATTGGGACGCAACAGAACTATTCAACACGCTCCTTTGCATAAATCATATCATGAGCAGATACAACTGTAGAACATAGAGAATTTTCTATACTACATCATATTCTATACTCCCATTATGTTAGGCTTCTTTCACCAACAATAATTTAGCTCCACACAAACATTTCCCAGCATCTCTCTGACTTTTTGAAATTAACTGCATGTTTTTGCTCATGCACCTTTAAGACTTTTATGTAAATGACCTCTATTATGATTGGCTAATCTCTGCTCACCGACATAGTTCCCACTGCTGTTCATCAAGCCAGGCCAAGTTCTGAATGCTGAATAGGGACTGATATGTGAACGTGGGCGGTCATACTGTATGTTCACACGCTCATGGTTGTCAAGGCAATACTATCCCGTTTTTTATTTTTTGTAGCTTATTTTCCATAAAAGATGTGTGTGGAGTGAGAAAGCAGCTTTCCATTTAAATGTCAGAGTATGTCTACATAGTACATCAAACTCATATTTCAAAAGAGCAAAGAAAATCCTATTTTCCATGACATGTCCCCTTTATCAAGCTCCAGCCTTTAACCCCAGGGGTGATTTTAAGACTTCAGCCTTAAGACGGTTCGGCTTCATAACTGAATATGAGATGATGTGGCTCAGAGGAATATTTTTTGCTAGAGGTCACACTTGCAATTTGTCTGTATTCGACCAGGCTGACATTTTACCTTCCAGCACAGTGAGGTTATGAAGCGGTTGCTTATTGGAATTGATGGTTCCGTGGAGAACCTTTAACATCTGTGGAATTTTTCCATGGTTCTTTATTAAAAATGGTTCTTTTGAGAACTGTTCACTGAAAGGTACCCAAAAATGGTTCTTCTATGGCATCTCTGTGAAAACCACCTTTTTAAGCATGTAAGAAAAATGGTGCAGAGGAAACCGGCTGCTCAAATTCTTCCTCCTCCTCCTCACTCTGCACCTAAGATGAGTATATCTGATCTAGAGAGAGTAATACACTCCTATCCCACTGTGCCGCCCACTCTCCCTCTCACACAAGAGATGCTACATTTTAATAACTGGGAAACGGAGAGAAAGAGAGTGTGAGAAAGAGGAGCAGGAGGAGGCCTGGAGCGTTGGCGGTGAACTGCATTTCCATGCGAGACCTGCTTTAAGAGGAGCTCTACAGAGTATATTTATGAAAATTTCGACATCAAAATGCAGCGAGAGACATAAATGCAATCCTAAGATGATAAGACCGAAGGACGGGGAATGACAGGAGACGAGTAAAACAGAGAAACCCACTTACTGGGGCCGTGTGGTGAACTAGGTCACCGCTCTGTTAAATATGCAAGAATAACTGCAAGGAACACACACACACATTCTGATACATCATTCATTCAGGGAGTGTAAAATCTGATTTATAAAAATAGCATTGAACCCTCATGTCCCTGCAGCACAGCACATATGCCCAGATGTCTGACCTAAAGGTACAGCGTCAATTGAAGCGCAAATGTTCTGTTGCTCTTTCACAGCTCAGGATATGTATTGGAGTTCCCTTAAAGGATTAGTTCACTTCCAGAATAAAAAATTTCTGATAATTTACTCACCCCTATGTCATCCGTAAAGAAAGTAAGGTTTCTGAGGAAAATATACCAGGATTTTTCTCTATATAGTGGTTTCAATGCAGCTTCAAAGGGCTCTACATTGATCACAGCTGAGGAATAAGGGTCTTATCTAGCGAAACGATCAGTGATTTTCTAAAAAAAAAACAAAAAAAAAACTATACTTTTTAACAACAAATGCTCGTCTTGCACTTGCAGTATCTTCACGCATTATGTAGTCATGTTGGAAAGGTCACGCATGACGTAGGTGGAAGTACCACCCCAGTGTTTACAAAGTAAACATGCAAAGGAAGTCAAACGGCCTTTACAAAAAAAGGTAAAACAACAATGATGATTTTGAAGTTGGAGGAGAAAATGAGATGGAGTTTGTTGCCCTACCTTTTGGAACCGAAGTACACAGACGAAAAACAAACCGCACGTGACCTTTCCAGCTTGACTACGTAACGTGAAATCGTAGACACGCATCAAAGAGCTAGTGCAAGACAAGCATGTGTGGTTAAAAAGTATACACATTTTTATATTTTTTAGAAAATGACCGAAGACCCTTATTCCTCATCTGGGATCATGTTGAGCCCTTTGAACCTTTTGAAGCTGAATCTGCTATTTGGACCGAAGTCCACTATATGGAGAAAAATCCTGGAATGTTTTCCTCAAAAACCTTAATTTCTTTTCAATTGAAGAAAGAAAGGCATAAACATCTTGGATGACATGGGAGTAAGAAAATTATCAGGAAATATTAATTCTGGAACTGAACTAAGCATCATTTTATGTTTAAGCATCATCTTAATCTTAGATGTTTCTCCTAAAATTCTTTATGAGAAAAAAAAAAGACACAAATGACAATATTATAGGGATCCAGATCTATAAAATCAACGTGAATAGCGTAACGCAGATCATTTAAATTCAGTTAAATCTGGGTTGAGTTCATATTGAAATCATTTTTTAGCTTTGCAAATTTGAGCACCATTTCAGAAGTTCTGAGATGTCTTCTGATTTTCCAAAGGAAAAAAACAAGAATTCCATTCAATCTCATTGGTGTTTCCAATAAATAACAGATATTTTCTTTCATATTATGATCCTGTACATCTAAGCAGAATGACTTATTGAAGAAAAGTACACTTGTAGACTTGGTCCAATTCATCGGTTGTTGATGGGAGGAAGATCTTAATTCAAGCTTGTGGTTGATTGTATGATAAGTGGTGGAGTTTAAAGGAATAGTTCTTCCAAAAATGAAAATTCCGTCATCATTTATTCATCCCCAAGTTGTTCCACACCTGTATAGGTTTCTATATTCTGCTGAACACAAAAGAAGATTTCAAAGAATATGGGAACCAAACAGTTCCCGGTAGCCACTGACTTCCATAGTATGGAAAAAAAAAATAATATGGAAGTCAATGGGTACCGTCAACTGTTTACCAACTTTCTTCAAAATATCTTATTTTGTAAAACTTCAGGGTAAATGATGACAGAATTTTCTTTTTTGGGTGAACTATCCCTTTAAGTATTTTAAACTGGAAGATCCAGTTATGAGTTATGTTGATTAAAAATTACAAAGTCAATTTTTTGACAAATTAAACTTTTGCATGAATAAATGTTCACAAGATCAATAACATGCATTTACCAATACATTTAAATTGTCATGCCAAGAAAACAATTGAGACATTAAAAAAACACCTTCTAAGTGACTTTTCAATCCTGTGGGTCACACAACTGTAAAAGTTGATTATGAGGCCATGCTGCACGTTATACACAATTTAAGTCCCCTATCAAATAATATGTGACCATTTAATTACAGCATATTTCCAAAAAGGTAAAACAACGATGTTGTGTGATTTTGAAGTTGGAAGAGAAAATAAGATGGCGTTTTTCACCCTACCTTTCTGAACTGAAGTACACAGATGAAGAACTAACCATGAGTGACCTCTCCAACGTGAATACCTAATGCGTGAAATCATAGACACGCATTGCAGAGCTAGTGCAAGATGAGCATTTGTGGTTAAAAAGCATATAAATGTTAATTAATATTTATAAGGCGGCTGATTGTTCCGCTAGACAAGACCCTTATTCCTCGGCTGGGATCGTGTAGAACCCTTTGAAGCTGCATTGAAACCTTCAACCCATTGATTCCCATTAAAGTTGACTATATGGAGTAAAATCCTGGATTGTTTTCCTCAAAAACCTTAATATCTTTTTAAATGAAGAAAGACAAACAACAACTGAGACTTTAAAAAACATCTTCTAAGTGACTTTTCTTTCCTGTGGGTAACACAACTGTACAAGTTGATTAGAAAGCCAAGCTGCACATTATACAAATTAAGTCCCCTAACAAATAATATGCGGCCATTTAATTAGAGCATACTTCTGTAGGATGCATTTGGACCTCGGATGCTAGAAGCACAGGGCTCTGCTTTGTCTTTTCACCTTCCTGAAATAACAGGATGTAATTACCAATATCAAGTAGGCAGCATGCTGTAGATGAGCAGGCTTTAAAAACCAAGATGCATGGTTACTAGGCAACCAAATGTGAGATTCCTATATCATTAACAGCCAAGACAAAGTTCTGAAAAAAATGGACAGTGACTGAGATGAATACAGATCTGGAGGGGGAATCTGGCCCGAGGAATAAACAAAATGGAGCTCTAAATGAAGAAGGATTAGCCAGATCTCTAGCATTTAACAAGCCAGGAGGAAACAGACTAATTTATTGCCGAATTATACAGTAGATAAACCTCTATTTCAAGCCAAATGAAACAAGAACTGTCGAAAAAGTAAATATTGTAGAGATATAGAGTCTTTTAAATGAGTGTGGATTGTGAAACTCCAGATAATTTAAACTTGGAAGAATATCTTTTTATAGTTTATATTGCAATAAACATTTGTAATTGCAAGATGGTAAAATCTTTTGGTATTACCAGCACTAATCAGCCAGCAGCTGTACAAATGAACTATTTCCATTTCAGTAACTGTATAATATTCAGAAGCAGCTACACTGACGGCCGCTGTAACTTTCTGCCACTCAGCAATCTACCTTTTATTGGAAACCCCTGCAAAGACCAGCAAAAAGAACACTTTTATCAAGCCTCGATTCTGCAGTATGCAAAGATTCTACTTTGCCTCTCTTCTTGGTTCGTCCATTACTTCTATAACTGCTCATTGAAAAACATGGCCATGTTTCATGCATATAAGAACTTCAATAATTTAAAAGGCCATCTTAAAAACCATTCGCGGTCACTTCAGGAAACCAAGGTGTTTCCAAAATGCTTGTGCATGTTCAAAAACGCAAAGAAATTGTGTGCATGCTTTTAGTTTTAAAAAGCTATTCTTTTTACCTTGTTTAAATTTACTGTGATACAAATAAATCCACAGTTTGCGTACATGCAACTTGAGGCACGCAAACTACACTAAGGTTAATGTTCCACTGAAGTGCTTTGAAACACATAGCGTTATTCTGTGTGTTGACGTAACTTCTACTGAAACAAGAAGACAGGGCGGGGCATATCAAGCAGGGCTGCACCCTTTTTTAAATAGCCAATAACATTTTGTTTATATCACAGCTTAGACCAGAGCCATCAATCGTAGTAAAGCCACATTTAACAGCGTACGACAGCCACAATATCATCCATATCTCTATAAAATATAGCATTCTCGTAGAATTCAAATGGGTCCGATACGTTTTGTGGTCTGTGCCGATTCATGGATACGATCTTCTACATGCCATTCTGTCTCTAGCCCAGAGTTCTAGCGATTTTTCACAAAATGTATGAATTCCTACGAGCCATTTCATACAAATTCGTACAAATTAGCCACCCTGTAAAATATGTAAGAATTGTAAGAATGTAAGTTAGAATACCTGAAGTATATAAGCACTGAAATCTGTTTCATTTTTTGCAGTCGATGATGCTGACGTTCTCCTATAGACCAATTTGTAGTAGACGTCAAAGTCACCTCATTTGCAGCTGTGTGTACATTGTGGTGGCAGAAAAACACTGGTAACAAGTGGAGTGAAGCAGGAAAAATCCACCGAATAAGAGATATTGATGTCAGAGTCAGAATGCACATAATTGTTATAAAATACTGACGTCAAAGACGCTATTTGAAGCTAAACACAGACGTTTAAACGGACAGACTAATAGATGAAACCCACTATGATTACTCTATTTTTAAAGCATAAATTTGATTTAAACAATAGGTATACATAACATTCACATATGCTGTTAATAGGGAACATATTACATTAGCCCTACAGTTACAGCATGAAATATCTCACATTTTATTTTATCTCACAATTCTGACTTTTTCTTGTTTTTCGCACAAATGCAAGTTTATATCTCATATTTTGGACCTTATAACTCTATTTGATGCAACAATAGCAAGTTTGTCCATTTTGAGGAAAAAAAATGCCAGAATATAAACTCGAAAGAGAGAATGAGGACTTGATTTTTCTTATTAGAATTGTGAGATATAATCTCGGAATTGCGAGAATGAAGCACAAATTTTGAAACACATTCATACATTCATGCATACGATCTGCTACCTGCTATTGTGTCTCTAGCCCAGAGCAGACAACATTATTTCATGACCAATTCGTACATATGTTATGAGGTGGCTAATTCATATGAATTTGTACAACTTTACTTGTACGATTTTATACGTTTTCTGTGAGGGGTAGGTGTAGGGGAGTGGCTGGGGTGGTCATTTGTACGAATTCCTATGAATTTGCAAACTCTTAAAATACATGCGATTTTTCACAAAATTAGCCACCTTGTGAAATATGTGAGAACTGCCGTGAGATATTAGCATATTAAGCATATTTACACTGTCTGAATCATTCCCTGTACCCTATATAGTGCACTTTGTGAAAATGCCATTGATTCACCATACAGAAAATACAAATTCTGCTATCAATGTCAAATGCTGAAACATTAATTCATGCATTTATGACCTCACGGTTAGATTATTGTAATGCTTTATTGGGTGGTTGTTCTGCTCGCTTAATAAACAAACTCCAGCTGGTCCAAAATGCAGCAGCTAGAGTTCTTACTAGAACCAAAAAGTATGATCATATTAGCCCGGTTCTGTCTACACTGCACTGGCTCCCTATTAAACATCGTATAGATTTTAAAATCTTGCTAATTACTTACAAAGCCCTTAATGGTTTAGCTCCTCAGTACCTGAGCGAGCTCCTATCACATTATAGTCCCTCACGTCCGCTGCGTTCTCAAAACTCTGGCAATTTGATAATACCTAGAATATCAAAATCAACCGCGGGCGGGAGATCATTTTCTTATCTAGCGCCCAAACTCTGGAACAATCTACCCTACAATGTTCGGGACGCAGACACACTCTGTCAGTTTAAATCTAGATTAAAGACCCATCTCTTTAACCTTGCTTACACATAACACATCAACATATTCTTATAATTCAAATCCGTTAAAGGATTGTTAGGCTGCATTAATTAGGTCAACCGGAACCGGGAACACTTCCCATAACACCCGATGTACTCAGTGCATCGTCAGAAGAATGGCATCTACGCTAATATTAGTCTGTTTCTCTCTTATCCCGAGGTCACATTAACCACCAGATCCAGTCCGTATCCAGATCAGATGGTCACTGCAGTCCCCCGGATCCAGTCCGAACCCAGCCCAGATGGTGGATCAGCACCTAGTGACGACCTCTACAGCCCTGAATGTCATCGGAGTCCACATCAACTAGATGAGCCCCAGAGACGGATCCACAGTGAAGACCTCGTCACCTAGACGGCTGTCGGCACAAGACCACGGGACCTTTGGCCAGAGGAGAACTGGCCCCCCGACTGAGCCTGGTTTCTCCCAAGGTTTTTTTCTCCATTTGTCACCGATGGAGTTTTGGTTCCTTGCCGCTGTCGCCTCTGGCTTGCTTAGTTGGGGACACTTTCTCTCAACACAATATTGCATTTTATTTTATTGTTTTTGATTAACTACCTGTACCTAAAATGTGAGTGTTTACTGTTGCCTTTGGCATTGTTGATGTACTGTTTCCTATCTAATACTGTACAGCCGCCTTGTCACAATTCTGTATTGTTAAAGGCGGTATATAAATAAAGGTGACTTGACTTGACTTGACTTGATCAAATGACCAATTTCAGCCACAGCTTCAGCATCTATTTACGTGTAGGGGCCAGAATGCTTCGGATTCTAGTGGGAAATTGATTGGAAGGAAAGTTTAATGAGAAGCTGAAGCGCAGGGTGATGTCATCAATATCGTTGATCCATATTAGCAGAAGTTAGAAAGTATAAATTCTGAATGTTTATACCTTGCAAATTTTCTCATTGTTTTGGAGCACACTAGCTTTTAGATAACCTTAAGGCTAACAAATTCATACTAAAAGCCAAAAAACGTTTGATTTAATGGGGACTTTAATAGATGAGGTTCAACCTTGTGAACAATTTTATTACTAACAAAAACTACCCCTATAGTGGCCTGCATGATCCTGAAGCCCTCAGGAACAGTTAGCTACCGGAGGAGGGCAATTTTGCAGTTATCTAAATCATACGCTCTGTAAGTGCTCCGGATGAGCGAATGAGAAATGTATGAGTCTGTCTACTAATGAGCGCTGCTTAATGCAGGTAAGAAAAGTCCTGCAGAGTCTTGAGCAGTAATGACATCTCCCTGATTCAACCAAACATTCAATCATGAAAGACGTCCTGAGGAAGCCTTGTTAGGTCTCAAGAACCGAGTGATCTCACCTCGAGAAAAAATGAATCACATGCTCAAAGTTGATGCACAAACTTCTTATGCATGGCCATGAAAACGAGAAGTGAAAACTATTTTTAGGTCAGTTCATGCATGGGAATCAAACCCATTTACTTGCCGTTGTTAGTCTTCAGGAACACATCTTTACAATATGGAGGTGGCACTGATCCACCTTAAACTGGCAAACCAAAGCCAGTTTAACATTCCAGATCAAATTGGAATGCGTCCACCCGGAGCTTTAGGAACAACATCCTGTTGTTGGAGCTGCCAACCAGAAAAGCTCTGAGCATGTGAATTACTAGGTATATTGCATATCTAATTGCAAAAGCTTTGCACTGCTATGCTGCTGATGATACACTGAATTATTGCATAATCTGTAATCTGTAATCACATTCACAGCATCACAGCATAATCACTCTGAAAAGCCACAACTCCTCCAAAACACATGCAGACCAGAGACTAACCAGCAACACGATGAGAGACGGCGTTGGTGGAGGGACAAATGCAACACTGTCAGATTACCTCATGCCACATTCACCGGTGAGAAAACAAAGCACATAATATTACATTAATAACGCCTTCTATTCTTGCTCAGTCTGCAATAGTGTGATGAACGCGCTAAGTGAAACAGGAAAAATTGACAGAATAAGAGATAAAGTGTATTGTTGTGCCAAATAATTTTTATAAAATACTGACATCAAAAAACACCATTTGAAGCTAAACACAGACGTTTAAACGGACAGGCTAATGGATGAAACCTACTATGGTGACTCTACTTTTAAAGCATGAATTTCATTTAAACAATAGGTCTACATAATATACACATATGCAGTTAATAGTAAACATATTACATTAGCTCTACAGTTTCAGCGTGAAATACTATTTAAATCTTTAACATTTTAATTTTATCTATTTTATGATTTTCTTCTCTCACAAATGCAAGTTTATATCTCGCATTTTAGACTTTAAAACTCGATTCTGAGGAGAAAAGATGCTAGAAATGTGGGATAAAACCTCAAAATTGATTTTTCTTATTAGAATTGTGAGATATAATTTTTGTGAGATATAATTGTGACAATAAAGTCAGAATTTTTAAATATAAACTCAAATTTACCTTTTTTTATTCTTTTATTCCATGGTTTCCATACACTGCCTGAAAACTGTTATTTTCTGCCACCAGATAGGCTCTACCCACAAAAAAATATTATCACTGTTTGCAAACACCGAATTGGTCTATATCCTCCCCACCCCACCAGGTTGGCCCCCGTCCATCCATAGGCTGACTTCATCTTCAGGCAGGATCTGCCGAATCTGCATCCCCCATGATCAGGACTAAGGATGAGACCTACGCCAAAGAACTTTTCAATACAACTACACATGAATCACTGTAACTCACTACCATCTGTTAATACTTTACGGAATAAATACCATGCAATTGTTCACTTTCCCTCTG
Organism: Cirrhinus mrigala; assembly: GCA_036247105.1. Taxonomy (NCBI): domain Eukaryota; kingdom Metazoa; phylum Chordata; class Actinopteri; order Cypriniformes; family Cyprinidae; genus Cirrhinus; species Cirrhinus mrigala. Next base: position 5,926,147 of record CM070009.1, read on the forward strand.
AGTGTTTCTAAATTGAACTACGCCTTCCACAGATGACATGAATACATTTAGACCACTTAACTTAGTGATTTCTATTGGGATGTGAACAGACTTTCAGCCAGTATAACAAAAAATGCTACTGAAACAAATCACCTACCATGCCTTTAAGCCAGTACTTTAGTTTCTCATACTGGGGACCAACATTTAAAAAACAACATACACTGGTGACCAGCTATGATCAGTTTTCAGCTGAACTGATATAAAATATTTAATACCACAAGAAGGTACAACCAAAATCCCTTTAATGTTAGTCCATTTTGCGGCCCCTTTGGTAACTCCCTTAGCAGCTATTTTCTATATACTGTAGGTAATAGGTATCAGCCTACAACCCCTGTCAATCTGAATGGGGTAAAATACTCCGAAAATACTGATTAAGCTTACAATAACATCACATTTGAAAATTCTGGTAACATAACCGGTAGTTCTAGCTGAAGTCAGGTAAAAAGCTGATTTCAACAACCCAGGTTGTTGCCTATGTCGACATTTCTTCAAAATGGTATTACTTTGTTTCTTGCTTGCTTTTTATGACACTTTGAAAGTGAAAAGTTCAGTAAGTGGTGCCAAAAATGTGTTCAGCTTTAACTGAAACAGACGAATGGGAAACTATGAATCTCAGTGTTTGTTGTTGTATGTATCGTGGCAGTTTGGCATAGAAATATCTGGTAAGTGGCACTGAAAGTTAACTCTCCATTGCGTTTGATATCATTAACAAAAGCAAAACATACACAAAAAATGCATTTACTGCATCAACCATGCCATTGTAGCTTGCTTCTATACAAGCTCTTTTGTTGTGATTCACAGGAGCTTTGCTAGTACACTGCTATACCAGGTGAGTTACCGAGCAAGTTTACTACATCAGAAAAGCATGCACTATGGTAAAATAGTTTATTTTAAAATAGGTCATAAGATGGTTTTGTGCAAGGAACAGCGAGAAAATATATTTTTATTAGCTGTGTGTTATCTGCGTTGTCTTGTTTAATAAACTCAATACACCGAAATCCTTGCCATCACGACCTCATTTATTGGATCTGGGTAACACAAAACAGGCAAATTGAGGACTCTTGCAGCAAATAAAGCAGCGCACGGCAGCAATGCATAACGCTGAGAAAGATATAAATAAGATTGCATTTGTTAAGCAAAACTGTTAAAAGAAAGGAAACTGATCAACAAAACGTGTGTGTATAGATCACAGAGGGACTTATAATTACACTTATATAAGTATATAGTGTAAAATCATCTAATTGGTCATCTATAGGTCTAATTGAATCACCACACAAACTGTTGTGAACTACCGCTGTGAACTTATACGCAGACTGGGAAGAAGCAACGTGTGCCGACTCCCCAAATCAGCATGGCTGCCAGATACACACAGGAAATCCAAATAAGGTCATGACAAGTGGAATCACAAAATATGCTCTAAAAAGCACACCTGCTATATTAATTCATAATCTGCCCCAATACATAATTTGTGTGAAAAGGAATAAAAGTTGTTGGTGTTTTGTTCGGTGCTGATATCCTTGTGGGCAGTGCTCCGACATACAGTGTCGTTGCGCTACAGGCGTCCTGAGTTCGAATCCCGGCTCGTGGACCTTTCCCGATCCTGCCCCCTTCTCTCTCTCCCACTTCGCTTCCTGTCAGCTAATGATCTGTCCTATCACAATAAAGGCAAAAAGGCAAAAAAAAAAATCTTTCAAAAAAAAAAAGTTGTTGGTGTTTTACTGCTGCTAGTGCTTATAGTGGGGAAAAACAAGCAAACAATAAGTATAATAATAATGAATAAATTCTAATTACACACAAATTACAGTTTAATTCTGCTTTCTAGTAACTGGTTGGAAATCAAATAATTTGTATCATGACAACTCTCTGAAGATTTTATCATTTGACAGTGTTAATGTATTCGGTCTTGGCAAACAGATCTGCTAAGATGCTGAACTGTTGCTGCTGTTGGTTATTGCTGTTGTCGTAGATTATTGCTGCTGCTGCAAGTACAGAAACTGCCAATACATATGCGATACATATGCACAAGTATCATATATATTTACCCTTAAATGCATACCTCGGGTCTTTAGCAACCCGGGACGTCATTTACTACCCTCTCCCTCCTTTTTTTTAAAGTCTGACATCAGCTTTCTTAGTATTCCTCAATCTATTCATTATAAACAATAAAAAAAAAAAAATTATACAATATAAAAGAATGTTTTCTGATTAATTTTTTTTTTGCTAGAGACCCGAGGCGTGTAATAGTGTAAGTATATTTTTCGCGTGCAAAAATACGTAAATATCTGACGACTAAATACATGCAATTCACCATTATTCCTCGAGGTGGCACTGTTTGATAGACAATAATGACGTGATGTTTCACTCGTAATTATCGCAGGCTTAAAACAAAAGAATATCATCAGCAAAAACTGAATTGGTTTGAATGGCTTTACTGCAGAGCAATTACTGTATGCAATAAAATATAAATATTACTGTTATTTGATGGTGGATGTGGTGAATAAGCTGCCAGCGATCAAACTATTGATTTTGAAGTCAGTGAAAACGATAGTTTTGTAAATATGGTTGAGATCGTGAATATGAGCCAGATGCTGAATGTACTGTGGAAGTGTGCTCCGACGATGACGGCGATGGTAAAATCATCTGCTCAAATTGAACCCCTCTAAGTGTCAAAAGGTAATGAAATAGGCTTTATTTTATTCTTCTGTAACTGTTCTTAAAAAATATCAAAAAAAATTTTTTACTATCGCAGCAGTTAGAGATCTATCCGTGCTGGATATATACGTCTGGGTCACTAAAGACCTAAATATATAATAATGATTGGCGAAAGAGTCATGCATTTAAGGGTTAACCCGTATCAGATCTATACAGGTGGAGCTGGGGAAGGTGGAGGGTTTCAGAGGAACTCTGAAAGCGGGCTGCGAACTGCTCTAGTGGATGATAATCAGCTATTTAAATCTAAAGCAGCAAGCTTATTGGCTTGCAACATGAACCAATCAGCTTGTGCCAAGTAGTTTAACACTGTGAATATTGTCAGCTTTCATTAACGACCCATCAGCCTGCGCTCTAGATTTTCATGACAGAAATTGGCAATAATCTTTCTTACGGCTGCCATACTGAATGTTGCACTTTTTCCCAATCATCTTTTATCTAAGTGCTCTGTCCAATCTTCATTATACTGTCTTTAGTTTTACCTAGTTTTAAAAGTTATTTTTCAGAGGGCATGCATTCTGACACACAGCTTTGAGAAGTCACACATTCCCATGAACAAACTCATCAGAGAAAGCAACAGCCTCTGCTCAATAACCCTAGTCAATCTGGGTTCGATTTGCGACTGCAAATGCCTGCTTGTGGTCAGAAGGACGTCATGAGAAGCCTGTGTGCCAACTCAGCGGTAATGTATTCCGGCTTGAGAGTGTGTGTTTTCTGAGCCAGGCAGAGGGGCGAGACAGATTGACAGAGACAATGAGTGCGAAAGAGGACTGTCCATTCCAAACAGTGGATTGTTGGGGTAATTGGACCGTGCATTAGAGAGGGGCCGCCTGCCCTTAATTGCTCTACAGACATCTATTACTGCACAGCAACGAGTATTATTTCAAAAGGCCTGGGCTTTGGAATAAGAGCAGGGAGAGAGAGTGAAAAATAGGGAAGAGAGAGAGAGACATAAGTGGAAAGTGTGCTGGTGGCTACAAGGATCTGACACTAGAGGTCTCAGCTAATATATTCTGTTCTGGAATGTTCTGGAATCTGTAGAAAGAATCATGATGTGCTGTATTTACTTCAAAATTGCTTTCTGACATCATCACAGGAATCATTCGGATTGTCTGACTTAAATAAGTAGTTATATGAGTAACTCTACAGCACATCTCAAACAACATACATTAATGTTAACGAGTTTAGGGATGGTAAGATTCATTAAATTACATCAAATGTTTTAATACTGTGCTATTTTATCATTCATCTTGGTTGGAGCAGGTTCAAATTAAAGGCCTGGAACTTTATACTCTATTTTTAAAATTCCAATATAAAATGAAATGAAAAAATATTTCTAGAAGACCAAAAGAAAGGCTACTTAAACCGTAGGTGGTCTATTGCAAGTGAAAGCTCCTATCAGTCATCCACTCTCTCTCACTGCAGGGGACTGATCACTAGTAACCAGTGAACGCACACCAGCTTCTGGCACGAGTTTAGTCTCACTGCTGCTGACATTGCACACCTGCACGCCCCCAGAGACACTTGGGTATAGGCTGGAGGAGAGAAGAGAAGGAAGGAGGACCTCTTTATAGAAGCGTTTCCCATCTAATTAAAAACTAGGCCACTGCGGATACATAGACGAAGAGACGCCATGATGTCTGAAAAAAGACACTGTCCCTGTGACTTACATCAAATATAGGCTAGGCTAATGATAGAGCTACAGTAGCGGGGCTAAAGACTCAGCTTCTGAGTCCAGGCTGGCACACACTGACCCTGCCTGTGTTTTAGGACAAGTTTTAGAACTGGAAATACTTTCGAGGAGGCGTCACATTGTCTTCACGGCAAAGAATGATGACGCTGGAGAAACAGTATATAAACTCATCCACTGGACTATAGAGATGACAAATATATTGGAAAGAGACTATGCTGGTATAGAACAATGTTCATCCAACAAGCCACCAATACCAAAAGAAGATAATTGCTCTGTTAGTGAGCTGCCTTCTTGTCCACTGCCTGCTTCTAGTTCAGCACCCTAACCAAAAACCAAAACTATGATTATTATAAAACTACTTGCGTGAAACAATCACTTTTCAATTAGATACAGTATAATGTTCTTTTGGTCACTTGTCTGTATTGAATGAATTATTTTTATTAATTTGTTTCTCAACTCCGCCCACTATTTTTTTTCTAAAGAATTTGACGCAATGCATTCTAGGATGCTGGCTTAGAATTTGGCCAAAACAAGGTATCAAAGATGGCAGCATAAATTTGCCTCCCTTATGATGCTTTAAAGGGATGGTTAACCCAAAAATTTAAATTGAATAAAAATATTAAAATTAAAAAAGAATAAATTTACTTACTCTCATATCCTTCCAAACAACCTATAAGACACATGTTCAGGACATATATATATATATATATTATATATATATATATATATATATATATATATATATATATATATATATATTAACCTGCTTATCAAGCACGTTTTTTTTTTGGTTTGTTTTTTTTACGTTGCTGTAATTTTTTTTTTTAAGTTGTAAATAAAACTTGGATAATACTACAGTAGATTTTGCAAAAAAATACAGTAATTGTACAAGAATATTATTTTTTAATACTTTGTAATACTTTGAAATTTGATGATTTAATGTTAGTGCTGGGCAATGATTAATCGCGATTAATCACATCCAAAATAAAAGTTAGTGTACATAATATATTTGTGTGTACTGTGTATATTTATTTTGTATATATATAAATACACAAATGCATATATATATATTTAAGAAAAATATGTTATATTTATATATTAAATATATTTATATAAAATATACTTTATATAAATATAAATATATACATGTAATTACATGTAAATATTTTCAGAATACATACTGTATGTGTTTGCTTCATATATACATAATAAATATACAAAGTACACACACATATGTTATATAAACAAAAACTTTCATTTTGGATGCAATTAATCGCAATTAATCGTTGCCCAGCACTAGTTGTGCTTGCTTTTTTAAACAAATTTGTTTACAATTGTTTAAAATTGTTTCTACACAATTCTTTTTTTCAGTGCCTGTTTGATGTGAATTGATCATTCAGTTTTGTCATATAAAGCAATCATGTTTCTACAGAAGAAATTCATTAAACAAATCATATTAACGAATCAAGCTTGAATCATATTAATTACTTTGACTATGGCTTTTTAAACATTTTTGTAGCTTGGAATTTTTGGTTGCATGCTCAGGTTCACTGGAAAAAAATATGCCTTTAACTACATTTTTGTAAAACTTTTGCAAAATGTACCTTTACATACAATTCACTGCAGACTCCAGCTAAAATTTACTCTAGCGGCAACTTTCATAGTTTTTTTTACAGAAATTTTAATTACAGTGGCAGATGAAGAGCATTAACTTTTTAGCGTCACTCACCGGACCTCTTCATTTTCTGCCTCAGCACACACAACACACAACAAAACATTGTCAGATTTAGGTTTATCTGTTTCAAACTGAGCAATTTTAAGTCAATTACACTTTTGTACAAGATGCATATTGAGCCACAGTGGAAAATGCCTAGGTTCTCTGCAGAGACAATTCAGCAGAATCAAGAAGCTAACAAACAAAAAGAACTTTAGCATGAATAATGGATCCAAGTCTCAATCTGATCATAAGATTTTACTACCTAGTTTGCTTTTCTGTATGCTACAGGGAAGCCCTGTTTGATTGCTTTGTTTAAACTCCTCACTATGTCCTCACAGGCCTTTTGACGTATTATTTGGCTCCAAATTGCAGTATGTGTAAATGATCAACAAAAGTACCACCATGAGTACTAGTGACAGATGTTTACCACAAGGCAATGATTCTAGCCTTCGAATAAACTACACTTCAGACCTCAGTTTACTCAAGTGTGGTTTCACATCAACTAAGGGTACATTTACACGACAACAATGTGCTAAAAAAACAGAAAAGCTTTACTTTGCGTTTTTCACATATAATGTGACACAGATAATGTTGTCAAAACTATCAACATTCACATGGATTCAAGGCCCAAGTACAGTAGTTTTTTTTACACAAATGCAAGCATACACACACAGTGTAGCCTTTTAAAATATGGTCTATTTTAAGTGTACACGAACGCAGGCGGTCAATGCATTCTAGAAAGCTTCATCTTTGTCCAGTGTCTGCGCTATGTTTCTCCAGAAGTTATATCTGATAAAAATGTTTTTGGACTCTTTGATGCTAAAGTTGTTTGTTGTTGTCTCCGCTATTTTGTTGTTGTTGTTCCGTCTCTTTAGTCTCATTTTCCATTGTTAAACAATGGCTCAGGCCAGTGCTGCCACCTTCAGGAACAAATGATTAGTGCAAAACTAAGTCAACGCACATGTGCAGCCTGCGCATACAAAGTCACAAAAAATCGCCAGTTACAAAAATCGGGTTGTGCACGTACATCACACGAACTGTATAAGGATCTTTTTTGTGAAAAATAAAGTATACTTTGGCCTGTAGACACTCTATTATGCATGCCAGGCCATTAGCTGGCAATGTCACTTTGTAAAGAAACATTAAACATGTAATACGCACCGTTTTCACAAATTCGTGTTTTTGTAGTTTACACAGAAACGATAGCAGTATCGTTTTCAAAAACGCGCACTTTAAAACCCGTTTTCGAAAGTTTGCATTTTCAGGCCCCCAAAACGCTGTTGCTGTGTGACGGAATGTTAGTTAAAAAGCTTTTAGTTGATGTTGCATAAACTATATATATAGATTTTGCCCTCTGCCAAAAGTGTTTGCTTTGTAACAAATAATCGATCAATGAGACCAAAGATTGCCCGTTAGATTTATCCAAAATGAATTATATCTCATGTTTAACCACTACAGAGACATCAGAACCAGTGGTAAATTCCAGAAGATCTGGCCGAGGTAAGGATGCTTTCGGCAGGTTCATGAGTGCTAAATGGCCCCTGATGCCCTGGAGCTCACATCTCCCTAAACATCGAAGAAAATTTTATCTTTATTAACAAACCACATATTTGAAGTCTGAACAAGACTTCAAATATGTTCTCACCTAAAAAAACTCTTAAAACAACATTCCATGACACAAAAACATAATTTTTTTAAAATTATAGTGGATTTGTGTGTGCGCTATGACACTCGCTGTGAGAAATCCCACAAGCAGAGTGCTAAAAACTGAACGGTTGGAGTTCCGATATCACTAGAATATCACACTCCTATCAGCCAATCAGATTCAAGGACCAGAAAGAACTGTTGTATAAATACAGTCTTAAAAATAAAGGTGTTTTAAAAGGTTCTTCACAGCGATGCCATAGAAGAACCATTTTTGGTTCCACAAAGAACCATTCAGTCAAAGGTTCTTTAAAGAACCATCTTTAAAGATCTTTAAAGAAACCTTCTTTCGCCACAAAGAACCTTTTGTGAAACAGAAAAGTGTTAAAGGTTATTTATGAAACCATTTAGACAAAAAAGGTTCTTCTATGGCATTGTGAAGCACCTTTATTTTTAAGAGTGTTATTTATATATGTATATAACCACTTACTGATGGTCGCATTCTAAGGTAGTGTTTGTTGTGTGTATATAAGAAAGGATTCCCCTGCAACGTGTGGGCACTTCCTGTTGTGGGAGCACGTTTATTACGCAGGGCCATTAATCAACATACACACTGTTTCCAACCACTCTGCTGATGGTGAAAAACACACACAACTCTATAAGCAAGTACGACGTACTTAGTAACAACAAGCTGGCAGTTCTGAAGGAAGAGGGAGGCTGCCATACTTCCTGAGAGAAAGAAAACACTACAGGCAGTGCACAACCCAAACCCCACCAAAAACCCTCACAAACACTCACTGCCACAAAAACATGAATGAGAAGCCTATAAATATAGTCACAATGAGAACAGGGAGAAAGAGCACAGATACTGGCCCCTGAGCTAGACAAACACAAACACACATACACACAGAGCAGGGGGTTGTCATTTTCATCACAGTGGGCAAGAGGAAATGTGATTTACAAATGATGAGAAATTAAAACAGTGGGGAGGCTGGGTGACACAGCTATAAAAGCATCTGGACAAATGTCAAATGCATAAATATAAATATATACACTAGGGCTGTGCAGTATAGTACATACAGTGTGGTTATAGAAATGTTTGTTAGATACAACATGAAGAATCGTTTCAAACATGCCTCGTCCAAACAAAATTTGGTTTGAATCACACTATCATTTAAACGTTTGGGGTCAGTAAGATTTTGTAATGTTTTTGAAAGTATCACTGTAAAAACATGTTGAGTCAACCTAAAACAATTTGTTACCTGGCTGCCTTAAAATTTTAAGTTTAGTCAAGTCAAATAAGTTTAGTCAACTTGAAATGACAACTTTTGATATTTGTGTTGACTAAACTTACAATTTTAAGGCAGACAGGTAACAATTTATTTTAAACTGAAGCCAATTTTTTTTACAGTGCATTTATTTGATCAAAAATACAGTAGTATTACAATAGCATTACAAATAACTGGCTTCTATTTGAATATATTTTAAAATTTCATTTATTTCTGTGATGCAAAGTTGAACTTTCAGCATCATTATTCCAGTCTTTAGTGTCACATGATCCTTCAGAAATCATTCTAATAATGTTGATTTGCTGCTTATTTCTTTTTATATTGAAAACAGTTGTGCTGCTTAATATTTTTTAGGATTCTTTGAGGAACAGAAAGTTAAAAAACAGCATTTATTTTAAATAGAAATCCTTTGTAACATTATAAACATCTTTACTGTTACTTTTGACTCATTCGATGGGTAAATGTTGAATAAAAGTACTAATTTCTGTCTTACCACCCCCAAACTTCTAAATGGTAAGCCATTTGTTTAAAATGTTGGGTTTTGTTTTGCGTCTGAGTCTGCTGTTATATAATGTAAGACTTATGATTCATATGTGACCCTGGACCACAAAACCAGTCATAAGTAGCATGGGTATATTTGTGGCAATAGCCAAAAATACATGTATGGGTCAAAATTATCGATTTTTCTTTTATGCCAAAAAATCATTAGGATATTAAGTAAAGATCATGTTGTACGAAATATTTTGTAAATTTCCTACCATAAATATATTAAAACTTAATAGTGATATGCATTGCTGAGAACTTCATTTGGACAACTGTAAAGGTGATTTTCTCAATATTTTGATTTTTTTGCACTTTCAGATTCCAGATTTTCAATTAGTTGTACTGTATCTTGGCCAGGGTTGCCAGGTTTTCACAACAAAACCCACCCAATTGCTACTCAAAACTAGCCCAGTAGAGTTCTGAAGGGGGTCCTCAGTAAAAACCACGCTCCGGAGGTAAAATAAACTTTTTTTTGGCAAAAAAAAATTGACCCTAATGACTGGTTTTGTGGTCCAGGGTCACATATGTTAATAAATACATTTATCTTTGAGTTTTCGTCCATCAAGTATTGAAAAAATAAATAAATAAATAGATAATCAAATGACTAAAAATACATAACAATATGGAAGGAACAACAACTGTAATTTCCATATCATGTCAACTTTAAAGCAAAAAGCAAGCATTGAACACCAATATGAAGACAGATCTGAATGTGATTGGCTTGAGTGCATACATAAACAAAAATAAGTCAATCATATCACAGGAAGTAGTTATGACAATTGGATTCAAATATGGTTAAAATATATGTATGTGTTAAAAACAGTTTACAATAAGATCAGTAACACACATTAAGAAAAGTCTATTTTAATTTCATGCTGACCCTAAATAATCGCAAAGAAAAGAAAAATGCTGTTAATAATGGATAACAAGTCAGTGACGTAACAAGAGTCATGGATCATCTCTTACACTGCATTTCCTCTGCACAAGTCTGTCAAGGTCATGAACACGGTGTCTAAGTGCAACTCTCAGCTGATATCGTGAGATGAGTCCCTGCACTTCTAATACTATATGACAGGAACATGCAAATCTATTTTCCAAAGCAAACATCAGTCCAGCATGCCCTCCCAGACCCTGGAACATATTATTAATGAGTCAGGACACTGTGTTGTTTAGGAAACATGTTGTTTCTCATTACTGCACAGCTACAGACAGAATGCCACAGTGGGCCGCTGCCACAGTTCCCTGGACATTACCAGGGAAAGGTAGAGAATACTAATGCAGGGCTTACGCACAAACACACATACACACATACACACACAATCTCATGGTCTGAGCAATGCTGGAACCGGGTTGGAGGAGCTTGGCTTGCCATTTTCCACTGGCCTGCTGATGCCAGCCAGAGGCGGTAAAAGAGAAGCTTCCCTTCCAACCACCCACAGAGAATGTATTTGAAATGATGACCCACAATGCTGTGGCATAATCACCCAGCAAGGAGCTGCCCGATAGCGACACACACCTTCTGGCCTTTCACAACGCCCTCTGCATGACAAGCTAGCCCTCCTGAAAAGAGGTATGGGTGAGCGAGGAATGTAAAGAACAATCCAAACATGTGAAAGGTCAAGCATCGCACACCCACTCCAGCATAAGCAAGATAAATAGGGCAAGCATGAAAAAAAAAAACGCAGCAACTTTTTCGCAATCCGCACTATAATGCACTGGATTTGGAAATTCTGCATTCTGAAGCAATGATGACCTTCTCCATCACTGACAGATCTTGCTGATGTACTGCACCCAACTCCTCCTCTTTTTTTTTTTTTTTCCAGAGATCAGTGTGCGATGAAAACATTGCGCCTTTGCCATTTTCCTCTCATCCGCATCCATCCACCGCATCCATCTGCATCAGCTGGCACTGGATACATGTCATTCTCACACCTCTCATTCAAATCAGCATGAGCTGATACAGCAGTGCTACATTTGATGGAAATGCATCCGGGAGGCTTGTGCAGGGGGTGTAGTGTCAGTGCCATGGCATGGGGAACCTCCGAGAGGCATTTTGCTGGAACAAATGCCTCTGCAGTGAACCCGTTACGCACAACACACGGATCCACAACCTCCAATTATGCCTGTATAATACTGGCTAATATTGCATGGGTGTGATAATGCATAACGCTATTTTAAGATGCATTGCGCAATCACTACGAGTAGCAATGCCCACTAAAAATGTTTAAACATGCATTTATATATTTAGAAAACAGTGAAAGTTTGAATGGGAAAATACATGTGAATTGGTACTGCAGTTAGGGATTCGTTCCTGCGAATAAATCAGTAAATAAATAATAAATAAACTTCGTCATGGTGTAAAACGATCGTGTTTAAGATCATAGCCGCTCACCTGCCAACAGTCTGGTTGGCGAGCTGTCGCATCCGATTGAATTGCTTCTTCATTTTTGTATATTTCTTTTTTTCTGCGTTAACACCTCGAGCGCAAAACAATCCGCATTTCTCTCAAAATAAACGGACGTAATCCGGTGCGAACATCCCCGTTATTCCCATCACACGCCCTCATTGCAAACCGAAAGAGGGTGGAAATGTCCTAAGATGCGTATTTCAGTGCATTTTTGCGCTGCTGCTCGGCTGAGATGCTGCTGGGCGATTCTCACATCGGCAAAGTGACAGCAGCGGAACGACGCGGCCGAGGTGCAGCATGGGAAGTGTAGTCTTATTACATGCGATCCATGTGCTGAGCGCTTTTTATTTAGTTCGGTGGACAGACAGCTATGCAGTGGAGCGGGTGGCGTTTGGTCTGCACTGCAGTGCAGTTCACTCGTTGCATAAAGAACGCTTTTAACGGGGTTAACCCCGAACATGCACAGCTGTTTAGCAATAGACCAATCATAAACAGCCTGGGTTCTTACCTTATTAATTATTCATGACTTTGTACACTAGCAGCAACTTTACCGCGGTATCTGAGGGGAACTATAAAAGAGTAGGCGCGTTGACATGCATGACAGCACACTGATAACTTAGCACAACAGTTCCACAACAAGGCATGAAAACATGAAATTTAAAATTAAGCTTATTTTAACATTTTTGAGAAGCCCACATGCAGAGCGAAAGCAGGTTAATGGGCAAAAAATATTTTAATTATTATCATTAGTAGTAGTAGTATTCAGATTCTGATCTTTTCAGATTGAAAGCACACAATTTAATACATTTATATGTCATACATATTGTATGGGTTATTAAGCACAATTGGGGAAAAATCTTGCATGAAAACACACTTTAATGTGTTCAGTGACTAAGAGACAGTGTCCCAAATCACGCACTATGCTGTGCACTTACTATGCACTCAGCCTTAGTGTAATTATTATATAAGATTGTTTTGTCATCCAACATTGGTGGCTAATAGCCCATCCCCCTCCATCATCCGGGCATGTGAATTGCACATTTTCTTTATGGAATTGTCATTGTGAATACACACTGTTTATAGCTAAAAATGGAATAGACTAGTGCCTAAGTAGGCAAACTGGGAAGCACCATTTTATGCTTTTTTTCCGATTTAGCGGATGCGGATGGCAGTTATTATAATTGGATGCTGGATTTCTCCAATCAGTGACTCTGGCATTGTAAATAGAATGTTTTCACAAGCTAGGTGTCATCAATAAGCCATATTGGCGGCACTTAATGTAAACAATGCTACTTAACCGAACGAAACTCAATTTTTTTTTGCTGATTATTGCTGCTGATCAATTATTGTCCTGTTCAAACAGTATATACAAATTAAAAATAAAGTGAGAAAACGCCTAAGCTGGATATAGGCTACAGCAGTCGGCTTAATTAAATGGCACAACAGGCCTCTCTGACTAAAAGCAACCAAAAAAACATTTTAAAGTGGTTAAGCAAATAATAATAATATTACAATAATAACAACAATCAGCAGGGATCCCCAGACTAATACAATTAGTGTGCCTCCTCTATTTTAAAACCCACGATCCGCCACTGATCGTAACCTAAGTGCAAACCCTCTATATAAAAATAATAATGTTAACACTGTAACAGGGATTAGGCTAATTAATTACTAACCCAGGAAAATGTATTAGCCTTATGAAACATGTAACAGAAAGCCATATTACCAAAGCCCTGTTCTCCAAAATGCCATTCAAAATGACCATATAGTAACCAAGTCAGTTAGATGCTGTAAAATCATAATATTAAGGAGCCAGGAAAAAAACACACACAAGATATTAGTTTTGCGAAGGTTATTTCCATTGGGAACTGAACAAACACCAGTCATAGTTTTGCGAATGTTAGCCTATTTATTTCCACTGGGAACTAAACACGAGCTGAAATCTGGGGCTTTACGAAGAAGACACTGCCATCTTGTGGCTGCTTTCATGTAGTTTGACCTGTATTGAAAGAATTTCCAGCGCCTTCTGACTAGCAGCTAGCAATTGCATTGTTGTCGCAGGTAAATTTCCATGATATTTTTTAAACCTTGGTATGGTTTATATTCATTAATCTTTCGGCAACTTTGTTGTAACTGGACAGTGATTTCTTTTTTCACACATTACAATAACAAGATGCTGTGAAACAAAAACAAACGAAAAGCATTTGTTATGAGAATAAGAATTTTGAATGTGTAAGTAGTGCTTTAATCTTGTGAACTGTGACTAAAAACATCATCACGAACTGTTCATCTCAATTTGTCCTTCCATAAATACTTCCATAATTTCGACTCTTTTGATTAAAGATAAATTCAAAGATGCTTTGCAAGACATGAGAAAACATTTAAAGTGTTCACGAGCTGCGTAACTCAATATGAAGATGAGGGAGATGAGAAATTAAACTTGTGGGAAGTAGAAATGAGATCTATAAACATTCTGAGACAACTAATATAAAAATAGAGGGGCGTTGAAATGGTGATGACAGGCTACCATATGGTATCATTTTAACTAAGTTACAAAGACTGAGATGATTGTGATTCACACATCTGACATAGCAGCATACAGTAGTGTTTGTTATTTGATAAAACAGATGAAATAATCCAGTACCACATACAGCAGGCTAAGGTCAACAAAACTGAAATGGTTTGACAATTTTCTTTCTTGCTTTAACATGCTGTCTATAGAAACAGGAAGGTTGTGCAGTACACATCAAAAGGCTTGTCTCTTTTTGTGAAATAGCTTTTACTTAAAAAAAAAATCCAAAACAGCCAAAGCCATTTTTTTACTCTCTATTCCTTACTGATTGCAGGAAAGAAGAAAACAAGAAAAACAAGAAAAACAAGAAAATCTTTCCATTGATGTACAGATGTATTGGACAATATTTGGCCGAGATACAACTATTTGAAAATCCGGAATCTGAAGGTGCAAAAAAAAAAAAAAAAAAAAAAAAAAAATTGAGAAAATTGCCTTTAACCCTTTAACTGTCACTCACATTTTTGAACACAGACATAGAAATGCACTATCCAGACTTACATTTTTATAATTCATGAATGAAAACATTTCTAATATGATTTTGATTTTTCATGGAAATGCAATGTCTGATTTTAAAATGCCTTTCAAAGGATGAATTTTGAGATTTTAAGTTTTGAACTGATATATAATTTCTTATGATTTCTAAAACGTGATAGGGAAAAAGGCAACAAAGAAAGTCTTTTGGACAAAGGTAAGAACTCATGTTATGATTTTTTAAGTTGCACTCTTGACATATATTAATTTCTTACTTTTCCTACACAATTTGTAACACAGAAATATGGTAAAATATCTATTTAGGAGTCTTAGACTATTCCAACGACGTATAGTTTGTCATGATTAGATTAGGATTTATTTGTAATATGGTGAAGTAATCTTAGGCGTCCCACAGAGGGAGAGTTAAAGGGTTAAAGTTGTCCAAATGAAGTTCTTAGCAATGCATATTACTAATCTAAAAATTAATTTTTGATATATTTACGGTAGGAAATTAATAAAATAACTTCATGGAACATGATCTTTACTTAATATCTGAATGATTTTTGATCATTTTGACCCATACAATGTATTGTTGACTATTGCTACAAATATAACTGTGCTACTCAAGACTGGTTTTGTGGTCCAGGGTCACACATTTAATACATTAACATTAACTAATAATAACCAATACATTTGTTACAGTATTTATTAATCTTTGTTAACATTGGTTAATAAAATAAAACTGTTCATTGTTAGTCCAGGTTAGCTCAAGTCCATTAAATAACATTAATAGATACACCTATATATGAAAATGTATTAGCAAATGTTGGAATCAACATGCTTTAGAAGTAGTTAACTAATGTTAACAAATGAAATCTTATTGTAAAGTGTTACCATTTTCGATTATTAGAAGCCACAAAACTACTTGTTCTTGTTTAAGTGCAAAATTGTGATATGTAACTCTTCAGTGTTTGGCCAAATTCTTTTAGAATTATGACCTCTCAAACTAAAAAACAACATATTTGCACTTTTAACAATTCATTGATCACACTACAGGACTGCTTGAATAAACTGCAAAACAACTACAAGGTTATTAAAATTTCCCAAATAGAACTCATACCCATTTTAGCCTAAAATCTCCATGTTGAAGAAGGTTCATGAACATTTATCATGTTATTTGTCAACTACAAATAGAACAATCAAAGCTTTTCAAAGAAACTACAAAACTAACTCACCCCTGCGTCACCCCTCCTCTGCAAACCGGCGGTTGTGCAGTCCATTAGTAGTTAATGGGGCAACAGGTGGGCAGTGCACGGAGGCCTAAGGGTTCAGAGGCCTCACTGAGTAAGTGATACTGAAAAATAGCCACTCGCTGCTCCTACCACAGGGGCCCCATTAATCTGGATGGCTGGAAATTGAGAGGACATCCTATGAGCCTTGATCTCGACCCTCTGACCCCAACTCTGTCATTCGTTTTTATTAGTCTGGAGTCAAATGTTAATCACATCTAAGCATTGACGAATCTTTTAGTGCTGCCAGACCTGCGCGGAAACTGTGGACCAGCAAACAAGCCGCTTTGGATGCTCTCCGGGCTATCTTAAATCAATATGAAAGGGGGTCCCAAGTATGTACATTCCCCAAAAAGACCCCTGCCTCTGAATTTCCTTCCGAAGCTCACTTCATCATGCTCTTGTCATACTGAGAAGAGACAGGAATGTAAGAGGGGAAAAGGTCGAAGGAGAAAAGGCATAGTGAAAATGTTACTAAAAACAAGAAGCTCATGAAAACAACACAATTAAAATTGAATGCATGAATACAAACCTTAAAATCAAGTTATTGTTGTGTCTTCATTTGACTTTGCTATCTGGTGACTAGTGATTGTCTTAAAAGTACAGGTGTAATTGAGCTAATAAAGCTGTTTCCACAAAGTTCATGACCTGTAGTACCTCTGACCTTTGCTGTTAATTGTACTACGATGTTCTGCTTTCCATTTGATCTTGCATGTACAATATATTAACATACTGCTAACCACAAAGGTGTTCCTGACATTAAAAAGATGATGTAACTACCAAGTCTGCTAGCAACCAAACTGCTATGCTAGCATTTCCTCTTCAGGTGATTAACACAGAGTGTTTTTTACATACCTGTAAAAACAGAACTTTAGCATTTCCTGTGTACAACAACTCATACTAAGTATACTTTAGCACACTTTAACTTATTATAGAAATAATAAACTATAAAATATACTAAAGTACAAAATGAATGTTTTTTGGACATTTAATTGCACGTTAATTGCTATATGGTTTGCACTTATGTCAAGATTTGGTCAGTTACCCGGATGCACGGCTATACTGGAGTTACTCGGATGTAAACAGCATGGATTGCATGGTTAATGTACTACTGAATACGTTGTTCTGCTAATTTATGCTGTCTTAACCACAGAAAAAAGCATGTGGCAGCTGCTAAATCATATAGAGAAGGACTTAGTAAGCAGGAAAAGGCACAATATTTTGACAAACTAAAATTAATAGGTGGTAAAGATACATACCAGCAGTATTAATTAAGATATTAGCCTTTTATATATATAATATTTCACCTACCTCACTGGAAATGACAAGAACAAACACAAATGTTGTCAAGATTCTTGGAAATCCTGGTTCAATTTGGCCAACCACAACGCATTTTGTTCCTCAGACAGTTTTTTGCACTCTTCTCCTTGATTTATAACTTTTGGCAGTCTATATTGCTCCAAATGTTTTTCCCAGTCCGAACGATTAGTACAGCCTAAAACATGAGAATAATTGACCATTTTCTGCAGCAGTAATCAGCAAAATACGCAAGTTTCATTTGGTTCAGTGGCATTGTTTACATTCAGTACGGCCAATATTGCCGGCTGCTGATGCGTTGTGAAAACACTATTTAGTAAGGGATAATGTGTGGCTAGCTATGAATTTTAATGCATGAAGTGAAGGCAAAAAACCACCTGATATGAAGCGTTTGCCTCCGCAGAGTGCAATAAAATCATTTAATTCACAGCTAGCTGTGTTTATATCATGATCATTTGCCAGCATTGACGAGTTAAAGCTGTTAATGATGTTTGCAGTGCGTTTTGACTGGAACGGTAAAAATGGCAGTTATTTTCGTCAGTTAAGGCTGGTTAGAGCTGCCAGATGAAATAGTGCGGTAAGACTGCGTTTATTTGAATGAATGTATTCTAACATTTATTTGAAATTTCAGAATTGTGGGGGAGAGAGAGAGAGAAAAGGAGAAAATTATCTCCCTTTTTATAAACAATGAAGCTGTGAGTTTGGTTACTTTAAAAACAGTGGTTTTACCTCCTCGTTGCTGAGGAATATAATGTAGCGATCTAGTATCTAAGCTATTTTATTAATAAAAGACACGGGGCAGCGTTAACAACACCAGCGCATTAATATACTGACTTGGTCTGTACATTTAACGGTTTTAATGCATATCTGCCAGCTAATCAGAATCAAGTATTCAGATAGAACATAGTATAAATGTGATCCTGGACCACAAAACCAGTCATAAGGGTAATAATATTTTGAAATTGAGATTCATCTGAAAACTTAATAAATAAGCTTTCCACTGATGAATGGTTTGTAAGGATAGGACAACATTTAGCTGAGATACAACTATTTGAAAATGAGAATCTGAGGGAATATTGAGAATATTGAGAATCTGAGGGTGCAAAACAAACAAACAAACAAAAAAACCCCCACCAAAATACTGAGAAAATCGCCTTTAAAGTTGTCCAAATGAAGTTCTTAGCAATGCATATTACTAATCAAAAATTAAGTTTTCATATATTTACAGTAGGAAATTTACAAAATCTCATGGGTTGGCGCCAATAGCCTTGTGGGCAGCGTCAACTCTGATCTGTCCTGTCAAAATAAAGGCAAAAAAGTAGATCTTTTAAAAAAAATATCCTCATGGAATATGATTTTGACCCATACAATGTATTGTTGACTATTGCTACAAATATACCCGTGCTACTTACGACTGGTTTTGTGGCCCAGGGTCACAAATGAAAACAAATTATAGATATAAAACTTTTAAGTCTGCATTATTACAGTGCAATTTGTAAGTGTGTTTAAGTATGTCATGAAAGTGTCCTCTATTTCATTAACATATTATCTGCAAGTATAGAGGGTTTTCACTACACGTTGTCAATTTGCCATATTGGCAGCACTGAATGTAAACACTGTCACTGGACTGAATGAAACTCGCATATTTTGCTAATTATTGCTGCTGAAAATGGTCAATTATTGTCATGTTTTGGGCTGTACTAATCGGTTGGACCGGGAAAAACATTTGGAGTATATAGACTATAGACTGCCAAAGGTTATAACAAATCAAGAAGAAGAGTGCCAAAAACTGTCTGAGGAACAAAAGGTGTTTGTGGTTGGCCAAACTGAACCAGGATTTCCAGGGCAAGAATCTTGACAACATTCGTGTTTGTTCTTATCATTTCCAATCAGGTAGGTGAAATGGCTAATATCTTAATTAATACCACTCGTATGTATATTTACCACCTATTAACTTTAGTTTGTCAAGATATTTTGCCCTTTCCTGCTTACTAAGTCCTTCTCTATATGATTTAGCAGCTCCCTCTATAGTTAAAGTGGACCTTCAATACAGTAAAGCACAGGTGAGACGGAATGCAAAATACTAAATCTGAAAGTCTTTAATCCTTGTATTTACACCATAAATCACCACTTCCCTATATGAAGTGGCTTTTTGAAATGCAAATGTTGTTATCTGATACCCTTTTCATTCTGTAAGCATTGGTTAAGAACAAAGCTAACTGGGGCTAACAGGCATAGTTGATGTTAAAGGTATCAAGTCCAGGTTGTGACCTGTAGCTGCACCCTCCTACTGTCTGCAGGGGAAGTTCAGACACAACATGTGTGATCAGCCTATACCAAGACTACTTCACAGAGAGTCATTTTACCCTCTATTGAAAAGAGGTTGTGTTTGAAGCGGCGCCTTTTACCGTCAATTAAGAACTTCATTAGCAGTGTGTTACTTCATAGACTGACTTCTAAAGCTAGTAATGTTAGAGGCCAAAAGCACTGTTATTACCAACCTGTCTGTGCACAAAACATGCTTTTAAACAAGAAAACTAGGATTAAAATGCTCTTCCAGTCTGGAGAAGAGCAGAGACCAATCTTTAAAGGTTGCTGGAGTCATGACCATCCCTTACACCTTGGCTAATGAAAACGCTGTGAAATTAGAAGCGTTAAGAATTTGCAAGTCTAAACTGGAAGGTTGTTTCTAGATGGTTTGGGTGACAGAAAATGATGGCTATCTCCACTGCTTTGAGACGCTAAATGCAGGGCAGGACGATGGACCTGATAAGCCAGCCAGACAAGTGACCTCTTCATTTGCTTTTGGCGTCTCTGTAAACATATATTTATCAATGTTTTCTGTTTTTAAAGAGCACACAATAACTGTGGGGGTGAATATGCAAAATTAAGGAAAAAACACCTTATCTGAGAAAGTGAGTTATAGGATGCTACAGTATAGGAAAAGTGCAGCCGGGATTTTCTTCAAAATATCTTGTTTTGTGTGGAAAATCATATGGGTTTGAGGGAAAATAACACTATGTTTATTTTTGATTAATCTATCTTTAAGGGTAAATATTTACAGAAATACAATTGCATGCCTGCAGTCAAATGAATCACTAACCTTGAATTCTCAGACAAAGAGAGATACTATCTTTACGTCTACATTTATCTATTTCAGACATTTAACACTGTTGTCACTTAGGCCTCCTGAGAAGCAATTTAAAACAGTCTGAGACTGCCAAAGTCAGGTTGTAGGTGACAAGTACTATCCTCAGGCATGGCCCACCCATGCAGCTTAACATCTTCTTAAATTAGCAGTGTCTAGAGCACACCTTAACACACACCTGAAGAGGAATGACCAAAGGTGTACGACAGTTTGTGTGTGTGTGTGGTTTGTAAGTGTAAAACAGTGACATAGGGCAGCTGCTCAGGAGGAAACATTAGCGTCATGTTGACATAGAGGAGAGCAAACGAAAACCAAAGTAAAGCCCTCTTTGTTTGGCTGTTTAATGATGACATTAACTGAGGCTATTCATTAAACTACATAAGACAGTTTGAGACCATATTGACCAGAGTACCAATGATGGGTGCCAGAAATCTGCTCTGCTTTTGGCTTGACAGATTAAAGAGGTGTTCGGATCATGCTTGATTAGATGAACGAAAGATGGATGAAGTGATTTGATAGCTTTTCCAGTGTATGTGGAGCTTCTTAGATCTGTATTTTAAAGGTATATTCTCAAAAAATGAATATTCACTTACCCTTTTTCTTCTATGGTAGACAAAAGATGAATTTATGAAGTATATCCTGGCCACACTGATGATAGATGGATAGGTACTGCCTATAAAGATATTTTAAATGATTTTTTTTCCTTTTTTTCTTCATAAAATCAAAGCCAATACCAGGGTTGCCAAGTTGGGCTACTTTTAAACTGTTGCCACAGGCTGACACAAAACGTGATTTCGACCGAGGTGGAACTACCTGGAAGAAGATTTTGAAGACTCCCTAAATGCAATTTTTGAGCTATTTTAGCCATTTTCCCCTGAAATGCAGTTGGGCTAGTTTTGAGTACCAGTTTGGCTGATTTTGTTGTACAAATCTGGCAACCCCAGCCTGCACTCACTAGTAACTAGTAACGTTTTTTAATTTTTCATAAAATGAAAGCCTACACCATAAGTTTGGCTAGTTGGGCGTTTAGTCTGCTTGTTGAAGTAAAACCGCCTCTCCAAAACCACCGGGAAAAAGGTTTTGACCACCAGAATGCAATTTTGGAGCAATTTTGATAGCAAACAAAATTAGCCTGCAGTGGCCAATCAAAACTAGTGACCCTATATCAAAAATATGCCACTCCCATACTTAAACAATTTATTTATTTTTTAATTTTTCATAAAATGAAAGCCTACACCCGTGTTGCCAAGTTGGGCTACTTTTAAACAAAACTAGCCTGCAGTGTGAAAAATATGCCACTCCCATACTTTTTTTCATAAAATGAAAGACTACACCAGTGTTGCCAAGTTGGGCTACTTTTAGTGTGCTGGTTGAAGTGAACCCGCCTCTTCAAAACCACCTGGAAGAAGGAATGCAATTTTGAAGCCATTTTTCCCCTAAATGTGATTGGACTGGCTTTGTTATGCAAATCTGGCAACCCTGGCCTACACTCACTAGTAACTGTTAAGCTCCAAAGAGGAGGCAAAAGCCAGCCAAAGATATATAAAAATTTCTGTGCTGTTCTGAGCTATTAATTCTTCTGAAATCTTATAATAACCTTGTGTTAGGAACATATATTTAAGTCATTATTAATGAAAATCTCTGCTCTGTGACAGGTTTTTCATTTTGGGTGAACTATCCCTTTAAGATTCGAATACTTTAGAACAAAGACAACTAGGGTTAAACACAGTGTTTAGACTAAACCATGAAAACAAATTTGACAAGGTCATTGTGAAGATCCAAATGCCAGTTTCACCCCTAGAACAGAGCATAAGCCAGTTTTTCTTATGCACCCATGCTAAAAGGTTATACAGTGGGCCAGTGTTGCCAAGTCTGCAAACAAAACTAGACCAGCAGCCAATCAAAATAGTGACCCTATATCAAAAATACGCTACTCCCATATTTAAAATATACATATTTTACAGTTACTGTGCACAAAAAGTATTCTTAGCTTAATAACATTACAGCTGAACCACAGATGTCACATGGACTATTTTAACAAGTCCTTACTACCTTTCTGGGCCTTGAATGCACCAGTTGCATTGTTGTGCAGGGTCAGAAAGCTCTCAGATTTCATCAAAAATATCTTAATTTGTGCTCTGAAGATGAACAAAGATCTCACAGGTTTGGAATGACTTCAGGGTGAGTAATTAATGACAGAATTTTCATTTTCAGGTGCGCTATCCCTTTAAGAATAGGTAGATGTGTCCAAACCATTTAATTTCATCGAAGTAAAATGTGCACTTTAGAGACCTCTGTTTGCTTCTCTCTTTTAATATTCTGTTTACGGTTAAAAAGGTCATTGTTGACTCCAGGTGATGTTTGGATTGAATCCTTCAGCTTTACAGTATTCCAGAAATATTACTTACCTCAATAACCCAGCTCTGCTGTACCTACTCAAAGCGTCTTTTTAAAAACCTCAAGATGAAAGCTCTCCTGCTGGAAGGCTCTTGAATGCTAGTAATAATCTGGCCTTATTCATGCAGAAATTTGTCATGAAGAATGCAGGCTGCCGCTTTAATTGTGTTGCTTTAATGGATGACCTTGTTTCCCTCAGCCTCTGGTTGAACTCCATTTAGATGAGACTGCAGTCTGTAATTTAAGGAAGCCTCTTATCATTTCTCTCTCTTTCCGGCCTGAGGGGACATACGGTTCACCGACGGTCACAAACTTCAGGCTATGATATGTCAGCAGGGGTAAATGCTAAAAAGAACACTGCGAACTGAGTCTAATATCATCTTAGCAATGGAAATCGATGGCAGATGTCTTTAAACAGATGTCTATTTTTGACGGTCCTGGATGAAGAGAGGTTTTATGTATCTGTATGTGTCCCTCAGCCCCCCTTTCGCCATGTTTTGACTGGGGACAGCTGAGTGCTTAAGGTGAGGGACCTCACAGGTTTCTCTTCTCGGTCCAGATCAAAGAGAAAAATAGTCTTAGCCTCTGGTGAAGTTAAAGGGATAGTTAACCCAAAAAATGAAAATGCCCCCATGATTTACTCGGCCTCAAGCCATTCTAGGCGTACATGACTTTCTTCTTTCAGATGAATACAATCAGAGTTTTAATAAAAAATGTCCTGGCTCTTCCAAGCTTTATAATAGCAGTGAATGGGAGATTTTGAAGCACAAAAAAGTGCATCCATCACAAAAAGTGGAAAACCTGTCTCTTCTTGGCTGATATCGAAAACCTCCGTCATTTTTTAAAACTAATCCTCGTTTTTTACTTCAATGTCATCCACTGGAATGCTATTTCTCATGAAAGCATATATGACAGTTAGCGGAAGCTAGAAATTATGGTTTATAAACTTTTAGTTATGGATATTTTTCTTACACAAATATTGATTCACCTCAGAAGGCTTTTATTATCCACGTGGAGTACTTTTTATGATGGATGGATGCACTTTTTGGGCTTCAAAATCTCAACAGCCATTCACTGCCATTATAAAGTAGAGCCAGGACATTTTTTAATATAACTCCAATTGTATTTGTCTGAAAGAAGAAAGTCACAGAAAGAAAGTCAGTAAAGAATCCTGGAAGAGTTTGAATAATTAATGCAATCAGTCATAATCATTGGAATTGGAATTGCACTGTGATTCTGATGCCAGACTTCAACACTGATTATTTTGGAACAATATTATTCCGCTTTATTGATTGCTGTTGGTGGGTCACGACTGTGAGGGAACTCACCGGAAACTCCCCACACTGAAGCCACTGAACATTTGCATTTGAACATTTCACCAGTTCATTATAGGTATGATAATGTAACTTGCATAATGTGGGCCATTTAGGGTCCCCTTCCCCCAACCCCTTCACCCCAGCCCCTCAGTATCTTTCACCCAGATGCCTAATTTCCTGGCAGGGAATGTCTCTTTCGCAGACAGGCTGTTCAATGTCAAAATTATGCAATACATCCTGATCAGTTTCCTGAAGCAGTTTGGCACAACTTTTGCTGAGCTATTTCTCAACAGCATTTCCAAAACGGTCAAACTCATCCCAGGATTCATTGCTGTCTTAGCGAACAGGGAACAATTGTAAAACAACCAATGAAAACTAGAAAAGTAAGGTGTGCCAAGACAAACTTTAATGTTGGCTTGGGAAAGAATTGTCTAAAAGTTTTGAAAACGCCTCAAAGTTTTAAGTTATTTAGGGCTTTGTTTGAATACTGTAAGATCTGTACAGCATTAAGAGTTGGATAAGATCACTGATCAGTTTTTGTGTTTTAAACTACACCATTTCAATGGCATTTTTTTTTTTTTTTTTTTTTTTTTTTTTGTATAAAGGAATTGGTCATTAACCCTCATTAGTGAAGCAAATGGCATTTTATTCCAAGGGAGTTTTACAGAAATAATGTTTTTGAAATGATCCCCACAGTCAGTTACTGTTAATTTTCCCTTATTTGGGAAAAATATGACATTAAACAAATAATATCAAGCTATCCAGACATGTTCTTTGAATATAAATGCCTTGATAAAATAATGTTTACTTGCAACCCTAAAGTGCATAAAAACATCGGTTTTGAGACGTATTTGGGTTCTGTATTTAGCCTGTGTTGCTAAATCAACCGTCACATCAAGTAGATGAATTACATCTGGACTTCTTCACAGTGGTTACTGAGACTGATTGTGGTTCATTGTAAACTGGAAGCTGACTGAAAAAACTCAATTATCTATCTATCTATTTATCTATCTATCTGTCTGTCTATTTATCTATCGCTCTCTCTGTCTGTCTATAGATCGCTCTATACGTAGATCGCTTTGTCATTCTGTTGCTCCGTCTGTCAATCTATCGCTCTGTCTCTCTGTCTGTCCATCTATCACTCTATCTGTAGATCGCTCTGTCTGTCTTTCTGTCTATTGCTCTGTCTGTCTACAAATCCCTTTATCTGTAGATCACTTTGTCTGTCCGTCTGTCTGTCTGTCTATCTATCTATCTATCTATCTATCTATCACTCTGTCTGTCTGTCTATAGATCGCTCTATCTGTAGATTTCTCTGTCTGTCTGTCACTCTGTCTGTCTCTTGATCTATCGCTCTGTCTATCTATCTATCTATCTATCTATCTATCTATCTATCTGTCGCTCTGTCTGTCATCACCAGTGTTGGGCAAGTTACTCTGAAAATGTAATTAAATTACTGATTACTCCTTTTAAAAGTAATCAAATTACTCTTCTGATTACTTTATTTCAAAAGCAATTAGTTACATTACTAGTTACATTACTTTTTTTCTGTACATCCACGAAATTTGCATGAAATATTAAGTTTGTGTGTTGCCTAACATCCCAGCAGAAACGCTCCCGCTAAAATATTTGTTATTAAAGCATCAACATTCACTATTATTTTTACTAAAAGCAACAGGCTGCTGCGTGTGTGGTTGCAGAATGCACGGCATTTCGAGCGGTGAGTGGATTCTCTGATGGTCCATTGCAACGCGTGTTATAAATAGAAACCTTATGCGTGTTCTATTTTGCGGGAGTCCCGCAAATAATTTTTTCTATTGCTTCCCGCACACACATGAGTCTCTGCCTGCCTGCACCCGCACCCGCATCCGCCCATCAAGTCTTGTCCCGCGCCGCTCTCTGTTGCGTCGAGTCTAGCAGGAGTGCAGGTCTCTAATCCACTGGCACTGGACTCGACGCAACAGAGAGTGGCGCGGGACAAGACTTGATGGGCGGATGCGGGTGCGGGCGCGGGCAGGCAGAAACTCAAGTGAAGACAATAGAAGTTGATGCGTTACCGTCCGCACCCGGTACATTCTCAAGAAGTTTTAATGTGCCGTGCTGCCCTTTCAGGTGTTTTAAATTGGATATGGAGTTTTTCACGGTTGAAAAGGTTTTCTTCCCCTCTAATTGACAAAGCTCAATAATGTTCTTGCCTTTGACAGAAATAAACTCAAAATAATGATTGTATTTACAGCTACAGAACGCGTACTTTTCTCTCTCCATGCTGACTTTGTTTTCATTGGTAGTGTCCGCCTCACAGGCGTTTACCAGTCAAAGTAGGTCTCAGGTAGAGGACGTTGCGTGTGCTAGCCAACACCCTTTTTACAATCTGATGATAAAACGCATTCCGTCGGCAATGATGTAACGCAGCGGTAACGCATGCTTGTAACTATACTCTAATTACACATTTGGAAATTATAACGCGTTAAATTACTCCATTACTGAAGAAATAATCAAATTACAGTAAGGCCTTACAAAGTAATGTGTTACTGCCCAACACTGTCTATCTATCACTCTGTCTGTCTCTCGATCTATCGCTCTGTCTATCTATCTATCGATCATCTATCTATCTATCTATCTATCTATCTATCTATCTATCTATCTATCTATCACTCTGTCTGTCCGTGTATAGATCGCTCTATCTGTAGATTTCTCTGTCTGTCTGTCACTCTGTCTATCTATCTATCTATCTATCTATCGATCATCTATCTATCTATCTATCTATCTATCTATCTATCTATCTATCTATATATCGCTCTGTCTGTCTGTCTATCTATCTATCTATCTATCTATATGTGGTGTCAATGTTTTTGCATTATAGAGTTCATGGAGATGTGGGTCATTAGGGCTGATAGAGTCGTCGTTGAGTCTCTGAGAAAGAGAACTGGGGCAGAAGTCAGAGGTCAGAGACACTGAACACACAATCCCGCTGAAGAGCCTCTAAGCTTAAATGATTAAGTGGCCTTTTGCTTTATAACATTTGCCAGTGGCAACAGAAGGACAGAATAGCTGAATAAAGCTGTCTCTAAAGGATAATGCCCTGAAATCCAAGCGGACTTGGACCTCAGAGAAGGAGATAAGACAGAAGTTCAGCAGGCTGGTGAGAATTTTTAGACATTTAAAACAGTCTTAGCCTGAGCAAATTACTCTGGAGCGTGACTTAAGGTCCCTGAGCAGTGTGTTGATCTGCTTTTCTGCATAGTTAATGAGCCTATCATTAGCGTAACTGGAATCTGCTCTTCCTGTTGTGCTGTTTGTGCTCCTGCTGAAGACAGCAGCTAATGAGGGCACAGACTGCTTTGCTGTCATCTGTTATCTGAGTCACTCATAATGCTGTAAGAATTTACTGATACAAATGGGTAAATTAAACATTTAAATTGCCTTAGATGTCAGAGGAACATTATGTTGAAAACATTTGCATTTGAGATAATGAAGGAAAATGATCAAGACAGGACATGAAAAAGCTGTAGATCAAATTTTAAAAAGTGTAAGGTCATTTACAAGTCATCAGGATTACCACTGTCATTAAAAACATTGAAATAGCAGGGAATTATAAATGTATGTTTCCCAGGATTCGTCGAATAAATAAAATGATAAACAAATTTGTGATGATATACATTTTTCTATTTGCAACTCTGCTCTAAATTGCATATATCACTCATGTAGAGTAAAGTGATGTCTGATTTGTTTTGTGAATCATTTAGAATGATTTCTTAAGTGAATCAGCAGATTAACTGAAAAGATTTGGTTCTGTTAAGCCACTTCACAAATCCATCTAAATGATTCATTGGCAAATCAAATTTTGATTTTTAATGATTAAAATAAACATTTCGCGAATGCCAAGAAAGACAATGGAAAAGTCATGGAAAATTCAATGGTCAAAAAGGCTGGAAACGCTTAAGTGCATTATTTTCATACAAGGCTTACCGGCAGTTAGACAATGTTATGGATGCAGCGTTTAGGCCATAAATGATAGAAGAGGAGTGCAAATGGTGTAGAAATGGTTTTAGTATGTGATTTAATGACAGATCAGAGGAGCACATGTTAACATGGTACAGTTACAGATATTCCATTGAGGGAGATGAACAAGACCGCGAGTCCTTTGATGTGTCAACAGAACAGCTCCTAAATCTCTCTGAAAACACACTGGCTGGTGTGTGTGTGTGTGTGTCTATGCATCATGAAGCATAACCGACCGAACTGATCTGCCCATATGGTCTCCCGGATGCTGGAGCAGTCTATAGTCTAGATCTCTGCACTCCCACCCCTCAGGTGTCTTTTGTTCTCACCACGGTGTCCCTCCCTTCTAGTCACAGAGTTACTTTGAAGTGCCAATCAAATCAAAAGGAGGCGCTCACAAAGAACAAGCCGCTAGCACAGAATATATGACTTTTTTCCTTTGTCTCTTACTCAGTGTCCTTGTGTGCATTTTTTCCATTTTGCCAAACGTAACGGAATTATTAGCACATAAAAAAGGCAACTATATGACACTAGCAGACCTGCTCTGGTAGGGTCATGGACAGCGGGGGAAAACAGCTTTCACTAACATGAGTTAAACTAACATGTATTCCAGCATAGATTTAATAAAAAGGCTTATCAACTTTTAAATTGGTGGAGAAAGTGTGTTCAATGTTTTATTACTATGTGTTTAATTCCGGGTGTTAGGGCACTTGGTAGAATCTGGCCAATCACAGTGATGCCAACATGAACAAATTGCTTGAACATCCCACCATTCTCAAAAACCATGAACAGGTTTCAAAGAACCTCAAAGTTTCTTTAGTCTCCACTTAAAGGTTCTTTGAGGAATCAAAAATGGTTCTTCCATGAACTGCAAAAAAAAAACAAAACTATTTGGAACTTTTGTTTATTAAGCATATAATAATTTTTAACATTGTCTAAATTAAAGTGATAGTTCACCCAAAAATGAAATTTCTGTCATTAATTACTCACCCTCATGTCGTTCTAAACCCATAAGACCTTTAATATATTTTAAGATTTTTGATTAAATCCAAGAGCTTTTTGATCCTACATTGACAGCAATGCAACTTACACGTTCAAGGCCAAGAAAACAACCTGGTCTCATGGCGAAAACATACCTGTGAGAACTTTTTTGCAAGACGCAAAATACGTACCACCATGAACGTTTCATCACATATTTGATGTGAAATGTCCACTGAGTGGTGCTAAAAGAGTGCTCTTCCCCCCCTCCACCCCGGAACAGATGAACGTACATATGGTGCATTTTATGTGACGTTGGCTTTGTACATGTCACCAAGAGGTCGCATTAACCGAAAATTGTCCGTCATTGATACATTTTTTTTTTTTTTATAAGTGATGGAAAAATCTGAAGGCCGTCTGTCACTTTCACAGATTACACCGAGGGTGATCTATTATAACTTCAAACTGCAATTCCCACCCCTGTTGAGTTGGTGGCGAGAGCGCTTTAGTGTAGCAGCAGAGCACTGGATCCAGAACAAAAAACGAAACTGTCACGAATGTTTTCCTGTGCGTTTGATTACGAACAGGCGAGTACCCAGAAGCTGCAATGATCTATCACGCCACATTAAAGAGCGCCAAAACGGTATTCATTGCTTGAATTTCCTAATGAAATAGACAGAATTTGAAATCTGAGATTTTGTTTCATATCAAAAGTAACATAAAGCTTAGTCTATTATGATTTATTGGATGAGAGGCGCACTATGTACCTTTCATTCATCAACCAAAAACAAACAGCATAGACCAAAAGATCGATTAGGGTTTATGAATCGATATTGGTTCATAAAAGTGAGAATATATTAAAATCGCTGTCACTGTGGGGTGTGGTGTTGAATATGAAAAGTTACATAGTCTCATCTGTTCTTTTCAAAATAAATGCATAAGCCTATATGTCTATCACATACTTTGGTTAAAATTTCTCAATGGTAGTGTAAAACAACACCCTTTTTACCGTGTCTAAATCAGCTCTGTTCACAGAAACCTGTTTCACTGTATGTCCCTTTAAATGCTAATGAGCTCTGCTCACCCCACCCCTCTCTTCCATGGGGTGACGAGCCGTCCTGTTTTCTTTAGCCAAATTTAGCCGTGAAACTTGCTAACTAGCACATTATTGGGAAAGGCTAAGATTCATAAAAAAACACTTATGCTCACTTCTTCTGTACGTGAAGCTGGATCACGAATGATTTGTGGGAACATAGATGCATTTAGGCAGATCAGGGGCACATTCTCTTTAAAAACAAAAGTAATCCTCTGCGTTTGATGACGACTGCTATGTTCACTTCCAGAATAAAAATTTCCTGATAATCTATTCACCTCCACATCATCCAAAATGTTCATGTCGTTCTTTCTTCAGTCGCAAAGAAATTACGTTTTTTGAGAAAAACACTCCAAGATTTTTCTCCATATAGTGGACTTCTATGGTGGTCAACGCTTTGAAGGCCCAAACTGCAGTTTCAATGCAGCTTCAAAGGGCTCTACACGATCCCAGCTGAGGAATAAGGGTCTTATCTAGCAAAATGATCGGCCATTTCCTTAAAAAAATTAATAAAGGTATTTATATACTTTTTTAACTACAAATGCTCATCTTGCACTAGCTCTGCGTCTTCACACATTAAAAAAAAAAAAGGTCATGCGGTTAGTTTTTCGTTTGTGTACTTCAGTTCAAAAAGGTAGGGTAGGGCGAAAAACACTTTTGTTTTACCATTTTTTTGTAAAGGGTGTTTGACTTTCTTTGCACATTCGCTTTGTAAACACTGGGCTGGTACTTCCGCTTACATCACACGTGACCTTTCCAACATCATTAGCAAAGTTGTTTTAAGAAAATTACAGATTGTTTAGCAAGATAAGACCCTTATTCCCATAAACACCTCTTTTTGCTTTTAAGAAGTTTTTAAGAGTGTTGGTCACCATAGAAGTCCACTATATGGAAAAAAATTTTAGAATGTTTTCCTCAAAAACCTGAATTTATTTGCGTCTGAACTGAAGAAAGAAAAACATGAACATCTTGGATGACATGGGCGTGAGTAAATTATCAGGAAGTGATCATTTAATTTAAATGTTCAATGTAAATTCCACAATTAATCGCAAAGACTGAAAGAGTATCTGTTATGCTCATGTTTACGACAGATGTAAGTGTTTGTGTTGGCACTTTTTATTTGTGAAGGGGTTGTCCTGACAGGAAGCGAATGTGTTTCGCAGACACCAGTGCATGCAGGAAGTGCAGATACAGTCATCTCACACATACACACACCGTGTGGTAGATGAGATAAAGGGATTAGTGGACTACGCTTGTGTGCGTCTGCTCAAACTCTGATTGACATGGCAGCTCTGGCGTAATCCTGATAATCCTGTCGAATGCTACAGGTGCTAGAGGTCCAAGGCCCCTGACCTGAGGCCAAACTCACACACACACACATAACGCTGGCTTCAGCAGTGAGTTCTCAAGTTCAACAGTTCCTTAACTTTATCCCCCTACTCTAGAATAACATCATCTATAGCCTACATCTCTTTTCATGCTAAGTGTTTGGTGCCACTGTGACATGTTTATAGCCAAGAGCGAGAGACGAGCAGCGGGAGATGTACAAACATCTGCTGGATTCACGCCTAAACAATTCTGCATCGGGAATCCTCCATGAGACGACTGTCATTTCTCTCACAACGCTTAAACAAGCAAACAGAACTGTTGTTCATTTTTATTGCACAGCTCATTGCATGAAGAATTGGTTTATGTTTCTTTAAGTCATTCATCATGAGGAGACATGTGCAAAGCCTGGCATTCTGCTTTTTAGAGACGCATTTGCCAATGTAATTGTTAAAGCAATTATGACCAAAATTGCATATTCGTGTTTACATCCTTGTAACATTTTAGGACAGAGAAAGATGAGTCTGGGCTCATATTTCTTATTGTTCTTAATGTTATTGTACCTTTCAAGTTAATTGTTTTAACCTAATGTAGTCATGATGATTCAGTAATAATAAGGAATAATGTAACTTGATTAAAACTAGTGAAACTAGTTTAATTATCATATGCTTGGCTACCTGACAACCCATTTTGAACAATGTACAACATATGTATTATTTTGGTAATACTTTACAGTAAGGTGTCATTTGTTAACTGACATCTAACATATTACAACTAACATATTCATCTTTGTTAATATTAGTTAAAAATAAAAATACATTGTATATTGTTCGTTCATTTTAGTTCACAGAGCATTAACTAATGTTAACAGACACAACTTGTGATTTTAATAACGCATTAGTAAACTAAGAACTAAGATTAATAAATGCTGTACAAGTATTGTTCATTCTTAATTCAAGTATAATGTTAACTAATGAACCTTACTGTAAAGTGTTACCATTATTTTTTATTAGAAATTAAATTCAGTTTTTTTTTAGATGTGCCATACAAGCATATGCATAAGGGAGACCGAGGCTAGTTGTCACAGGGCTATTTATATAAAGTTTAATGTCAATGGAAATTAATTAAGAAATGAATACTTTATTCAGTAAGGATGCATTAAACTGACCAAGAGTGACTGTAAAGACATTTATAATGTTACCAAATATTTCTGTCAAATTAAAGCTGTTCTTTTGAACTTTCTATTCTTCAAAATATCATTGTGAATGTATAATGTTTTCTACAAAAAATATTAAGCAGCATAATTGTTCTCAGCATTAATAATAAGACATGTTTCTTGAGCAGCAAATCAGCATATTAGAATGATTTCTGAAGGATCATGTGACACTGAAGACTGCTGAAAATTCAGCGTTCTATCACAGAAATAAATTACATTTTAAAAGATATTCAAATAGATTACAGTTGAATAGAATACAGTTGTTTTAAACTGTAATAATATATCAGTGTTACTGTATTTTTATTGAATAAATGCACTTTTGGAGATCATGTAAGAGGCTTCTTTCAAAAACAAAAAAAAGAAACTTACGAACCAAACTTTTGAACATTTTTGTGGATCAAACCCCTTTTTAATCACAGTCAATTTTGCGTTTTCATTTCTTAGTTTATTCTGCATATGAAGCAAAGACACTGTAGTCGATCAAATCAAAAGATTAAATAAAATACTTCAAGGCTTAAGCATGTGTTCTGATTGGCCAATCCCGCTGTCAATCACACGCCCCTCTTCTTTAAATACTGTTCACGGCCCGTCGTTTACTCAGATGACATGAACCAGTGGGAGGCGACGGAGTGATGCGCAAAGACGCGCTTGTGCCAGTGTAATTGTGAGTTCGTGCATCTCCGGCACCGTCCAGAAACCAAAATGAAATGAATTCAACATCTGCCGGGGACTCATGCTCCAATTTGTCCTCTCCCGCGGAGATGCCTGCATGTTACAGGGACCTGTGCGGAGGAACAAGTAACTTTGCCAATATGCCCTGTTGGACATTGACATTGCACGCAGGAGAGTCCTATGGAATATAGTCTGCACTGTCACTCTGCTCAGCCGGTGAAAAACAAACTTTTCGTGTTCTGCATCATGCTGTCACTGTGGGTGTACATGCTGTATTGCTGCGTGGGCTACTGCTCCACCACTCCGACCTTTCTCATGGAAGAAAGGAGCGGCAGGAATCCACCCAGAGCCCTCCAGAAACAAGACCTGGAGATGTTCCTCAAAAGCCAGTCCAGGGACTTGTTAAACAACGAGAGTGATGCTGACAGCAAAGGAGACGGCTGGGAGGAAAATAAGGGCTATGTTGCTTATGACGAGGACTCGGGAGTAGCAGGTGCCCTGAACGGCTCCGAGAGCAAAAAGTTGCCCCAAGCGATTATAATAGGGGTGAAGAAGGGCGGGACGCGGGCGCTGCTCGAGTTTCTGCGCCTCCATCCTGATATCCGCGCGGTGGGAGCGGAGCCGCACTTTTTTGATCGCAACTATGAGAAAGGACTCGAGTGGTACAGGTACGTTTTTTTTTTAGTACGCTGTTTTTCATACGTACGTTTTACATCGATAGATATTGCCAGGATAAAAGCGGATTAAGACCAGGGAATTATGTGGCTCATATTCCAGTAGTGACATATAAACCTGTCAGTATTGTCATATCGTGAACTGTGGGGGGCTTGAGGGGCTTTGACTCCACTGTTGAAGATTTTCAAGGAAAGAAAACGAAACAAAATGTTGACGATTTTCAAAAAATGCTTTCTTTTTGTTTACAAAGCTTTAGTTCTACCTTTTATGAGGTTTTCATTAAGTCTCTGACCACGAAAGTTAGATAACACGTTATACAATAGAATTAATATTTTATTGTAAAGGACCTCAGGAAAAATGAGGACCTATAAACAAATTTCCATGACCTTTCCAGTATTTTGTTTTAAGAAATCGTTGTATTGAACTCACAAAACACTTTCTAGCCAATGAACATTTATGTTGACTAATAATTATATTTTAAGGACTTTTTAAGGTTTACAGTTACAGTTTTACAATTCTGTGAATTTTTTTTTTTTTTTTTTTTTTTTTTTTTACAGGTTTTCAATAACTGAGAACCTAATGCTCTATTTAAAAGATATTTTGGTCGCTGTATTTTTGTCAGTTTTGATAGGCTATAATAGTCTAACATTTTGCAGAACCAAGAAACTATTTTCCTGCTAAAAATGTTTTGTGTAAGGATTTAGTAATTGATTTTGTCATTGGTTATTACATTTTACATATGTGACCCTGGACCACAAAACCAGTTTTAAGTAGCATGGGTATATTTGTAGCAGTAGCCAAAAATACACTGTATGGGTCAACTGATTTTTTTTTTTATGCCAAAAATCATTAGGATATTACGTAAAGATCATGTTCCATGAAAATATTTTGTACATTTTCTACTGTAAATATATAAAAACCTAACATGCATTGCTAAGAACTTCATTTGGACAACTTTAAAGGTGATTTGCGCAATGTTTTTATTTCTTTTTTTTATTTTATGCACCCTCAGATTCCTGATTTTCAAATAGTTGTATCTTGGCCAAATATTGTCTTATCCTAACATACATCAATGAAAAGCTTATTTATTCAGCTATTAGATGAATGTATAAATCTCAATTTCAGATATTTGACCCTTATGACAGGTTTTGTGGTGCAGGGTCACATTTCACAAACATAACCAATGTTAATGGGGATGATACATGCTACATTAAAAGAAATCAAGGGAGAGAAAAGGCAGCTTGCTGAATGCAAACATGAATATTTAGTAACACTGTTATGTTTCACTTATGGGAATAATGCTTTCCAGCACCGTGTAGTTTGGTAATGGTGAACTAGACCTAGATAAAAATGTTGGAATGACTTAAAACAAACATAGACTAAATAAACATTATACTCTCTGCTTGTGTAACACCCCTCATAGTCAGGTGCACTTGCACAACATTATCAATCTGCAGAGGTTTGGCCCTCACCTTTGATTCCTAGTATTTTCATTCTTTTACCAGACAGCTGTATAGTAAAAACAGATGAAATTATATTTTCCCCTGTGTGTTTTTACATTAACTTTGACATTTTGAGTTGTAATAGGGGTTAATTCAGGTTAAGAGAAACATTTTTTCCCCAGTCATCTCAATGGCAAAAAGTTTCCTAATTTACCTGAATTCACCCCAACGCAGAAAGTTAGTTTGGCCAGTTCCCAATTAACAATGAATGCTCTCAGAACTTCCAAGGCTAACGTTCTGCCAAGGTTTTCTAAAAGTTCTGTCAGTAACATTAATAGAACTTTAATTCAAAGTTATCTATCTGGTTTTTAATTATGTTCTCAAAGTGTTTTTTTTTTTTTTTTAATGCAATTCATGGAATTTTCTTTTGAAAAAGTTTAAGTTGGATGTTCGTCTGACAGTTTTTAAATAATGCTATTGGTTTCAGAACACGGAGAACATTCAACAGTAACATTCTCATAATGTTTGAAAATGATAATGAAAATAATGTTAATATAATCAAGAAGGAAAAAACAACTTTAAACATTTAAAACCTGGATGTTTTGAGTGTGCATTGACTATCACCCATACATTTTATCCATTTTGCTAGTTATTTTGGCTAAAAACTACATTTGACCTTAAATCGGCCAATCAAACTATGCATTTTGTCTCATATAAACATCAATATACAGAATGCTGACCCATTCTGTTGCAAACACTCGCAAAGGAAAATGTTCCCCAATGCTTTTTATTGTTCGAGCTGATATACAGACTTTCTGTGGAGGAATCTGAAGTCCGAGTTTCTTTGCTACTGATGCACAGTGGGAATACAAGGAAGAGGCAATAGAGCAGGATGAGCCCCTTTATCCAGGAGACTAATTGTGAAGCAGAAACATGGAGAGAGAAGCATGTAGCCAGGTGGCCAAGTCTCCTGTGGAGGTATTGAGCTCTGCTGCACTGTTAGTCCAACACAGAGAAGGCGTCCATGTGCTCCCTGTAGGAGGCGTTCAGAAGGGTGACTGCAGCACAGCAGGGCTTTAGAACTGTACATGCAGCGTGACTTTTCATACAATACTTTTGAAGAAACAGAGGCCTGATCAATTGCGGATTTATGTTTTTGTTTCTAATTTTTAAGTTTTTGTTTCTAATATATATATATATATATATATATATATATATATATATATATATATATATATATTTATTTTTTTTTTTTTTAACTGAGAAAAGTTTATTGAAACTTCAAAATATTAATGAAAATATATATGTAGAAGTATTATACTAACTCATATAAACACCTCAAATTTTATTCAGAGGCCCAAATTGAGCAAAAATGTGCAATTTGGTGCAGTTGTTGATATTTATATGGCCAAATATAAATCAATGAAACCTTAATAACAGTATAACAGACTACTTGCATGCAAACGCATATAAATTTCAGTTGTCGTTCAACATCTCCTTTAATAAAATCATATTTAAATAGTTAATTTTATGATTAAAACTCAGTAGTTTTTTTTGTGACAGTCAAACATACAGTGTAATACAGTGATGATTGACAGATAAACAAATAAATGTTCCTCAAAAGCCTGAGGTTTCATATTTGATACTAATATTTTGACACAGTTTTCCATAAACATGATGCTTTTAAAATCATGTAAATGTAAAGTCAGTCTAGTAAGTGTTCATCTTAGTTCACCAAGTTATTATTAAAGTTAAAGTAAATATACAAATTAAAAGTTATAAAAGTTAAGATTTAAGCAAAAAGACTACCTAAAAGTGGGCATTTTTACACTTACTACGCTTGTTTTTTCAGCAAATTTTTGATCATGCTGATCATTTAAAGGCTTTTTTGTATCAAATATGATACAATATGCTTTAGAAGGTTTATAGCGTGGTACTTTTTTAGCTACTATGTACTATATTAGTACCATATTCATAAAACATAATATTCTAAAGAATGCTGTGGTATTACAAAGGTGGTTTAATTTTCATATATTGTTTTCAAGTAATCTTGATTATTACAGCCATAAAATGGTATGTTGGTCAAGATAACTTAATGTGGCAGTTTGAAGGGAAACGAAAAACTAACAGAGATGTTTTCAGTAAAGCTGAAAGCTTAAAAAAGTTATCTGCCGCAATCATCTTACTTATTGACTCCGAAGCAAACATCGTGGCAGTCTGATAGAATTACAAGGAGTAGCTTGTTTGTGGATGGCAGATGCTGGCAGTAAATTGAAAGCGAGTCTATTGAGTGAGATGGTGAATGTTTCAAAAGAGGATCTGTTGAACCCCTGAGGTTCTGCATTAACCCCAGTGAGAAAGAGCAGGCAATTAGAGTGAATTGTGTTGTTTCTTTCTTCACTTTGTATGCAAATGTGCTCAGAGGGTGAAAGTGCTTCTTGAGAAACCCAGCAGGATCTCCTGCAAAAAAAAGCCTTGAGAGGAGCAGAATGAGGGGATTCTTAAAACATGCACGTAACTTTTCCTTTTGAAAGATGTTGCTGTTGTGTTTACTGATAAAATTGCTGCAAGCCTTTGTGTGGGATGGTAACGCACAACTACAATGATGGATTTTTGTGTGAAAATGCACAAAGCCAGTTGCTTATAATAATTTATAAACCCTTGGCTCTTCACTGGCACACTGAAAGGGAATGTAGCATTTTTGTTCAAAAACCTAGTGAGCTGCCTTTCTGTCAGTTGCCTAAATAAACAACTGAAAATTGGATCCTCATAGGTGGATCTGATGTTGCTAAGCTAACTCTTTAATTTATTTAGCACACACACAGATATTGTGTGAAACAGTCACATTTTATGTGAAGCAGATCTATAACGCTGCCTGCCTAGGGCAAGGCTGACCTATAACCTATATCTTTTCTTTTTTTTTTTTTTTTTTAACATTTTAAGTCATTAAATGCAAAAAACTTTAAAAAATAAACCTAATCATCCACCCCTGTTCTGTTAGCTGTTTCCCCAAAAATCAGAAAGTTTAACATCTAGTCTAAATGTAAACACAAGCTCATGTAAAGTTGACAACCTCACTGGTTGTCTTTATGAATGTTAACATGAAATTAGAGGAGAATTCAAAACTTGGTCCCACTTTATATTAGGTGGCCTTAACTGCTATTTACTTGTACCCTGTACTTATTTTGTTCATTTTATACTGCAAAACTCTTTTGCTGCTATTGATGTTGGATACGGGTAAGGTTAGGGACAGGTTTGGTGGTATGGGTCAACAGTGTACCTATAAATGTAATTATAGATTACATGTATAGATTAAATGTAATTACATAAATTAATTACAGATATAATTAAATGCAGATATTTTTAAAAATGTAATTACAATTTAAAAACATGTATGTACACAATAAGTGCATTGTATCAAATGATTACTTTAAATGTAAGCACATCGTAGTCAAGGCCACCTAATATAAAGCAGGACCCAAAACTCAAGTGTCGTAAAGATTTCCAGACTGAATGCAAACTGATTTCATTTTCCCTATATTGTCCGGTATCTTTAAACGGATGTAAATTCTGAGTTATGAGAGTGTGCGAATGCTGAGACGTCAGAGTTCAGTCATGAAAGGACCCACAGCCGCCCGCCTTGTGCTTTGATGTGGGTCTGGAACGTGTCCTACAAAAACCCTGTCAGATTATTTGAAGTAGCTGCATACCACCACTTCTCGTACCCTCCTGGGTTTTTTGACAAAGTGACGTTCCCACAAGAATTCCTTCCCAGGTTAGGTCTCTGCTCTCTTAAAATGACCCATGCTAAGCACTCAATTTGCTTGTGAACAGGTGGGTAGGATATACTTAAGCAATAGCGTATGAGGTGCAGTGCTCTATTTTAAAAATCACAGCTAAAAGGGCTTGTAAAAACCTATAGGTATACAGTTGAAGTTCAGAGTTTGCAAAATGTTAATTATTTTACCAAAATAAGAGGGATCATACAAAATGCATGTTATTTTTTTTATTTAGTACTGACCTGAATAAGATATTTCACATGAGAAAATTATAGCTGGTTTTATAAAAATGACCCTGTTCAAAAGTTTACATACACTTGATTCATAATACTGTGTTGTTACCTGAAATTATTATTATTATTATTTTTTTGTGATAGTTGTTTATGAGTCCCCTGTTTGTCCTGAACAGTTAAACTGCCCACTGTTCTTCAAAGAAAATCCTTCAGGTCCCGCAGTTTCTTTGGTGTTTCAGCATTTTTGTGTATTTGTATTTTGTGTATTTCAAACAATGACTGTATGATTTTGAGATCCATCCTTTCACACTGAGGACAACTGAGGGACTCATATGCAACTATTACAGAAAGTTCAAACACTCACTGATGCTCCAGAAGGAAACACGATGCATTAAGAGCCGGGGGGTGAAAACTTTTTGAATTTGAAGATCAGGGTAAATTGAACTTATTTTGTCTTCTGGGAATAATGTATGTATTTTCTGTAGCTTATGAAGGGCAGTACTAAACTTAAAAAAAATATGATATTTAGACAACATAAGAAAAAATATACACATCTTCATTCTGTTCAAAAGTTTTCACCCCCAGCTCTTATGTATGTAAACTTTTGACTTAGACTGTTTACAAACTGTCTTTAAATATTATTTTATTAAGTTATTTAAAAGAGACAGCAGCTAACACATAGATTAATGTCACTTTATTTGCATCTATAGTTCTTTAAAGAACCTTTAACATCCATAGAACTTTTCCTTGTAGGAAAGGTTCTTCATAGAGAACAAAAATCTTCTTAAATTTTTAAAATACTGTTTACTCTAAGGTTCTTTGGGGAATCCAAGACTGTTACTTTATGGCATCATAAAATGCTATTTTTTAAACTTTAAGGTCCTTGCACAATAAGCGTTTTTTGTGTTCATCAAAATTCATCATGCACAGAATGTCACGGTTGCTCAGAATTGTCAAAACACCTCTCAAAATGCTTGCTACGAATGGAAAAGATGCCGAACGTGATTGACACAACATGAGGTTGTATTTATTTTTTTAACATGCAAAATATTTCAGTGTCACATGATCCCTCAGAAATCATTCTAATGTGCTGATTTGCTGCTTTTGAAAAATTATCTTTCGTAACATTATAAATGTTGTTACTGTCACTTTTGATTAATTTAATGCATCCTTGCTAAATAAAAGTATGAATTTCTTACAAAAAAAATCTTACTGGCCCATCTTGAAAGAATCACATTGTATTTTAAGTATA
Organism: Cirrhinus mrigala; assembly: GCA_036247105.1. NCBI lineage: Eukaryota > Metazoa > Chordata > Actinopteri > Cypriniformes > Cyprinidae > Cirrhinus > Cirrhinus mrigala. The sequence goes on from CM070009.1 coordinate 5,967,366, forward strand.
ATTTGTGTCCAAACATGTCATAAACATCTTCAGAGAAGCTGATTTACATACAGCCTACATAAACATAATCATCCAACATAAACGAAGCATTGCAAAAGCAACCTAGGTGTGCGATCAGAGGTTTAGAGATTATAACAACTAAAAACATTGAGAAATTCCACTGAACAGTTGCATAAGCTGACAGCAACTCATTAAATCCCTGCTGCAAAGTGCTGTTCTATGACGACCATCTTCTCAGCATCTCAAACTATCCTGAGGGAACTTCAAACAACGCTGAGACTTTAAAGGCACAAACACCAGCCTTTGAACGTGCTACCTGATAGCAGATAATGTAAACACAGGTTTACAGAGAGCTCTTCAAAAACAAGCTCTAGAGAAGACACAGCTCACTTCCCTCTAGACAAAACAAGGTAATAACAGCCATCTAACACAGCAGGCTCTCTAATTTAACCCTGTGCTGCTGGAGAGCTTTATTTCTCGGGCCAAGAGTGCAGTTTAATCTTAAACTGTGGCTTGTAAAGACGTTATCACGTTATCTGTAGAAGTCTGGTTTTCTTCTGTATTGCTCTTGGCTTCAAAGTTGGCTTTCTAAAAGTCCCCATTTACTCATTTGTGACCACAAAACCAGTCATAAGTGTAAATGTAAAGGTAAAGTGTAAAGGCCAATATTTGGCTGAAATACAACTATTTGAAAATCTTGAATCTGATGGTGCAAAAAAAATCAAAACATTGAGAAAATTGCCTTTAAAGTTGTCCAAATGAAGTTCATAGCAATGCATATTGCTGATCAAAAATTAAGTTTTGATATATTTACGGTAGGAAAATGACCAAATATATTTATGGAACATGATCTTTACTTAATATCCTAATGATATTTGGCATAAAAGAAAAATTGATAAATCTGACCCATCCAATGTATTTTTGGCTATTGCTAAAAATATACCCGTGTAACATAAGACTGGTTTTGTGGTCCAGGGTCACATTTATCAGTAGTGCTTGCTGCAGCAAGAATCATTACTATTGCTCATACGTTAACATCTAACTTTGCACGTAACTCAAACCACATTTTGTGATACGGAAATTGTGTGGCTTGTTGAGGAGATGTGCCTATTACGTTTTTGTAAGTGGCTGAGCTTTTCACATGGCAGATGAACATTTATGGAGGGACCCAAGTTATATCTAGGGCCACTAAGACCTAGAGTACATATATTAGGGCTATCAGTTTAACTTGTTAACTTACTTTATTAGTATTTTAAAAATGCGTTTAAAATATTTTAACGCCGTTAACGCACTGGCCCCGCCCCCAGACCAGTACATCATCTTATATTTCATATAGTTGACTATTGACAAATATGATGCAGGGCAACAACTCCATAAATGCAGTTATGTACTAAAATTCCACGTTTTGAATGAATCGTGTGAATCAATTCGATTCAAAGGCACATTCATAAAGAGAGCCATTTATTGAATTCCTTTATTAATCAGCCGTTTGAATGAATCAAATGAATGAATGACTCATAAAGACATTTACCGTCACCTGCTGGCAGATTTAGTTTCTTATTTAGAGTACCATTTCATAAATAAATAAATAAATAAAAAAAAATAATAATAATAATAATGTTAAAGGGATAGTCACCCCAAAAAATTAAATTCCATCATCATTTACTCACCCTCATGTTGTTTCTTTCTTTTGTGGATCATGAAAGAAGGTATTTTGAAGACTGTTGGTAATAAAGCTATTTTGGGTACCAATGACTTTCATCGTATGAACAAAAAATACTGAGATTTTTCTCAAATTATGTTCTTTTTTGTTACATAGTTCTAAGAGATTACTAAGAGTATACTTCACAGTGTACTTTCAATAACTAAACTGTGTATTTGGACTATATAACTAATAAACTAAAAGCATACTTAGCAGCCTATGAAATTTTAATTGATTTTATTTTTTCCCAAATTCCGTTTTTTTTTCTCCCTCCATTTTAATTTTTCTGGATTCTGCTTTTTCCGTTTAAATTTTTACAATTTTAAGTCATGAAAATTACAAAATTTTACAGCAATTTATTATAAGTGTAACAAAAATTTGGCCCCATGAAATGTTTTTTTTTTTTTTTTTAATTTTTTTAATTATTATTTCTCAAATTCAGTTTTATTTTTTACCAAATTCTGTGTTTTAATAATCAAAAGCATGTCTAATTAATTGATTTTATAAGGAATTCATTTATTACTATTATTATTATTATTATTTTATTTATTTATTTTTTATCTATTTATTCATGTTTTTCAGAAATACTGTGTTGTGTATTTACAATATTTCTAGTCAATATTATTATTAGTAGTAGTAGTACTGGTAGTACTATCATTACATTAAGTAATATATTTCTGTCACAGTTTATTCAATTCAAACCTAAGTTTTATTTTCATGGGTTGCTGTGAAGATCTAAGTTTCTGTTTGTATATGACATTACGATAGTTTTTCTCAAAAGAAACAGTAAAGTGCTCATGAAGTGACTCTTAGATCAATTCTAGAGATTATGTTCATGTACTCATATTGAGGCAGCAGAGGCTGAAAACACTGTGTGTAGTAAACAAAACCGTGTGTATGCGCCATTCATTTACACAGAGACACACAGAACATGCAGGATTCATATATATATATTTTTTTTTTCCCTGTTTCACAGACACTATTCTATATGGTGTTTTGATTCAAGTGTGCTGACCTACTTTTAATTCATTCATCAAAATTTAGCAAATTCCGTGACATTCTGCATTATACAGTAAATTCTGTTTTTATGACTGGATTCTGGAATTCCGTCTGCGTTTTCTGCATCGCGGAAATCATAGGGCCCTACACACATGTAAGTTCACATAACCATGAAAGTGGCCTTTTATTTCATTAATATCTGCAACTAGTTTTTTTTTATATATATACTTTAAGTACACTACAAGTGCACATTCAGTACAATTAAGCACATTTTCATAAAGCAAGCACAGAATGTAAAATCTAGTTGCATCTAGTTGCACTCTCCACACATTTATTGCTTTTCTTTTTTAACTGATTATGCATATTTTGGTCACTTGTTGCACAGATGCAAACTTTAATGAGTTTTGTTTCTAAGACAGCACATTGGATTAAGATGTTTGGACAGCCATTGCTTCCAGCTGCACAGTTTGTTAAAAACAACAAATTGCAAATGCTTGTCACTCTATTCCCACGTATGTCTTCTTCGGATTTTAATACAAGACACACATTTGTGTCTGTCTGCCTGCATGAATAATGGATACGGTTCTGATTCAGGTCTGTTTTGCTTAGGGACCAGGTGGAAAGTTTGATCAGCTGTGTTTCGATTCCCTCTCCCCCCGGGCTGCTACAAAAGGCTCTGCTCGTGCATCTAGGGGACTGTGAACGTAATTGCAGAGATACATAGGCCCCTCTCCCCCCACATGCGTCCATGTCTCATTAGGTTTATGTTTTTTTCACACCACTTATTAATGATGAGAGTCCAGAGAGAAATAGCGAGAGAGGTTTCTAAGATTACATAAGCTGCACCGTGTGCGCTTTTTTTTTATTGTGGTAGGTGGTTAATGAGCTCGACCCACTACAATCCCCCTGACAGGATTAACCCTCATCCCTCGTCTCCTCAGAGCACTTCTTTCTTCTCTTCTCCTCGTTTCCTCCTCCAATACAAACCCTTTCCCACCTCCCCACTTCATTCCAGTAATTGCTTAGATATTATCTATTAAACTTTGTCTTGAAGGAGAGGTTAAGACAACAGTCTTTGCCTGGTAGATTGTCTATATATAAATACCTCATTATCAGGCGTAATCATTGCCGCAACATATCTTTCCCTACTTTCAGCCCCACGGCTAATTTTATTTTCAAACATCTGTCAATGTCAAAACTCCTGTCACTGGCAACTATAAATGATTGAGGATAAATCGGCTGTTGTTTCAAGCGGAATGGCTGACAGGCTTGTCCAAACTGCATATATACATTAATCTGGTTTGACAGTTTAAAGGCCTCATATTATATATTTGTAAAACATTTTCTTCTTGAGTGAAAGTTTTTCTTTCTTCCTCAAAACAACTATAATTTAGGTTTTTATGACTCTTTTCTAACTTTGTCTCTCACCAATGGAATTAAACTGGACTGTTTTGACTTACAGATTTCTTATATACAGTCAAAAGGAAGAAAACATAATGCATTAAGAGCCGGGGGTGAAAACCTTTGAACATAATGAAGATGTGTTATTATACTTATTTTGCCTAAATATATATATATATTTTCTTTCCATTTAGTACTACACTAACTTTAGTTACATGTTTCCCAGAAGACAAAATAAGTTAAATTTACCCTGATCTTCAAATTCAAAAGTTTTCACCCCCCCCCCCCCCGAGCTCTTAATGCATTTTGCTTTCTTCTGAAGCATCAGTGAGCCTTTGAATCTTCTGTAATAGTTGCATATGAGTCCTTCAGTTTTCCTTAGTATGAAAAGATGGATCTCAAAATCATACAGTCATTGTTGGAAAGGGTTCAAATACACATAAATGCTGAAAAAACAAAGAATGATCAGCTGTGTGAATGACCTGAAGGATTTTTCTGAAGAATAGCGGGAAGTTTAACTGTTTAGGACAAATAAGGGACTCATGAAGCTGTGGATCATTCCACATGTGTGTAAACTTTTGAACAGGGCCATTTTTATAAATTAAACTATTATTTTCTCTTGTGGACCACTGTATATGTAAACATCTTTTATGTGAAATATCTTATTCAGGTCAGTACTAGATAAAAAAATAACATGCGTTTTGTATGATCCCTCTTATTTTAATAACATATTTTGCAGATTCTGCAAGGTGTAAGTAAACATTTGACTTCAAATGTATTATTATATATTATATATATTTTGATATATATATTTCCGCTACCGAATAAAAATTGAAAAAACGTAATTGCGACTTTTTATCTTGCAATTCTTTTTTTCTCAGAATTGCATGATACAATCTTGCAATTTTGAGAAATGAAGTCAGAATTTTGAGATATAAAGTTGCAAATTTCTTTTTTTTATTTTTTATTCGATGGCGGAAACTGGCTTCCATAGTCTTGACAATACTACTTTTACCATATATAAGTTTGGGGATTAGTAAGATTTTTTTATTGTTTTTGAAAAGTGTCTTATACTCATTAAGGCTCCATTTATTTAATTAAAATTAATTAAAATTAAAATAACTGTTTTCTATTTTAATAAATGTTTAAATGTAATTTATTATATTATATATATATATATATATATATATATATATATATATATATATATATTATATATATATATGAGAAATTTAAGTTTAAGTATATATATATATATATAATGTCAAGCTTTGCTAGTGTGCCAGTTACAGTATGTTTTCATAGTTTAAACTCTTATCTCAAACAACTCAACTAAAAAAATTTGATTCCTCATGATATGACGACTTTGACGACTATGAGGAAAAAAACAACTTATGATAATCTTAGGTGTGATTGTTAGTGATAGCATTGACATCTTGTCCTTAGTCTACCTTGTCTGACCCTGCATTGACCCCCGAGTTTGTCGTTTTCATCATTACGTGCATTACTGTAAGCGTCTGGTGTATCTTTTTTTGCACATTTCCAAGCCTTTGTGTGGTTCATTTAGTGGCTGTGACAACACAAAGGAGGATTATTTTAAGATTGTAAGAGGGATTAAGGGGAATGTAAGAAGATGGATGTCTTTTCTCTTGTGTGCTAAATAAAACTTCATTGATGAAGAGTAATTTCATAATAGTGCAGTGATCCAGTCACTATAACTCATACTGACTCAGAGTGTGTCTAGTTTCTCAGATTTACTCAAGTTTTGTTATGGATTTGAAAATATGGATTACCTCTACGGCTTTGGTCCGATCATTTGCGGTTTGACTAATGATATAAATTCTGGTCTAAAGTCTTTAAATCACTTTTCACAATATTATTTTAAAATAAGGGTTACACTGCCTTTCAAAAGTTTGGGATCAGTAGGATTTGTAATGTTTTTTTTTTTTTTAAAGACGCTTTTATGCTCATCAAGGCTGAATTTATTAGATCAAAAATAAAAAAATAAAAATTCAGTGAAAAAAATTATTTCAGTGTAAAATAACTTTAGTGTCAGATGATCCTTCTGAAATCATTATATATGCTGATTTACAATCAATTTTGGAAACAGTGCTGCTTAATATTTTGTTAGAACCTTTAAATTTAATAAATAAAAAGTTAAAAAGAACAGCATTTATTTAAATAAAATATTTTATAACAATATAAACTACCATTTAAAAGTTTGTGGTCAGTACATTTTTATTCATTCTTTTTTCTTTTTTTTTTTTTTTTGGAAAGAAATTAATATTTTTATTCACCAAGGGTGTATTAAATTGAATTTAAATAAAATTTAAATAAACACTGTTCTTTTTAAACTTTTTATTCATCAAAGAAACCTGAACAAAGAATCACAGCTTCCAAAATATTAAGTAGCACAACTGTTTCCAACATTGATAATAATAAATCAGCATATTAGAATGATTTCTGAAGGATCATGTGACTCTGAACACTGGAGTAATGGCTGATGAAAATTCACAGGATCGCAGGAATAAATTCTATTTTAAAATACACTGAAATAGAAAACCATTATTTTAACTGTAATAATTTTTCACAATATTATTTTCTTTTCTGATTAGGGAAATGCAGCCTTGATGAACATTAGAGAAATCTTATATTCTAAATATTATTTATATATATATATATATATATATATATATATATATATATATATATATATATATATATATATATATATATATATATATATATATATACAAATTAATGTATATATTTAAGAGAAATAGGTTATATAAGAAATCATGTTTTTGAGGAAAACATTTCAGCATTTTTCTCCATATAACGGACTGGTATGGTGCCCTGATTTTGAACTTCGAAAATGCAGTTTCAAATGATCCCAAATGCAGTTGTAAACGATCCCAGTTGAGGAAGAAGGCTCTTATCTAGCGAAATGATCGGTTGTTTTCATTTAAAAAAAATACAATTTTAAAACTTTTCTTTTATCTCAAACGCTCGTCTTGTCTCGCTCTCCCTGAACTCTGTGTATTCTGGCTCAAGACAGTTAGGGTTTTTTGAAAAACTCCAATCGTATTTTCTCCCTCAACTTCAAAAATAATTTCAAAATCATCCTACATCGCTGTAGAAGTACCGACCCAGTCTTTGCAAAGTGAACATGCAAAGAAGATCAAACACCCTCGACAAAAAAGGTAAAACAGTGATATAGGATGATTCTGAAGTTGAGAACATGAGATGGGAGTTTCTCGACATACCCTAACTGTCACTAACCGGAAAAAAACAGTCCAGGCAGAGTAAGACAAGACGAGCATTAGACATTAGAAAGTATATAAATTGTATTTTTTTTATGAAAATAACCAATTGTTACGTTAGATAAGACCCTTATTTCTCGACTGGGATTGTTTGAAGCTGCATTTAAACTGCATTTTGGAAGTTCAAACTCAGGGCACCATATCAGTCCATTATATGGAGAAAAATGCTGAAATGTTTTCCACAAAAAACATAATTTCTTCACGACTGAAGAAAGAAAGACATGAACATCTTGGATGACAAGGCGGTGAGTACTTTATATGCGAATCTTTGTTTTGGAAGTGGACTTCATTTTTAACGCTCTAATCTTAACTATATTAAGTACATGTAGTTAATATTAGTGTAGTGTTTTAACTAAAGATTGGATCACAAAAATGACCAAAATCAGCAAAAGCACTAGTTGGAGCAGCAATAAAAACTATTTTTATTTTGGAATATGTTAAAAAAATGTAAATAAATAAATATATTTTAAGTATTTATTATATAATTAATTAATCCTTCTTTATTATATAAAAAATAATAATAATACATTGAATAAATAAAAATAAATAAACAAAATATTGCAAACACTCTTATTTCTGTAGCTCCAATCATAAGTTAAAGTGCCAATATCCTCAAAGTCATGGGTTTATCCTGCTGATATTATACCTTAAATATGCTGTATACAATCATCAGCAAAATGCACTTTTGTCATTTTCGGGTGCAGTACACATCAGACAGTCCTGAACTATCCATGGGTGTCCGATCTGACGCCAAGACTGTCCTGTTTGAGCTCTGTCTTTAGCGCTACAACAGACAGAGAAGTGTGTGTACTACGACAGTCCTGCTGTTTTTCATATCTGTGCTGTCTGTCACCATGAATTATCCTTTGACATTCACCCTCCCTGAACCTCTCTCTCTCTCTGCTCCTAGGGAACTAATGCCCAAAACTCAGGAGGGTCAGCTCACTATGGAGAAGACACCAAGCTACTTTGTAACCAAGGAGGTCCCAGGCCGGATCCACGCCATGTCCAAGGACACTAAGCTGATAGTTGTGGTTCGAGACCCAGTAACCCGGGCGATCTCAGACTACACGCAGACCCGCTCAAAGAAACCCGACATCCCGTCCTTTGAGAGCTTGACTTTTAAAAACATCACAGCGAACATAATCGACACCTCGTGGAGCGCGGTGCAGATCGGCATGTACGCCAGGCATCTGGAGCAGTGGCTGCAGTTTTTTCCAATGAGCCAGTTGTTGTTCGTGAGCGGGGAGCGACTGATCAGCGACCCGGCCGGTGAAATGGCCCGCGTCCAGCACTTTTTGGGCCTGAGGAGGGAGGTCACCCACAAACACTTTCACTTTAACCCCGCCAAGGGCTTCCCTTGCCTCAAAAGACCTGAAAGCAACAGCAAACCGCACTGCCTTGGCAAAACTAAAGGCCGGACGCATCCAAACATCGATCCAGATGTGGTTCAAAGACTGCGAGAGTTTTATAAGCCATTTAACAAAAAGTTCTACCACATGACCGGCCATGACTTTGGCTGGGACTGATTTTGTGTTTGTTTTTTGGGAAGACATTTTTGGAAAATAATTAATTGTAAAAAGCATAGAACTCTATTTTATAATAATTTATTGAAAATAATATACTCACTCGGCTGCCTATCTGTTGCTGTACGTACTGCGAGTTTCTACCTTTTACATTCCGGTCGAATCTGTAAGCCTGACGTTTTTCTTTTCTAATGGGAAAAAAATGTTTGACGTAGGATTTAGGAGAGAGGTTTGTTTGACAAAGGAAAATAGCACAATGAAACTAATTACGGGTATACGATGAGTCATTCCAGTTGCATAACAGGCCCTAATTTTTGCTTTAGGAAACATTATCTAATGTTTTTTTGAGGATTCCAGCATGCCATCCTTCATTTTAAAGGGTTTCAAGGGTCATTATTTCGTCTCAGCTGTTCCAAAGCCACATTTTGTGGATCAATACACATAAAGCTACACAGCTTGTCAATTATGGCAGAAAAAATGATGTTTGGGACACCAGCTGTTTAACTTCGTTTAAGAAAATGTAATTTTCTACACACAGGGAGACAGATATTTTAACTGTGTTTGATTCTCTGTTACGAAAGTCTGACTGTATTTATAATTCTCAAGACGAGAAAGGCAATGCAATGCAGCTGGACAGAAATGTCCACACATCTCTGTCTATATAATGACTTCATGTTACTGTAAGACTTTGCATGAAATGTCATGAAATGTTTTTTTTTTTTTTGTTTTTTTTTCTAAAGGGCCTTTTCAGTATGAATATGAAATGGAGAAGTTCAGTTCACTCATTTCATACCTTACAGGAGTTACAAAAAGGGAAAGTGAAATTTCCCCAGCCATGATTATTTTTCATACATCAATGGTTGAGTTTTATTCAACCCTTACTGTGTACCTTCAAATGCTGTTGTTTTTATAATGAAACTGATGAAAATGACTTCAAAATGATTGTACGCTTGTTTCTTTCCAACCTCCAACCAAACAGTCCTGTCAGGGGTAAGAGACACTGAGTATTTCTGTGCTGTGATGAAATAAATCTATTTTTGCCAGAGCGTATAACATGTCTTAAATTCTAGCGTTTATTAATGCAAATATATTTTTTTTAGTTTCCACTAAGCAGTTTTCAACATTGATAATAATGGGAAATGTTTCTTGAGCAGCAAATTTTAAATATTAGACCGATTTCTGAAGGATCATGTGACTGGAGTAATGATGCTGAAAATTCAGCTTTTAAATCACAGGAATGAATTACATTTTAAAATATATGAATATTAAAAATCAGTTATTTCAAATTATAATAATATTTCACAATATCACTGTTTTTAATGTATTTTTGATCAAATAAATGCATCCTTGGAAAAAAGTGACTTCTTAAAAAAAAAACTGTATTATAGTCTAAAATATTTAACAGATCTTTAATGTTACTTCACATAATTAGAGAAGAATAATTTCTAAAGAAATATTGAATCATTTATTTGCACATATATTCATGTTTCATTGTGCTTACACTGATTGTTACGTATGGAAGATTGTTACCACCACAGAATTAAAAAATAGGTAATAAATTATTATTAATAAATATTTATTAATTGCAGGTTCTCACAATTTTGACTTGTCATAAATTTTGACTTTTTTTTTTAGAATTATAACTTTAAGCTCACTTTCAGCCTTTTTTTCTGAATTGTCTGTTTACATCTCACAATTCTTGCAATTTTTTTCTTGCAATTGCAAATTTATATTTTACAATTTTTATAGTTATAAACTCATAATTGCATAAGTTTACATCTCATAATTTTGACTTTCTCAGAAATATAATTTTCAGCTCACAATATTTCAGAATTCTAACTCTTGCAATTCTACCTTTTTTCTTTAGAATTCTGATTCTACATCTCACAATTCTGTTTTATTTTTCTAGAAATTGTGAGTTCCACTCACAATTTTTTCAGAATTCTAAATTTTTCATCTCACAGTTTTGACTTTTTTTTGGAATTCTTTGTTTACATCTCACAATTCTTTTTTTTTTCTAGCAAATGTAAGTTACAAGTTGTAAACTTGAAATTGCAGGGGCGTGTCTAGAGCATTTTAAATGGGGGGGCCAGGCTGAGGCACAAAATGAGCAGGGGAGCGGGGGATGGTGGGGCTCTTAGTGAGTTATTTCTACCTGTTTTAGCCTTTAATTTTCATTTCATCACTGTAACCCAATGTATGGGTTGATTAAGTTAATATTTTTGGGTTGAATAAAATCAAATAAATTATGTTACCACATGAGAAATTGTACATATTCAATGAAGAAAAACACTTAAAGGGACTTTCAAGGCTTTACTCAAGTGAAAACACTTTAATCATCCTCATGAATGTACATGCTGGTTTTGTCTCATGACTACCAGCTGTGATCCACACCAGTTTTTGTTTGTGCCGAGTCATATCCTTTCATTATAACATTGATCGCGCAGTGTAGAGAGATTCATTGGTCATAAGAGAACTTTGTGAGATCACGATGAACAAAGAGTGACAGCTTGTTAGTGATTTTAATGGGAGCACTCTTTGTGAGCTTTCTAGGCAATAATCAATTTAAAATCTAGAACTTTTTCGAGAATGACATCTGCATATTTATGCAGGATTTACTCTCGAAATAGCAGTGATTGACAGTGATAACTATAGCAATGGACAAAAATGTGCATTAAGACTAGAGCACCTTCATTTCAAAAGCACCCTCAGTGACTAATTTCTGGAACTAGTCTGGTTAATATGCTTTTATAGTATAACTATATACAAAAACAACAAAATACAAATAAATAAAGTAACTGAATAAATGCATATTTACAAAAAACACTTAACTCAAATAAGTATTAAAATAAAAATAAATAAATAAATAGAGATGGCTGACTACAATCAGCTTGCTTCCATTTAGTGAGAAAAGCCTATACTCTGCACTTGGGGGGAAAAAAAATCTTCTGGTCTTCAGTGATGCGAGGACAACGTTTGAGCTCAGAATCTGAACGAAAGCAGAGCCATTTCAAAGAACAATGTATATTTAAAAGCACACGTCCAGTTTTGTGTGATGAAGGAAGGAAATCTGCTTGCGAGTGGAGAGCACCTGGGGTGGCCAGTCAAATTTCAGGGGGGGCCAGTGTCACCCCTGGCCACCACGTAGACACGCCCCTGTGGAATTGCAAATTTACAAATCATAATCTTAACTTTTTTTTTTATAGAATTCTCAGTTTTAGTTTGCAAATTTTTTTCGGAATCTAAGCTTACATCTCGCAATTTTGCTTTTTTTTTCGCAATTGCAAAATCATATCTCACAATTGCAGATTCTAAACTCATAATTGCAAGTTTACATCTTGTAATTTGGACTTTTTTCGAAATTCTGTTTACATCTCACAATTTAGACTTGTTCTCACAATTGCAAGTTTATATCTCACAACTGCACGTTATAATTGCAAGTGTACATCTCATAATTTTGACTTTTTTTTCAGAATTATAACATTCAGCTCACAATTTTTCAGATTTCTAAGCCTACTCTTACAATCTTGAAATTCTGCCTTTTTTCATCAAAATTCTGAGTTTATATCTCACATTTCACTTTACATCTCAAGTTAAATTAAAAGTTGTCACGATTTTGAGTTTTGTTTTCATAATTCTGCATTTACATCTCACCATTCTCTTTTTTTCTAGCAATTGTGAGGGTACATTTAAACGACAACGATGTAGTCAAAAACGGAAAAGTTTTTCCATTGCATTTTTAAAGTTTCATGTAAAGACTACAACAATTTCAAAACAATTCGCATTAACACATATATGTGAAAAAACTGCCAAAAACACTGTATTGCGTACATCAGGCCAGTAGTTGGCGTGCTGTTTGCTCGCGCTTGCCTTTAAAATCGACACGTACTGCGCATGTCTACATACCTAACACGTAATACGCACGCACAAGACGTCACCGTTTTTAAAGATTCCCATATTGGGTGTTCATGAAGATGCAGAGCACAAATTCCAAGTATGGGTCGCCATACTTGGCCACACGTCATGTCGTTTCATTTCTTTTTCTTTGGAATTCTAAGCTTACATCTTGAACCTTTGATTTTTTTTTTTTTTGTCTATTTCTTGGTTTACATCTTAAAATTTTGTACCTCAAAGACTGCAAGAAAAGGGCAGAATTTTGAGATAAAAAGTTGCAATTATATTTTTTATTATTCCATGGTGGAATGAAACTTCCACAGTAACATAACATTATATTTATATAACATTTGCTAAAGACTTACCCCAAATGAAAGTAATTACAGTGATGTTCATTGGTGACATATACATTTTCCTGCAAAATGGTGAACAGCGATGGAAATGAACATCACTGGTAATCACTACTGTACTGACCACTGTTAGAAAAAGTTTGGGTTGGATTTCTTCAGTCTTTATGGTTTAAACCAAGGATCCTCAAATCTGGCTCACGAGATTCACTTTCCTGTAGAGTTTTGCTCTAACCCTAATCAAACACATCTAAGCATGCTAATCAGTGTCTTCAGGTTCATTAGGAAATCACACGTTAACTGAGTTTGATCGGGATTGGCTTTCCAGGGCAAGATTTAAGGAACCCTGGTTTAAACAGTCAGATTTTGAGACCAGCCACAATATCACCCTCAATCCAACCACTATTTTTCAACCTGGTGCAGCTGTTTTCTGGGGCTTTGGTAGAAAGAATAGCCTTTAGCACTTGTTGTTAGGTCGCAGGAGACTATTTGGAGGGTGGAGATTTCCCTTGGGTCTTCTGAAACTGCACCTGCGGTTAACTGACAAATCATGACCACTGTTACCTCGGTGATCCAGGAGAAATTAGAGCCTTAAAAACACTCAAATAATTCCCTGTTCCTGCATTCCAAACGCTTCTCATACATCAAAACAACCACTCAACCCAACTGTAAAACAAAAAGCTTCAGTGAGCTCTTGCACTGACAAGCCTAACTCGTCACTTCACAACTTAAATCAAGATGGCGTTTTACACTTGAGGCAGTCTGGAAAATGCCAGTCCCGTGATTTTACGTGATCAACAAGCAGTGATTACCTCCATATATTATCAGGCAATCTTTAACGGCTTACAAATGGCCCTCGTTTAGCTGTTAGCAAGACATAAAAGAAGCCCCTCGTGATAGCGGGATTCAGGCAGAGCCGGTGAAGAAGCATCCTCTCAGCAATTACACAGGGAGAAGGTAGAAACAAACTGTAAATGCTTTTTCCCAGCTGGGGGATTGTTGTTTGCACAGATACCCGCAGGCTGATATGTGCTAAGCTGCTGTTGTTTGACGGGTGAGAAAAACAGACAGCAGACACCTGACAATCCACAACATGAGTGAGCAGACAAGCCCTGCTGCTATTAGAAAGAATAGCAGTCGCAAAAACACCCTGTTCTGGAAATTGCGTGTAACAGGGTGTGGATTATTATTATTGTGGGACAAATGTTTTCTGAAATGTTTCCTCTCATCAGAATTCGTAACCACTCATAATTAACATTTGTATGTTTGGATATACACTGTTAAATCAAATACAGTAAAACACATTAATATTGTAAAATAAAACTAGAATTGAACATAATTGTTTTATTTATATATTAATGTAATTTATTCCTGTGATGCAAAGCTGAATTTTCAGCATCATTACTCCAGTCTTCAGTGTCACATGATCCTTCAGAAATCATTTTGATATGCTTTATTGCTCAAAACACATTTTTGATTATCAATGTTGAAAGAAAAAGTATATAATAATGCCATGTGCACTATGATGGAGAGATTACATAAGCCCAGAGACAGCCACCTGTTCCTATAGACAGACAGAAAAGGTTTTAAGTCGACTTTGGCCGACTAAGGAGTCTATAAACTGGCTTTGGCCATGGCCAACCTAAACACTTGTCCTGTCTGGGACACCTGGAGACACATGGTATAAAATTCAATATTATTAAGAGCGTTAATAATAACATACGTAAGTTCACATGCAAATATTCAAGTCCCTGGTATTTTATATTTAGAAAGTAACTACTAATATTTGCAAAACCTACATGTTGTATTTCAGTAATACATACATTTTCAGACATACATAAGACTATTCCAGTGGCCGTGGCTGTTCATCATTACCGTAGCTGCTAGTGCTGCTAACTCCCTCTGGACACTGCAGAGTAATAAAAAACAGATTTGGCATATTTTAATATGCTCTGGATTCTTCAGTATGGCCTTCATCTGTGGAGGAAATGGTGCTGAGTGGTTAAAGCTGCTGTATGACTTTTGTAAGATTTTAAAATATCCCAATGTATTTAAGAGACAAGGTATGAAAGCTGTCCATTACCATTTACATTCATCTCAATGGCAGTTGTTTGGGTGGTGCAGGACCTCACAAAGTAGCCATCTTTGCTTATAGGCACTCAGTTCTTGCCATTTTTTAACTCAAGCCATATATGTTCTCGAACCTGATTTCCATGTTTTTTAAAGCCCATTTCAGAGCCCTCCCAAAACAAAACTAAACAAACAATCACAGATAAATTTCTACCATAATATCATTAAACCGCCCCATTATGCCATTTTTAAGGTTCCTAATATTTTTTTGGGAGTCTACTATAATAGGTTTACATGCATGCGAGGTCAAACCATGCTTTCGTTTTCTCAAAATATGCATTTAATATCATCTCATGTTCAAGCGATTCTCAAACGATTTGTTCGAAGCAGTTCAAAGATTCAGTCCCTCTAAACCTCTCCTTTTTATGAACCTACTCCACTCTGATTGGTCAGATGACCCAGTCTGTTGTGATCGGTCTACCGTGTACAGCTTATATCAGAAACTCCCCTTGCCATAGTTCCGTATTTTGAACACACAATAGAAAATATAAATATTTATTATTTATTATACTTACAGGTTGTGATTCAGTGGAGCCAGTTGGTCCAAATATAATACTGAGCCATCTTTCAAGAGCAAGCATTTTGAGAAACCCACGTTGAACTGTAAAATGACATGTTTAAGGGCGTGTCAAGTTGTTTGTGGCCGGCCAACATAGACTATAGGCGGTCATTATGCAAATGTGCTGGCCTGTGATATCAGGGTTGCCAGATTTTCAAAGCAAAACCCACCCAATTGCTAATCAAAACTAGCTCAAAAGTAGCCCAATCCCGTTTTTAGGTAAAAATCACGTTCTGGGGGGTAAAATACACATTTTTTTGGCTGGGTTCCCCTGGTAAAATTAGCATTCCAGTGTATAAATGTTATTGGGGTTGCTTCAATCCACAAACATGAAAAACAACCCGCGGCAACAGTATGAAAGTAGCCCAATTCCGCGGGAAAACCGTGGACTGAACCGTGGTTGAAGTGGGATTCAAATTACTAATAACTAGTTTAGGCTGATCAGACTCAATTCTTTATTTCGGGAGACAATAACTTCATATATCGTGCAGTTTCAGCTTTACAACTTTGCAGATTGTTTACATTCACTTAAAGGAACTTTACACACTGCATAAAAGGCAATATTCGAAATGGCATAATAGGGCACTTTGAATAATATATTACAATATCAGTAAATGCGCAATTTGTGTGACTCAAAAGGAATTATAATTCTGAAAAAATTCACAATGTGTTTTATGGCAGTCAGTAGAACATTTTTCCTAGTTACACCAAACCTAATCAGTCATTACAAGAAAAAAAAAGATTATTTTAATACATTTGGATTAGTATTTATTTATTTATTTTACTTTTACCATATTTAGATGTCATAAGTTTCATAAACAGTAAGTGGCTATACAGTATGTTCAATTAAACTTTTTTAATTTAGATTGAGTGCTATCATATATAGGCTGAGTGTGCTTATTATAAAACCCCATTATAAACTTTTTTAAACAAATTAAAACTTGGCTTGGTAATGAGTATGAGAGGTTAAATCCCTTTTGTTTTAGAAGCCTTTAAACTGTTCAAGTCCTTATATGCTGGGTAAAGCACTTGACTTTCCTAATACCAGCCATGCCAGAGTTGTAGGCTTTAGCAAATAAGATTAGTGAATTTTACATATGGCTCTCAACATGGGCCCTAATCCCAGTTTGAGAGTGGGCTGGATTTCCCTGCTATAAAAATGTCTTCATTGCTGACAGTATAAGCTTTAAATAAATACAGTATTACTTTAACCATGAAAAACGAGATTTGCTTTATTCGCACTTAATCTGTATAGGCAGCAGCACTTGTAAATGCACTTTTAAAATAAGGAGAAAAGACATAGAGATCATGATTCAAAGAGATATTCTTTTCATAAATACCAATCACTGACATGTAATTGTCTTTAAACTTTCTCTTTTCTTTAGCAAAAGATGCACCAATGCATTATACAAGTGAAAACTTTAAATTAGGTTCCCCGCTAAGATTGTGCCAACTTGTATGGAGCAAGATGGAGCATTCCCAGCTCCTAACAGAAGTACAACAAGCCTCATTTAGTAAAGATGGGAAATCACTATTCCCACATTAGCAGCATATGGTAATATTTATCCCCTGCTGGCATCAGCCCTAAAATAAGCATGATCTCAGCTCAAGAGGACAAAAAGAGATAAAGACCCTCTATTTCCACTATGACCTTGACCCAGTATCATCCTCATAATCACAGTAATGGGGCATGAGGACCTCCAGTGGGATTACAATGACCTCTCTGTTGTCTGTCCTTGTTATCCAGTACCATCTATAACGTATAAGAGGAGCTCACCGCATGTCTGAGGTGCGTTGGGTCAACCGGCTTGGTTCTTAGAGATAAGGATGGTTATATAGCTCTCTCCTCTATTTCTTTTCAACGTTGAGGTTAGTGTCTAGGAACAGGTAAACGGCAAGTCTTCTGGATGATTGGCAAATATAAAAAGGCAGTCAGTAGTGATGTACTGACAAAGGTAGGTGTAAAGTGTCAAAAAGGCAACACTTACCACAGGAAGTCACACAACTCAACAGGAATGGGTGAATGTGTCAAGTCTCCCAGATGAACTGCAAATATAAAAGACACTCATTAGTGATTTTCTGATGAAAGGAAATGTAAATAAATTTTCAAAAAAGGAAACACTTGCTTAAGAGAGTCACTGCCTCTTGCTTCTAGATGCCCTTAATGTCCATGCAGGCCTCCCAAGCTATTCACTTCTTCGAAGGTAGGCCTGGTACGCCTGTGCGTGACTTAGTTCAGGATTAGCAATAACCAGTTGTACTTTCTCATCAGACCATTGTGTTTTAATGTTTGCAGGCATGGTCTTGGAGTTCACATGTTCTACATCCTGCTCTATGGGTTCCTCTTGAAGGCCAGGATCAGAAAGTTAGGGAGATGGCATAGAGGTGGGTTTGTTTGGCTTTGGCTGACGTGGGGGCAGCTTGTATGGCACAGAATCGTGACAGCCGGTTGAGGCAGGGTGTGTGTAGTAAAATTAGGGGTGACAGGATGTGCATTTTTTTTGTTCGTTTGTGCTGATAGGCATCTCTGCAAGGAGAGGAAAGGAAAGGAAAGGACGTGACGTATGGTGACCCATACTCGGAATTTGTACTCTGCATTTAACCCATTCAAGTGCACACACACAGTAGTGAGAAGTGAACAGACACGCACACACACAGCGTGAACACACACCCGGAGCAGTGGGCAGCCATATTGCTATCGCTGCGGCGCCCGGGGAGCAGTTGGGGGATCAGTGCCTTGCTCAAGAGACTCACCTCAGTCGTGGTATTGAGCGTGGAGAGAGCCCTGGTTATTCACTCCCACCACCTTCAATCTAAGGCCATGAATGATACGCTACATCTGACTAAGGTGAGAACTCTCAATCTGCTATCTCTGTCTATTGTCTTTGGAAGGCGTAGGATGACTATCTCCATCCACGTCATCCCATTGTCCTTGTGTCTCTGCAGGCTGGAGGAATAACACAGACCCCGCTTCTCAATGTCATACATCTCCGAAAGTGCATTGGATGGACAGGTGTAGATGTCATGGCCTGCTGCTTGTGCCATTTCCACAGTTCGCCAATTGTCAGTGGGTATCCAAAAGCTTTTCTCTCTGCAAGGCCTTAGAATTCTTCGGTTGTTCTGCACCTGACTTACTTTGAAAGCACAGGAGGAAAATCTCTTTTGAGGCTTTCGATGGAAATTCTATAATTTCTCTCATGTAGATCAGAAAGAAGGACCCACAGGAGAGCCTCCCTGAGGACAGCCAGGCCTGCTTGCAGCATTTCCAAAAATGAAAAAAAAAAAAAATAAATAAAAAAACTCCCAATCCTCATCTTTTGGATGGGGTCATTAATCCACATTTTCATCTGAGGCGGTGACTTCCCAATACTGGCACTACCAATGGGTGATAGGCCCAGGAACCCTCGCCTCCTTGTCACGCTGTTGGAGTCTGTGGAATGGGTTCCAAGGCTGATGGCAGATGGAAAGGGACAGTTCCAGTTGGAAAGCTATCCAACTGTTTCTAAAACCACCTTGATCATGATGGTTTTTGAGCAGGGAGTCAAGGGTGTTGGTGAGGTGGGTTGCAACTGGTTGCACAACATGCCGCAGGCCCAACCAGTGGTCGTTATTCCTGAACAGCTGGAGCATCTGGGTCTGCTCAAGCAGGTGATAAAGGGCTGGTGGGCTGAAAAAGTCCTTTAGCTTCTAGATAATTGGGATGCGGCCATGTAGCATAAATACCGCCTCGATACCTGGCATGTGTGTGGCAAAGGGATTTCCTGGCCAAGGCATCCATGTGTTGAATGTATGATTTGGCTTTTAAAGTATCATCCTGGAGTGGTTTTGATATGGACACCGCAGGTGGCAATCACCCTGCTGACTGGGTGTTTGGTAATGACCATGTGGACATGTGGTGTGTTTGCATATAGCTGCAAGAATGTGATTTTGGAATAACTTTGAGCACAGTGGAAGAGGTCGAGGATTTCCCTGTCAATAGTCATGGGGCGGTGATCCAAGGACAACTGAAAGTTTGGCACTTCTGGGATAAAGGTGGTGGTGTATAGAGTCCCTCTATGGTCTACCACCTCCAGTAGGACATAGCGTGACCACATAAGGTCTACCCTGGGGTCGTTCCCTGAGAGTGATGGATTGCACTTCTTGCCAGTTGAACAGAGATGCAAATTCAAGTGGACTGTTTTTGGCCAATCTTGCTGAGAAAAATTAGGATTCTCTGAGTTGGGTCTTGGTCAACTTGTTGGATGGCCTGCATTAGCACTCCAAGAATGAACATCTGGTCCTCACCCACAATGTTCATGCGCCCCAAGTCATTTCGAATTTTGTTTTTAAGGATGGTTGGACGCTGCATGTCTTCGGGTGGCAGTGCTTGTAGTTTGGATGCAAAAACATCTAACACTGAGTTGATCACTTCGGGAGCGTTGAAACACCAGGTACAGGTGTTTTTTGATAGATATTTAGCAGGTAACCACCGTCGACAAAGGCTAAGGTGTGCCCGAATGTTTTGGTTAGGGCAGCATTAAATTCTGTTAGATGGAGGTGTTTCTTTAATGAGTGCCAATGCAATTCAAGGTTTGACCCTACAACTTTGCCCACCATCAAAAAAATGTAGGCAAGCCTTGACTGCGAAAGTTCTTTCAACAGTACAACAATGCCATCAATGTCGTAGGCAGTGTCAATTGTATCCTTCACATTCATCAACACAGTAGGGAAAAGGGGGATGTGGAAATCCTTGTCCCTCAAGAAACTTTCCACATCACTGTGGTTGTAGAAAGCTTTAAGGATTTTTTTTTGTGTTCTCTTCAGCTGCCTCATGGAACACATCCCTGTAAAGACAGTCGAGTACTGGCTTTATCTGTGTACTCAACAGTGAGGTCAATGGTCTCTGCCAGGATCAAGACTTGTAAACTGAATGTACAGGTACCTATAAAAATACCAAAAGACACAGCGAATTAGTGCTGACACTTTGGATAAAGCAGACAAAACATTTGTGAGAGGTCAAAAATCAAAGTACGAGACTGGCAGATGTAAAATCTTCCAAATCATTTAAAATACTGATAAAGAATCAGGATCAGGACTGAAAAAGCAGATGAAAATGTCAAGGAGAGTCCAAACCTCTGTGAGAGACCAAGATTCCTTCAAGATGACTGAAATCAGTACCAAAAACAGTGGAAAAGAAGGTCCAAAAAAGCAGAAGAACCACGTAAAGCATGAATAATCTTCCAAAACGGTTGACATTTTTCTTAAAAGGAACCAGTGTCAGGACTAAAGAAGCAAATGAAATTGTCCATGAAAAGCCAAAGTTCTTTGAAAACCACTAAAATTATGACTGAATGAAACTCTGAAAAACATGGCCAAAATGCAAAGGAGCCATTGAAAGCAATGAATATTTCTCTGAAATGTGAACCAGAATAAAAACGCAGAGAAGAGCAGACCACCCAAGTCAAGACTGTCACCTTTTTTTTAAACACAGTTAAAAAAAAACTCACGAAATGTTTAGATGGTGGAGAGCAGGGGTCTGTTCTGTTTACTTGCTTTTTACTTTCACTTTCGAGATTTGTGATTACACGTACTCTGTGTATACTACAGAGCAGCAGTACTTACCACACACTTTACCAGATTAGATGTTTGTCAGTGGTGCTCAGGATTCGCCATCATCCTATCAGTCACCTCTCCTTAATCTGTTTATGTGGTAAGTGAAATTTTATGTACTGTAATATACCAGGGTACTGCTAGCAAGCAGCTAAGCATGTCCCTTAGTGGCTCCAGAGAACATGTTATTGGTTTTCCATGCATTTGCATATATAGATTAAGGCTTCGGGCAACTTAAAGCTTGTGTGAGAAAGCTTCTTCTTGAACCAAACTTCTTGTGAGATTATAGGTCCATCTGCAAATGTATTACTAAATTACCCGACAGCTTGTATGAATTCTTTACAAAACATGAAATCTACTAAACTTTAGCTTTAAACATCTCTCTCCTTGTTTTCTTCTCCGTTGGTCATGGAGGTTGTATTTTGTGTTTCTGTGGATACTGCTGCTCCCTGTTCATACTCTTCTACTTCTCCGTTCTGTTCTTAACATCGGAGTCCTGATTCGTTACAGACCTACTTTGCAGAATTCAAAATGTTTCCATGGTTTCTTGCCTGGGCATGTCACTCCCTGTCACCTTGGCAACGCTCTCTGTTCTCCTGGTTCTTTATTCAGCACACTTTTGAGGAGAGATCTGAAAGACTTTTTCCTTCTTCGCTGCAGGATTGTCACTTACAGAGGTGGGCAGAATGAAAACGGAGGAGATGTCTCTCAGTCTCAACAAGGTGTGAAGAAGACGCATTTTGAATACTGTTCAGTGTTGCTAGAACTCAATACATAGGGCTGTAATACAATACATAGGTCCAAAACAAAGATTCACATATAATGTACTCACCCCCTTGTCATCCAAGATGTTCATGTCTTTCTTTCTTCAGTCGTAAAGAAATTATGTTTTTTGAGGAAAACACTTTAGCATTTTTCTCCATATAATGGAATGATATGATCCACCGATTTTGAACTTCCAAAATGCAGTTTAAATGTGACTTCAAACGACCTCAAATGCGGTTGTAAACGATCTCAGCTGAGGAAGAAGGGTCTTATCTAGCAAAATGATTTTTATATACTTTTTTATATACTTTTTAATGTCAAACACTCGTCTTGTCTTACTCTGCCTGGACTGTTTTTTTTCTGACATTTAGGGTATGTCGAAAAACTCCCATCTCATGTTCTCCCTCAACTTCATTATTACTGTTTTACCTTTTTTGTTAAGGGTGTTTGATCTTCTTTGCATATTCACTTTGCAAAGACTGGGCTGGTACTTCTGCAGCGATGTAGGATGATTTTGAAATGATTTTTGAAGTTGAGGGAGAAAATATGATTTCGACATGCCCTAACTGTCTTGAGCCAGAATACACAGAGTTCAGGGAGAATGAGATAAGACGAGCATTTGAGATTAAAAAGTATTTAAATTGTATTTTTTTTTTAATGAAAATAACAGATCGTTACGCTAGATAAGACCCTTCTTCTTTGGCTGGACTCATTTACAACCGCATTTGGGATCGTTTGAAGCCACATTTAAGCTGCATTTTGGAAGTTCAAAATCGGGGCACCATATCAGTCCATTATATGGAGATAAATCCTGAAATGTTTTCCTCAAAAAAACATTATTTCTTTACAACTGAAAAAAGAAAGACATGAACATCTTGGATGACAAGGGGGTGAGTACATTATATGTGAATCTTTGTTTTGGAAGTGGACTTCTCCTTTATAGACTAAAATGCTGTTTTAGTTTAGCAGTGTCCAAGACAATTTATGAGAATAAGTACATATTTTTATTCCAAACTTGCGTTATATCGTCGATCGAGTGTTTGAAATAACTTCCTTCTGTGAACTGATTTGGATGTTTTCGTCCATATAATGGATTATAATGGAGTGTCGAGTATGAATGAAACAAATCACATGTGAGTTTAATGAATTTACACATTTTTTTTTAAGTGAATCAAAATCCAAATGTATAAAACATTAACAGCTTAATATTCAGTTTGCCTTGAAAAGTCTCCACATTATGAACATTAAATGCATTGTCAATGTTGTTTCAAGTTGAAGGACGTGATGCTAACCGTCTTTTAAACCAGTTGCACATACTGAATTACTCAATTTCCACATTCATTCATTTCATCAGTGTGCTGAATTGAACTGCAGTCGTTTTCTGTGGTAGATATCACACCACATCTGAGGCCTCTGTAATGATCCTGAAATTATTGTGAAATTATTATCTCTGAAGTCTCATTTTCACTTACACCTTCATATTCCACAATGGACCAGCTAACAATTTCTATTTTTTTTTTTTCAACACTTTCCATATTTTTCTTTAGTGTTATTTCACGTAGGGTCTGTTTAAGCTAACATGCATTCACATATGCGAACACATCTCTGTGTCAACAACAAATAAAAAGTCAGCAGTGGGGATATGATTCTTTAACATACATTGTATGTAGGTAGTTTGTTCTCATTTCTCTGCAACAGAATAGTGAGCGTCGAACATGACTTTAATGTTCCTGACATGTGAAAAGGCAGATGGAATCTTTCTCTTCCTTTCATGCCGCATTGCAAACAAGATAATACTATCATAAATCAACTGCTGCTGTCTGATTCTGACACAAACCCTTTGAAAGTACTTTGAAATCTTACACAGTTGAGAAATGCATACTATTTTCAGTGTTGGGCAACTTCCAAAATGTAATACATTATATACTACTAGTTACTGTCTTTTAAAAGTAATTAGTTGCATTACAATATTACTGTCTCTGAACTGTAATGCGATACACTACTTCTGAGCTACTTTCACCAAAATATCCACAGAAGTATGACTAGGCATTATAAAATACCAAAATGTAGTTTATTGCTGCTCATTATACATCCAGTGGAGGGTAATGAGGTAGGTCTATATAGCATAAAATTATAAAATCATATTTAGACGGAATCATATTCTACATTAACGCTGCTTGCAGTTTAGGTTAAACACAGATAAGCATTAGTAATGCGTTATATTACTGCGTTACTGCAAAAAGTGATATACTACTGTAATATTATTACTTCTGTAATGCGTTACTCCCAACACAGACTACTTTACAAACATGTTGCTGTTTTACAGTCAAGCAAAACCGAACCTATTTACTTATATTTATATAAACATGTTCCTTCTACACAATTCATTGTTATTTCAAACGCTCTAACTGAAAATAACGGTGTGAAAATAAAGCAGGATGCAACACAACAGCCAAAACTGCCAAACTGATGCAAAAGTACAGACTATCATTTAAAAAGTGCACACAAACTGCAGGAATCCTGTATGAACATAAAGCCCAAAGTATACTATGAAAGGACAAACAGAAATATACTTTAGGCTTTAAAATAATTTTGCTACAGGTGCACTACCTTTCTCTAAAATGCAAGGTTGCATTTCGGGGAAGTGGAAGTTCCTCAGGTCATCCTCTGACAGGGCGTTCAGCACTGTTTGTCTATCAGCTGGTGTTATTTTCTCTTTATGATCTGTTAAATAATTAAAATTTCAGTTTCTCTGTTAAATGTTATCCCACTCTGTCTATGCAGACAGGAGATGTATAAATTGAGTGAAAAGGTCCAGTTTGCTTTGTCCATGACAATGGAGTGGCTGCAGCATGTGTGCTTGAGGTACAAGCAGTGTTTTACCATTAGGAAGTGTCAACATTGTCCTGGTCTTAGCTTCTGGTAGCTCGCTTCATATTTTAAAATCTTTAGAACCTTAAAGTTTTTAGAACCTTTTTTGTTTAAATGGTTACATTAAGAACCTTTACCATCTGAAGAACCTTTCTGTTTTACAAAAGGTTCTTTGTGGCCAAAGAAGGTTCTTCAGATTATAAAAAGGTAAGAAAGAGATGGTTCTTTAAAAAAACCTTTGATTAATTGGTTCTTTGTGGAACCAAAAATGGTTCTTCTATGGCATCGCTGTGAAGAACCTTTTAAAGCACCTTATTTATAATTGTTAAGAGTGTATGGTGCTAGTAATTCCAGTGTCTTGAGTTTGATTCCCTTGTTAAGCAATGCCATTAATATTGCAGTGATTTTATGAGCTTTGTATTTGACCAAGTTTCCTACAGACCATGACATTACACTCATTTTGCAACATTTTCTTGTCTTAAAGTCTGTGAAAATAAGAGTGTTAAGACTAAGAAGTGTTAATAGAGTCTAACTAAAGCTTCAGTAGCAAAATAACTAGTTGCAGCTGCTAAGTTCAGTCTGTTTAAAAGTTTAGTTTATTTATTAAGATCAGTTCAACTGGCAGTTTCAATTAACTGATTCAGTACTAAGCTGGATCTATTAAAACACATTGATAGACTAATTTGATCATGTGACTGTTTGCAGTGCTGTTCAAACAAACTGTCTTTTGATTTAGATTTGGATTAATATGAAATTACTTTGTTCATTAGCATAGAAATATACAAACTCAAACTGAGCACCATATTCCTTTGGTTTTTTAAACTTTTGACTCCTATATTCCCCATCTTCTCTTTTCCCATTCTCATCTTACATGAGCACTCCAGTATATGTGTGTGGCTTTAAGACTCTTTAAGATTTAAGTGATTGTGATAATTGATGAATCACTTTATGGAAATATGAAATCTTATGGTGAAACGTAGAAATCTGGCCATCCGTTCCCTCACCACTCTCTATAGCTCAAAGTTACACTCATCTGCCAAAGTAAACTCTCTCTGTGTCCAAGCATTCAGCACTGTTGTCTGAGTTCCTGCTGTTTTAAAGTAGAAACTTTCTAAGTAAAAACTCCAGTGTGGTTTGATGGCAAAAAAGTACAGTATATTTAATTTGTCACAAATCCTGGGAACTGTTACAGTATATAATTACAATATTTTACTAAGTGTTTGTGTTGCATTTTATTATTCACAACTATTTCCGCTCCAACAGCTTTGGAGTTGCATCAACAGTTCACTGTAGGTGTTTTCCAGAGACCCTCATAACTAAATCTAAAGAAACTTAATATAAAGAGAAATATGATGGTAAGTAAATGACAGATATAGTCCAACTCAGAAAAATGTTGTTTTAACTGTGTGGCAATGCACAAAAGCAAATGGATCGCTGTAATTTGCAGTTATATGGATAAAATATACCTAATTTGGCCAGAACAGTAATTTGGCAGAATCTCTACCAAGTACCAAGCTGGAATTTCAAGTTTACATTCATAATAGTTTATTATTTACACTTGTAAAACAAAACTGTAAGATCCAAATATGAACCCATATAAGTTGGATGTGGTAAAAGATTTGGATTTTTTTTTGTATTGGCAAAACTACACTCTTAAAAATAAAGGTTCTTTATTGGCATCAATGGTTCTATGAAGAACCTTGAACATCCATTGAACCATTTAAATACAGAAAAGGTTCTTTAGATTTTTAAAATGTTCTTCAAAATGGTTCTTTTAGGAACTGTTCACTGAAATGTTCTTTGGGGAACCAAAAATGGTTCTTCTATGGCATCACTGCAAAAACACCCTTTTGGAGCCAAGCGTAAACTGTAGTGACCCATCCTATTATAGTTTTTTTTTTAAGTAATTTCTACACAGCAATAAAGAGTTTTGATCATAAATAGTGAGTTCTAGACAGTGATCGCACTTTGTGGAAAGAGATTTTTGAGAAGAATATTCTTCTCAAAAATAAGGTGAAGATAATGGTCAACAATGAGACCGGTTGGAATCTTTAGCTCTTATATACTAACTGCTGTTTAACAAACAATGATTCATCAGAAACTTTCATACTAAAATGTATTCTCTGCTCTGTTTCTCTCTATCTGAATATATCACCAGAGCAAACGTGGTAACAAAGAACAGCCAGAGCGTGAGCTTTAGGGTTGTTGCCTTTGGCACATCTGACTATCTCTGGTCCAAAAAACATAATGCTTACCTATATTTAAGAAAAAAACAGTGCTTAATCTGAAAGCGGATAAGGCTGTTCACGGAAAGGCTGCTGCAAAATCATACATTAATCAGATTCAGAAGCAAATCACAAAAAAAAACACAAGATCAAAGGAATGCCAGCTTTACGAAACGTGCATGCAAGGGCTGAGGGGTAAAAGATATTAATTTCTACAGTAAGGAAATTGGTTTCCACCCAGCCTGAATATCTTTTCAAAGAACTGGTTTTAGCTCGGCCCTTCTGCTAAATCAGTGTCCTGAAATAAACTGATGAACTCAATCTGCAACAATTTCAAAAGCAAATCAGAACATGTGCGTAGGATTTCCATGTCTTAAGATAACCCTCACCTACCTAGCATGATCACAGTTTTGACAATTCTCTAAGTCTGATGACATGCTTCTTCATCCCCCAAAATACAAAGAGTCTCACTCCCCTCCCATCCATTGAATGGACTGTTAAATACACTGACAATAATGTGATGGATTGTAAGCTTGGGAAGATATTTTGCAATGGAAGGCTATTTACAATGGACGGGCTTATAGAAACATCCCTTAATAGCCATCAGTTTCTCATTCCATTGTAATTTATGGTACCCAAAACTCTTGGAATGTGGGTATAGCTCTTCATATTTGATTCAACACTCAGATCACCCAGTTTTAATAGGCCCTTCACTGACCATAAATATAAAGTGAAGTCTTGAGATCAGACTGTATATACCATATGAGTTCTGAGGCAGCTTCTCAGGCCGCAAGTTGACAGCTTGAAAGTTGAACGACTGTGAACACTTCCAGACTTAACAGTGCCAAAGAAGGGTTTTTTTTTTTAACTTTCATCAACACTTAATGCCAAAACTGTGGGGGATGTTAAAGCAGAAGCATGCAGGGACAGTTTCAGTGGTGCACTTTCAAAAAAAATAAATAAAGCAAACTCTAACGCTAAACAAACACGGGTCTGCATCAGTGTGAAAGCATCCTGTGATTCCCAGTTAACGCAGTGAAGTAATGAACTAGCATTTTTATATCATCATTCACGTTTCTTTTTACATCAGCAGCCAATGTGTTTGATGCTGAAGATTCAAATACTTGGCTAGTGTTTGCTGTAGCAGTTGCAGCGCGTTTCAGAAACCCTCCACTTCCCCAGCTCCACCTGTATAGATCTGCTACGGGGTGATTTCATGCATGTTATCTATAGGGTTATTTCATATACAGTTGATGTCAAAAGTTTACATACACCTTGCAGAACCTGCAAAATGTTAATTATTTTACCAAAATAAGAGGAATCATACAAAATGCATGTTATTTTTTATTTAGTACTGACCTATTCCGCCAAGACCACATTAACATTTCCATTTATACTACCATGCTAAACTCTCAGAGAGTTGTCTTGACAGAATAATGGTTATTATCAGATTGTTTGTATTGCACAGTGTTTTTAGGAGTAAGGGCATTCAAATTCATGGCAGTGTTTGTGCCCATGGGAGACAGGCCACAGTCGGGTCTGCATGTGTAATAATGGAGATCTGCCCTTAAGCGTTGATCTCACGGCTCTCCTGAACTCAGCAGACAGTCTAATGTGTTTTTGATGATGATTTCAGAGCCAGCACTGATGCTAATCTCTGCAATTATCCATCCGCGCCACTAATCTTAGTTTATTACCGCAGGTATATCGAAACTGCTTGCATTGGAAGGGTTACAAATTGAGGCACATGGGTCTGAGAAATGAAACAAAACAAAGCTGCATGTTATGATAACACACTTGATATTTTTTTACCATTTTGCTGTCAAGCTGAATAAAAGAATTTGATTTTGAGTTGGGTGCATAAGATGTTTTTATACACATACAAAAAAAATGCCTTCCATCAACTGAGACGGCATTTTTGTCAGGGAAACTGAGCTTTTTTAAACAACAGTTTTGCATTATAGTGTGGATGATAAAAACAGAGGCTTTTAAAAAACGATGATGCATGTCTAGTCATGTGACACATATTGTACCAAAAGATAGCTATGTTTATACCGGTATTGTGCCTGTTACGTGCTATTCACTTTCACACTGTTGTACACTCTTCATATTACAGTCCTGCAAAGATGACAGAAAATTTACTTGCGATTGCTGTTTATGGCAAAAAATGAGGGCATTTGCGTTTTAGATCAGATAATGGTAAGTGAGTGCAACCGTGTCACGTCAGTGAATGGTGAGATATTTTTCCTAAATAATATGATCCTGCCAGAAGAATTGCATGAAAACATCTATCTGTATCATCTCAGTGAGCTTTTTGGATGTTTTACGCATGCACAGTAAAGTGAATCCCTACTGAAACGAACAATAGAAATCAATCACAGAAATTCTAATGGTTTCCACTAGAAATATTATTACAAATGTTACAAACCATCAACTTTTAACCATTAAAACCATTAAAATTTGGTTTTCTGTAGTGTGTTTTCAGACATTAGGATTTAGTGGTTTTAACAAGCCACCAATAGAAGGCGACCAATTACCAGTACAAACCCACGGGATCCATGACATTTTCCATTAAAACCAAAACAAATCCCTTTATAACCAGTAAACCATTACAAATTTTGTGATGGTGTCTATTTTTTATTTCAGCAGGGACTTACCTTTTTCCAATGTTTCAGTGTGGATGAGAAAGTTTTGGAAAACGATTGAAAACGCTAATGTGGAAGGAGAGTGTTTTAAAACTAAAATGCTGATTTCAATTGTATCCGGATTAAT
Source organism: Cirrhinus mrigala (assembly GCA_036247105.1). Classification (NCBI taxonomy): domain Eukaryota; kingdom Metazoa; phylum Chordata; class Actinopteri; order Cypriniformes; family Cyprinidae; genus Cirrhinus; species Cirrhinus mrigala. The sequence continues at coordinate 5,997,469 of CM070009.1, forward strand.
GTAGATGTAGCCAGAAGCATGAGCTACACATGTAATGCTACATTAGTTTATATTAGCTAGCTCAGCTATCCAGAGGAGTATTTTTTATACAACGACATAACTCCCTGATTAACTACCATACTACAATACATGTTTGGAGAAATTAGCGTTTTCCAAAATCGTAGCAAGTTTGTCACACATCCGTTGTTCGAACTTCATTTGTTTATTAGTCATTATTAACACCATGCATGTGCTGGACTAGTAACTTATGCTAATTAATCCGTTTGGGATCAAACTGATGTAAATGTTTGACTACCTCATACGCCATACTTTGAAGTTCCCAAAGGTAGCCCATTCTCTTGACAAACTAAAAGATGAAGAATTAAATTCGTATAAATACGGAAAGAAATGATGTACTGCATCTTAGTTTGCTTATTTTGCTTCATCCGTTTATGTCCACATTTCATTCTAAGAAGAAAATGCGTCTAGCCACTGGTCGGGAGCTGTAGTTCCAACCACAAAAGTTTGTGATGTTTTTGTGAATGTTTATTGGAACTAAGGTTTCTGGAAACACTGAATATGTTGGTAACAGTAGTACTTGTTGGCTAATGATGCTGTTGGGAAACACACCCCAGATCCTTGACAACTACTGGATGCAAACAGGATGTCAGACAGGAGGAAGAACTTGGCATTTTGACATATCTCAAATCAAGCCTTGATATTGCGCATACAAATTCAAAATATTTATGAGTGGCCAAAAAAGGTCTGCCTAAACAGGTCAAACCTGTAAATATCATTAGACAGACCAACAGTTTCCTTTAACTCAATCAATCACTACGTGACTAAAACTGAAATTGTGTATTTTTTGATGAATAAACTGACCTATATTCCTGATCTCTCTAACCCCACAGATACACCCATTCGAAAAAAATCAAAAGCATAGGATTCCTACACAGAAAACATGCATCTTCAGTGGTTCTGAAAGCATCACAACAGGATATTACTGAGACAGGATACATGCAAAAACAAAATGTTTTTCACAGCTAAATGTACAGTTAAGGTCAAAAGTTAGTTTTTATTTAGTACTGGCCTGAATAAGATATTTCACATAAAAGTGATTTACATATAGTCCACAAAAGAAAATAGTTGAATTTATAAAAATGACCCTGCTCAAAAGTTTACATACGCTTGTTTCTTAATTCTGTGTTGTTACCAAAATGACCCACAGCTGTTTTTTGTGATAGTTGTTCATGAGTCCCTTGTTTGTCTTGAATAGTTAAACTGCCTGCTGTTCTTCAGAAAAATCCTTAAGGTCCCACAAATTCTTTGGTTTTTCAGCATTTTTGTGAATTTGAACCCTTTCCAACAATGACTGTATGATTTTGAGATCCATCTTTTCACACTAAGGACAACTGAGGGACTCATATGCAACTATTACAGAAGGTTCAAATGCTCACTGATGCTCCAGAAGGCAAAAACAATGCATTAAGAGCCAGGGTGTGAAAACAGGGTGTGGAGATCAGGGTAAAATTAACTTATTATGAGTCCCTCAGTTGTCCTTAGTGTGAAAAGATGGATCTCTAAATCATAGTCATTGTTGAAAAAAGTTCAAATACACAAAAATGCTGAAAAAACGATTTTTCTGAAGAACAGCAGGCAGTTTAACTGTTCAGGACAAACAAGGGACTCATGAACATCTAAACTAAACAAACAAACAAACAAAACAGATGTGGATCATTCAAGTAACAACAGTATTAAGAATCAAGCGTCTGTAAATTTTGAACAAGGTAATTTTTATAAATTCAACTATTATTTTTTTTCTTGTGGACTATATGGAAACTTCCTTTATGTGAAATATCTTATTCCAATAAGCATTTTGTATGATATTTTGGTAAAATAGTTAACATTTTGCAGATTCTACAAGGTTTATGTAAACTTTTGACCTCAACTGTACTAATAATACAACGCAACGCCTTCCTATGTGTGTTATTTTATAACATGTACACAGCTCCATCAATGCTTTCATTTCATTCCAGTGAAAAGTACTGGTCAAGCCTTCAGACATTCACCATTTTCTGCTGTTAACTTAAGAAGAAAAATGACTAAATTGCAGGCTAAGCGGGTGAGCTTGAATTCAGTCAGTCATTTTGTACTCTCTCAGAGCCAGACTGTATAAAGTCTGATTCACATTGCAGTTTATTCTGGCCAAGAACTGCTCAAATTACCTTTTGCTAAGCCCTGCCTTAAGACTGACCAGTCCTACCTTAGCAGCTGTTGCCGTCCAACACATTATCAGACATATTTTTCCAATACAAGGCCCTTCCCTTCATGACCAACTTTATATATAGATATTGGCTTAATGCATACAAGATGAAGTCTATAAATACTTTAACATCAACATACACGTCTCATGTCTGCAAACACAGCGGCCACTCAGAAAACGCAGCAAGATGAGGTCAAGGGTCAAATGAGTCATTAGCACATACTTGCACCGATGGTGACACTGATGTTGAGGGCTTTTGAACATCTCACAATAAGCCCAAAAGAGTCTCAATCAACAACATAAGAAGAATAATTGAGAGCTGTTAACAGACACTGGAGGTTTCAAATCAAAAGCTCTTTCTGCCTCTGATGGAGACGATAATGACGCTGGCGTAAAAAGCGAAGACATTACAGATGCGATCTCTCGTATCAGTCTTCAACAGCTTCTCTCAGTCATCCAGATGTAATTGCTTGTTTTATGACAGTGAATGCTTGGATGAAACTTCTGTGAAAGTAAAAACTGTTTGTGTTGTTGTGCAACTTTGCAAAAATCAACCATCAAACAGCCTCCCACCCAAGGCACACCTCTGCATTTTTCTCAAGTGAGTTTGTGACTGTGTTTTTAGCCACCGGCAACACTGACAGTGCTGAATTGCATGCTTTTTAACTTTTTCATAGATTTGGGTGAGGTGTGCTTTGCCATAAATTGATGATGATTAAGTACTGATGTGTTTTCTCTGTAAACCACAACTCTCACGGAAACTGACTTAGCAAAACTCAATGGTGCACATCTTGTTCAGGCCTGGGAGAGATGTTCTGCTGTCATGAAGGTTCAGGTCTCGCTCTAACAAACTTATTATGGTTTAGAATTAATTAGCAATTACTTTAACATGCATTGTGCTGAATCTTTGAACTCAGTTTTTAAGAGAATATTAAGTGTCATTTAGTGATTGAAGCCCAGCCTTAAAGGTTTCAATCTTATGTGGAGACTTCAGGGGAAATACAAGGTGGAGCAGAGGTCTAATGCATGGCCACTACTACTGAACAAAGACACGCTATTAATTAGACTTCAGTCATTTTCTATTCATCATTTCACAGAACATAGTGTTCACAAAACATTGGTGTAATATTTAATATGGTGTCATCATTAGCATCTTGAGACTTGCATCATAAAGCGTTCGTCTTTAGTTAAGCTCAGGGGTTTGTCCTCTGGGGAAGCAGATAGATTGAGACTGTCTTCATTTACGGTACTTTGCAAACCTCGAAGTGAGCTGAATGTAAACAATGATGGAGTAATGGCTGAGTGTAACAATGTTATCATCTATACACGGACCTCTATACTCCCTAAACCCTGTCGCTCAGTTTCTCTAGTGATTTATTAGTTTGCATTTGTGGGCTTTTAAAGCTTTTGAAAGGATGACAGATTCCAAATGGACCTGCGTAATGCACGAGGACTATACGTTCCTGTAGCACTTGGCTGTTTACATTTGTCTGTGTCTCTTTTTACAATCCATGGGGACAATTAGTGTGTGGCTACAGGATAACACTGGATTTTAAAGGAACAGTTCACTCAAAAATGACATAATCTTAATTTTGTCTTTAAATTCAAAACTAAAATGCAACCACCATAGCATATTCTCACCAAATGTGTCTCACTGAGCATTCAGAAAGTGCTTAATCGCAAAGTCACAACCACAATCCTCCACACTTTGAACAATTAGAAACTGACAACGACACATTTAACCTGCAAGCTGGCAAGATTCGAGCATCTGTGGGAAGGATGTGCAGATCTAAGCAGATGCTGGTTGTGCACTCACCTTCTGTAACTGACAAACAAGCTCATCCGAGGTGATATGGTCAGGAGACAGAGAGAGAACTCAGATTAGATGTTAGTCAAATGCAAGTGACGCAACGGCACAAAACACATCTGTCTGAATTGAATTATGTATGATTAGGCCTACTGCATTATATTTGACAAATTTAGGTCAAAACTTACCTACTACATGTGTTCTGTCTTCTGACTGACCATTTCTAAACATATATATATATACACACTGCCATTCAAAAGATTGGGATCAGTAAGAGTTTTAATGTTTTTGTAAAGAATTCTCTTATGCTCATCAAGGCTGCATTTGCTTGATCAAAAATACAGAGAAAAACAGTAGTATTGTGAAATATTTTAGTTTAAAATAATGCTTTCCTTTTTTTTAATATATTTTAAAAAATAATGTATTCCTGTGATGCAAAGCTAAATTTTCATCAGCCATTACTTCTGTCTTTAGTGTCACATGATCCTTCAGAAATCATTCCAATGTGCTGATTTATTATCAATGTTGGAAACAGTTGTGCTGCTTAATATGATTTTGGAAACAGATTTTTTTAAGGATTCTTTGATCAATAAAAAGTTAGAAAGAACAGCATTTATTCAAAATATAAATATTTTCTAACATTATAAGTCTTCTTTGCTATAATTTTTTTTATTAATTTAACACATCCTTGGTGAATAAAAGTATTAATTTCTTTCAAAAAAAGAAAGAATAAAAATTTACTGACCACAAACTTTTAAATGGTAGTTTATATTGTTACAAAAGATTCTTATTTTAAATTAATGCTGTTCTTTTTTTACTTTATTTATTGAAGAATCCTGAAAAAGTATCACAGATTCCAACAAAATATTAAGCAGCACAACTGTTTTCAACATTGATAATAAATCATTATATTGCAATGATTTCTGAAGGATCATCTGACACTAAAGATTGGAGTAATGATGCTGAAAATTCAGCTTTTCATCACAGGATTAAATTACATTTTACAATATATTCACATAGAAAACAGTTATTTTACATTAAAATAATATTTCACAATATTATGGTTTTATCTGGATTTTTGATCAAATAAATGCAGCCTTGGTGAGCATAAGAAACTTCTTTAAAAAAAACATTAAAAAAAAAAATTCCTGATTCCAAACTTTTGAACAGCAGTGCATAATTGTTTTTTTTTTTGTTTGTTTGTTTGTTTTTTGTTGTTGTTGTTTTTTTTTTACATCAGGCAAGCAATATTTATTTGTCCATCTCTCAATCATCTCTCAAGCTGCCAGTTTCTTTCTGGCCATATAAATATCAGCAACTGCACCAAATGTAATATTTTTGCTCAGGTTAATCCTACGATTAAAACTGAGGTGGGGTTTTTTTTCCCACCTGAAGTGTGAGCTCTATATTATTCTATATCACACTATAGGAGCCATAAAAACTTCATATATCAATTATGATACTAAAAAAATACTATTATTGTGTATATTGTTGTTTATAGATTTTTCTGAAAATTCTTTCATATGCCAAGCTTTAGAAGGTATATAGACAAATAACATAAATTAGCACAAAAATAAAAAATGAAGATAACAAATTCATCAAATTGACTAGTTGGTTGTTGGATGAGTTATCCATAATGACACATCCCAAATACTTCCAGTCTGTCATTAAGCAGAGGTGACACTAACCGCCAGTGGACGGTAAACTTACAATTGATTCGTGCTGGCAGTGGATCTTCAGTGTCTCCAACTGTCAGTCTTTGGTCAGGAGATTAATCTGTCTGTGCCATTCTCACCAAAGTCTCCATCATTCATGTGGGCTAAAATGTTTACTCAAGGAGTAATGCGTGCTCTCATTTATCTAATTCCTGGACGAGGTCCACCGAGCCCCTCATCATTACTCATGGAGGAAGAGGGTCCAGAGGGGCCAAGCAAACAAACCCATTTAAGCAACCCCTCTTGAACACAAACCTGAAGCACTTTAATACTAACACACTCGGGGCCATAGGTAAGGAGGTCAATGGGGTTAAACTAACTCAGAGAGGTCACAACAACCCATATAGCCATCCACTGCAAAGGAATTAAACTGAGCCATTGTAGACCTGTAAAGACGGCCCCCAATTACTATTGCTCATACCGAAAGTTAGACATTTAAACAAACCCCTAACCCCAAGTAATAAAGTTTAGTGTGTACCTGGAACTAGTTGTGCTACTGTCATGAATGATACCACAAATCATGCGGCTTGTTGAGAAAAGGTGTACTTGTTGCACCTTTTACACCTAGCAGTAGTGATGAGTTATTTTTTGAAACACTGCTTTTTGAAGCTTTAAAACATTAACAAATAATTGGTTTCAAGTCACGTGATTAGACTGATTGGTATAGCCAAAAATATGACAAAAGTTTTCATTTTCAGCAGCAATAATCAGCAAAATATGCAAGTTCTGTTTGATTCAGTGGCATTGTTTACGTTCTGTGCAGCCAATATGGCCGATTGATGACACGTTGTGAAAACACTTATGGCTACATGTTTTTTACCTGATTTTGGATCAGTTTATATAAATTTGCAGACATTTTAATGACATTTCCATAAAAAAGGAGATGTGGTTGATTAATCAAGCTCTTCATAAAGCAAACAAAACAAGTCCTACAATTTAATAGTCACATATTACACAGACGCTTTATATCTAATGCTATTAGATGATCTGTTAATTGCATTTAATATATTACACTTTCAATAAACCATTTAAATTGGTTTATGAATAAAAAAAAAGACGTTTGAGATTTCACTGCGTTTACAACATTGCGTTTTGAGTGCTTTGAAACAGCAAAATACTTTGTGAAGCAATTGATTCAGTTGTTTTAAAGTTTCAAAGAGCTTTGTTTCGCTCATCACTGCCTGTCAGAATATAAAAGGGGTGATCAAATCCCACAGATTTACAATAAATAAGGACAGTAAAACTTAAACACGTAGCTACCATCCCTAGTTACCATCCAACACAGCCTACCAGTTTTACAGTAACACATTTAAACACACTCACCTCAACATCATCACTGAGAAATTCGGCTACAGCCAGAGATTTCATTATTATATGAGGCTCTTCCAATGAAAGTATGGAGGCTGAATGAAATTATGCAACACCACGGCTGTTTTGTGTGATACTTCGGCGTTGGAGTGTCCGTGTTGTCCTGCAGTTACACATTAAAACCGCTAGTTGGACTACAGCGTAAAAAGAAGACTCTTGTTTACATCTGTGTGTGGAGAAGCGGCGAAGCATACAGCTAATTATCTCTACCTGTATATGAATAAACAAGTGGATTATGAACGTTTCTGAATCGCTAGATTCATTTGTGGTTTACAATCTTCTTTGTCCAACCTGAATGTGTGTAATCACACTTACCGCTGTCACGAAGCTTTATTCATATCCGTTGCTAACTTGAGATCAGTAAAAATGTTTTCTGGGTCCTTATAAAGATTCATATATAGGGGTTCAGTAGATGGTAGATGATCCTTTCTTGCCATTTTAAACATTTTAAACCATTCACACGCATGAAGAGGAAAAAGAAAACGTAATTCGATAGTTGTGCCTTGTTTTTTGCGTGCACACTCAAAGCGCTCTAAAGAAAGTCACGTTTTAGAAAGGGCGCGAACAGAGATTAAACGGACATATTCACACAATTTAATGCATTAATGGCAAAGTATTTAATGCCATTACAGTGGCCCGCTGATGAAGCTTGAAAGAGTTTAGGCTCCAGAGTTACTGTAAAACTGCTTGTCTAGATTAGGCCTGCAGAAAATCGTTTGAAAGTGGAATAGTGTGAGATTCAATTCAATTATTTAAATTCCACCTCAAATCACTGACATTTAATATTTTTGATAATGTGGATCATTTACAACTTTCACTGTATCTTGCGAATAAAATGCAAACAAAAATGTTGCACATGCCTGTTGATAATACATTTTTGTGGCATTCTAAATGAGTACATGTTTAATGCAGCTAAGATGTGGTAAACCTAATTAATGCATGTCTTCTAACCCAGAAGTTGAAGTCCAGGCTGCCACTTTCAGTTAGAGCATGTGGAGAGAAAATAAGAGAGACATAGCAATCCATAATTATAATCTTAGGGCACGGAATAGACGCCTGCACCACCCGCAACCAGAGGATTAGAGACAACTCAGCTTACAGCTGGTTGGAGATGTAGGAGCTGTGCTCAACATTTCTCTTGAGCAAAACAGAGAGATCATAAATGTGACTTTGGACCACAAAACCAGTCATAAGGATCAATTTTTTGAAATTGAGATTTATACATCATCTGAATTGCTTGAAAGCTGAAAAAAGAGAATAAATAAGCTTTCCACTGAGGTATGGTTTGTTAGGATAGGACAATATTTGGCAGAGATACAACTATTTGAAAATCTGGAATCTGAGGGTGCACAAAAAATTAATTAATTAATTAAAAAAATAATAATCTAAATATTGAGAAAATTGCCTTTAAAATTGTCCAGATTAAGTTCTTCTGCATATGATTAATTAAAAATTAAGTTTTGATATATTTACGGTAGGAAATTTACAAAATATCTTCATGGAACATTATGTTTACTTCCCTGATAACACACATCATGGAGACATCTATTTGACGTCTGCATTTACATCTGCAAGACGTATTTTTTAGAGTGTTTGCTAATCTGCAATGCGTCTGTATTACGATTCCTATCAGATGTGAAATAGATGTTTTTAAGATGTTTATAATTTAGAATGTATGTAAAACTGACATCTTACAGATGTCTGTGAGATGTTTGTACACAGCAAGTGATCTTTAACAGACATCTTGCAGACGTATGTGTGCTATCTGGGTTAGCATTAAAAAAAATCGATAATTTTGACCCATACAGTGAATTTTTGTCTATCGCTACAAATATACCCGTGTCATTGTCATGTGACCTACAGCATCAGTGCTTCACTGCCATTCATAAATCCTCTCCCATGGCTTTATGGGATAGTAAAGTGTCCATTGGATGCTCAGATCAAAATCTGGTATAGGAAGTAGTAAATCATACAGATACTTTTACCATGTGTTGTTTATACTCTTGAGAAAGTCCACCTGAGACAAAGTGAGAATGTGTGAGGTGTAAAAGCAGGTGTGGAAAAAACAACAGTGTTTATCTGCCGTTTCCTTTTCACACCAACTTAGTCATGTAATGTGCTGATGGCAGACTCATTATGTATAAAAATAGGAGCTCAAATAATTGATGTAGTTTATCAAGCTTGCAAACAGTCCTCCCCCTTATGTTGTTTCAAGTTTAATCCGAATCAGAACTAGCGTTTCTTTGGGGCTCAAAAACACCAGTTAATTAGGCCATTTGTTTCCATTACTTGCAAGGACGAGCCTGTAGTGTTTTCCGTAGAACAGAAAGCTCCTCTGAGCCTTTGAAAGTCATAAAGCTAAAGAATACGGCTGCAAGAAACATTCCCCAGATCACTCAATTTAGCTGACTGTGGAGGAATGCTTTGTCCCCTTTCAGCTCTGCCTAACTCGCGAACTGAATCGGAAGGCGAAGAGGTCATCCAGAAGAAAAGAAAGTGAGGGTCTGCAAGATGGGTTATTTAGCGCCTCTGAAAAAGCCTCTTCTCCACGCTCTCCATGAAATGCATTCCAGTCCTTGCCGGCAGCAGGGTTATTATCCCTCTGTTGGTGCCAACTTGTAGGGTCTTAAACTCCAAGACGTCTTTTTTGTCCCTTATCTTCCTCTCCATCAGCATTCAGATATCCATGTCTCAGTTCCCTGGAGGCTGGAAGTGGAGCAGAGAGATTCCTGGGTGCTCAGAGTTTTCTCCACTCACTCCAGTGGTGGTTTAAGTGGCGGGTCAGAGTTCAAAGGCGTCTGAGACGCGCATCTGTGGCCGCTCGGCTGTCTGTCAAAGCGACCAGCCAGCCGCACCCTAATGTGTATTAGCAAGACAAAGAAGGCGGGAGGGGCTGGGCTTTGATTTGTCTGAGATTTATGGGCATGATGAAATCAGGCCTGAATATATGCGGTTTTCCCATTTTCTATATCATTTACTAAGATCTAAATGGACTGCTTTTGTTCCAAGAGACGGACGCCTGGGATGAAAAGGCGATACACTGAAAGAGGGGCGGTGAGGGGAGGGTTCCCGGCTGACCGGAGATGCTCTTTTCAGGTTTCCTTCAGCTGATGTGGGCCGGCATGGATCAAAGAGCAGGGATCACAGGAGAAGAAAGAACACACTGGGCTCTTCAGAGGTCCCGTTCTACTTCAACTCCATGTTTGCTAAGTACATGATGAAACGGGCATGTGGCTTTAAGGTGTTAACATATCTGAAGGCCTTTTAACCAATAAGAAAAAAATGACTGTAGTGAAAAAAAGAACTAGCTTTGTGTTTCGAAGTTGGATATGGGATACCATAAAGACATAAAATGACAAATAAGGGCGCGATCACATTTGTTGTTGTTTAATGGATTTTCGCTGGCAAATCCAATTCTGTCATGACAACTCTTGTAAGATTTTAGCATGGTAATGGATATAAAAATGTTAATGTACTTGGTCTTGGTTGCTGAACTGCTGCAAAGCAAATACAGGAGCTTGCTACTACCAATACATACACAGATACCGTACTGTGAGTATTTAAGAAATACTGCTGCTGCACGAGTAGCATATAAAATAACCTGTGGCAGATCTATACAGTTGGAGTTGGGGAGGTGGAGGGTTTCAGAGTAACTCTGAAAGTACGCTGCGAAATGCTGTAGTAAATGCTAACCAGCCATTTAAATGTAAGGCAGGAAGATCAGCGGCTGCGTATCTCATGCAGATTTTGCAATGGGTTCAACTGACCAACAGAAGCTTTTGCTTCACCCATTTGTTAAACTATTGACAATGGACGATGCCCCCTTTTTTGCACACAAAATTTTGCTAATGTGACCACACATTTAGGATTGTTTAGCTAAATTTCTCAGGTGAAATCCAGTCATTTACTAAGAATCCATGCAATGGGATCAGTTTGAGCACATGGTTTTGCCAAGTTGACCAACAGAAAGCTTGGTTGGAAATATATGATCAGTGGAAATCACGTTTTGGTGCATTCAAGTCATGTTGGAAAGATTGTATTTATGAGTTGAAAAGTACATGAATGTTAACACAAAGTCGTAATTGCAAGTGGGAAATATTCCTTAAGCCCTTAGTTTTTGAAATTGTTTTTTTTTTTTTTTTTCATTTACTTATGTAAGTTGCATGTAAAAAATACAGAACAGTTACAATGGAATATTCAGTTGAAGTCAAAAGTTTACATACACCTTGCAGAATCTGCAAAATGTTAATTATTTTACAAAAATAAGAGGGATCATACAAAACGCATGTTATTTTTTATTTATTACTGACCTGAATAAGATATTTCACATAAAAGACATTTACATATGGTCCACAAGAGAAAATAATTGTTGAATTTATAAAAATGAACCTGTTCAAAAGTTTACATACACTTGATTCTTAATACTGTGTCGTTACCTGAATGATCCACAGCTGTAATTACTTTTGTTTAGTGATAGTTGTTCATGAGTACCTTGTTTGTCCTGAAAAGTTAAACTGCCCACTGTTCTTCAGAAAAATCCTTCAGGTCACACAAAATCTTTCAATTGTTTTTTTTTTCCCCCTTTCTTTCTTTTTTTCTCTTCTTTCATTTCAGTTCAAACAAGGGACTCATGAACACCTATCACTAAACACAAAAATAAATAAATAAATAAAAATAAAACAGCTGTGGATCATTCAGGTAACAACACAGTATTATGGATCAAGTGTATGTAAACTTTTGAACAAGGTGATATTTATAAATTCAACCACTATTTTCTCTTGTGGACCAAGTGTAAATGTCTTTTATGTGAAATATCTTATTCAGGTCAGTACTAACTAAAAAAAAAATAACAACGTATTTTGCATGATCCCTCTTGTTTCGGTAAAATAATTAGCATTCTGCGGATTCTGCAAGGTGTATGTAAACTTTTGACCTCAACTGTATAACAGTTCAAACATCAGATACACATTCTTTATTCCTCATTTTGTAGAACAAGAAAAATTGAGGGAAAAAAAAAAAAGATTCATGACCATCTTGTTCCAACCAAAGTGATTTGAAAGCACCTGACGTCATAATTACAATTTCCCAACTCATAAATAAGAACTTCCTAGAAGGACTTGAATGCACCATTATAATAACTAAGCAAATTCCTAATTTACAAATGTAGTTGATCATCTAGGTACTCTAAGCATACACAAAAGTTGCATTCTGTGCATAGTATACATACTGCACAAATAGTAGTAGTAGTATGCTATTTCAAACATATCCAGTGTCCTCTTCATTGTTAACCCCTCAAATACACCCCACCGATTCCCAGATGAAAGTCTCCATGTCCTGTTGTAAATACTGTTCAACCTTTTTGACCCACTGGGTGATAAATAACCTTGAAGGTTAACCACGTTTGAAATGGAGCTGTGAGACCATTATGGGCCCCCAGAGTTTTCTTGACATTGCCAATATGTTATTAGCATGCTCTGCCTTGGTTGAGCACTTTTGATGGTACATGTTTTGTGTTAAGAAACAGACTGGATGGATACTCAAGTGTGTGTAAAACAAAAGATGCTTTTAGAGAGTGTTGAATCTGTGAGGTGTTTCGGTAGCGGTGGGTTGATGTGAATGTTATGAAAACTTGTGGGAGGTTATGGCATAGAAACTTGTTTTTGTGTGAATGGTTGGATCTATCTATCTATCTATCTATCTATCTATCTATCTATCTATCTATCTATCTTTTTTGTCTACCTTTTTAGAAAAGCGTTATAATGAAACACTACAACTACTAACAATAATAATTATTAAAGGTATTTCCATATCTCCATGTTTAGTGATCTAAAAATTGCATTTTGGCACTACTTGAACTCACAGTTCAACCAAACCATATACGGGATTTGAGATAATCCAATCAATCAAAAGCATAGACAGAACTTATCAAATAATCAGGCTGGATTTAGAAAAAAAAAACTTTGTTGACTTTCAAATGTACAATATTTCTAAATGAGGACTCTAAATGAGGTCACAGCCCTGCTGTGAAAAGATACTATCACAAATTTGTAATGGTTTTACTGGTTATAATGAGACTTGTTTTGGTTTTAATGGAAACTGTAATGGACCCTGCAGGTTTTTACTGGTAATTGGTCGTCTTCTATTGGTGGCTTGTTAAAAACTAAACCCTAATGGAACATGTCCCAAAGCAAACTACAGAATATTATTTTTTAATGATTTTAATGGTTAAAAGTTGATAGTTTGAACTGGTATTTGTAGTGGAAACCATTAAAATCTTTGTGATGGTTTATTTTCATTTTATTTATTTTTTTCAGCAGGGAGAACATGACACATTTAGCAGTTGTTTAAACGTTTGTCTGTCATATTTACGTTGAAACAGGTTTGATTTAGGCCAACGGGTTAATATTCTCATCATCTGCCTTACCAGATTCGCTAAAGTTTCTGAATTAAGTGATTTTTTCACTTCTTTTGTGACCTTTGGACAGCAGCTGAGACGAACTGACAAAAACCTTCAAACAAGTGTCTGGCGCCATCTAGTCGTCAAATCTAAAACAACTGAAATGTGAAGAGTGTGGTGCGTGTGTGGATCGGTTACAATCAGTTACAGTATATATATGAATATATATTATTAATTCATATATTATTATTAACTAATTATGAATTATTTATTTATATTGATTAACTGATATTTATTCATTCATTTATTCATCTGGTCTCCAGATAGAGTTCTTTGATAAGGTTTAAATATTAACATTTACAGTAATTCTGACTGTAAAATTGCCGATTGTGCTGCGGTAGTTTTTATATGAAAATGAATGTTGAAAGTGGGATTGCCATATTAGGAGTGCATTGCCATTTTATCGACAATGGCATTAAAATAGTTCCTGATTTCGTTTTTTATCTAGGCAAAGATAAGTTTTGATAAGTCATTTCAACAGTGGCTCCTGGATGAATGTTTTCTGGCTATGTATAGGCTTATAAATCTTAAACAAGAGTGTTCTGTTTTTATTTCTTTTATTGTCTGGTATTGGCCTATAATAGTAATTATTATGCATTATTGTGCTTGATTATGCCATTATTATGCACACACGTGTTTCATGTTTATAGGGACACTGGATAGACATAATGGAAATTATATTGTACAAATTGTATTTTCTATTCTCTTAACCTAAACCCATCCATCACACAAAACTTTCTGCATTTTTAGATTATACAAAAACAAAAAGCTTGACCAAAAATGTCCCCATAAGGTCAAATAATACTGGTACTGTCCTTGTGGACATTTGGTCCCCCATAATGTTGAGAATACCAGGCACACACACACAGACACACACACAAACACTCATGTCTGGTTTATTATCCTTGTGGGGACTCTCCATAGGCACAATGGTTTGTATACTGTCCACACTGTATTTTCTATCCCCTTACCCTAACCCTACCCCTAAACCTAACCCTTACAGACAACTTTCTGCATTTTTACTTTCTCAAAAAACTCATTCTGTATGATTTATAAGCTTGTTTCCACATGGGGACCTCAATTTAGGTCCCCACGTTACACGAGTCCCCATGAGCCTGTGTGTATTCAGGTTTAGGTCCCCACCAAGATACCCCCCCCCCCCCCCAAGACTAAATATCTTACATCTTTTCTTGGTATCTATAAACGCATCGTGATTTAAAAATTTTAAGATACTTTAAATAGAAACAAGACAAAAATACTAAGTAAGATAAGTCTTTTTTTTTTTTTTTTTCCAGTGTATTTCCCAACAGCTGAGTCATAGCCCTCCTCTCAAATGAAGCTTCAGGATTTCATGAGAATGCTGGGAATGTTTTGTTATTCTGAAATTTCCCAGTGTAATTCTGTTTTCATTTCATGCTGCAACTTGCGCATTCAAAAACCCTGATGCAATAGTTTTGTTTAGTCCTGTCAAAAGCTGTATTCAGTCAGACAACTTTTAAACACTGACTTTTCTTTACTCACGTGGTTTCTGATCCTCTGGTCTGACTCAGATGTAGTGCATGAAAAATCACTGTCACATCTGTTTTTCTCCTCCACTGACAGAAAGCCTGACCTCAGTCTCTGCTTCTTTTTGGGAGGGGTTTGCTTGACTTTTCAGATTTTTATACACGGTATTTCTCGCGGGACGCCAACTAACTAACACTTCAAAAAGTCTCTATTATTGCATAATGGTCTTCCTGAAGTATTGAAAATTGAGACAAGGAAAAAAAAATTAGATATTTATTTTTCTTAAACAAACAAAAAATAATACAGAATGAAGACATCTCATAAAGTGATATAATCACAGGTAAAATATGCATTATAAAATGTTTTTGTGAGATTTAACACAACATTTGAGCCTATAGGTATATCTAACTATAAAGTTCAGCAATGGTAAATACATAGCACCATTTCCAAAGAATGTCAAACACAAAACAATTCTTCGTTTTATTATTATAGAATTTGGATATAAGAGAAATTTCAAGTCGACATCAACAAATTCCCTTTGAGGATACACTTTATTAAAACAAGATATTTGAAAAGGGTTATAACACACAATACAAAACAAAAAGAGACCGATACTTTTTTTTTTTATCTCTCCTCCAAAATCTTAAAAAGTCAGGGCCTTCATTGACACTTCATAGCATTACTATTTACAAAAAAGCCATATAAAAGTGATTTAAATAGGCTCACCAGCCAAAGACACATTTTTGTGTCATGCACAGTGTGTCTTCACTGTATTCAATCTTCATGAACTGTCAGTTTCTTTGATCACATTAAGGTCTAAATATTCAGGCCTGGAGGAGACGGCCGTCAGGTGTTAGAGTCTGTCATCTGAGTAGTGTTCTCAGTTCTACAACGATCCCTGAGGCCTGAACTCTCATTCTTTCTTCCTCAGAACAATGTAAATTAAGCCACTGATGAGCGTGAGAGGGAAAGCCAGCCAGGCCAGGACGAAGGCGTATCCGTAAGTATCGTCGTTATTTTTCCACTCCGGACTCATCACTGTGTAGATGATGGCCCCGCTCATCACAAACAGACCTTCGGGAGGCAGAAAGAGAATAAATAAAAGCATGCAAACTGGGGTCCTTCAGCTGGGACAAGCGAAACGGGAACTGATAGACCCGGAGAGGAAATACTCACTGGCGAGGACCTGAAAGACGGCCGTGAAAAAGAAGCGACCTCCCTTTACAAGAGTGAAGAGCTGGCAGAGGAAGATGATGAAGGAGATCAGGCAGAAAATGGTGGCTAGGACCATGAGGGCTTGAACTGCTTGAAGCCAGTCTGACAGATTGTAGAGAAACACAGATAGAAAATCAGAATGTATTGACATTTATACAATTACACTTTGCTGCGTTACTGCCCATTTGGAAGTTTTAAATAAAAATGGAACTTTGCAACTTTTTCAAAGAATGTCAGACTCAATTTTAAAATCTAAAAGACATTTTAAAGACCGTTTCACTTTACCCACCAGCATCATTAGTCCCACGGCAGTGATATTCTCCGTTATTTTGTGTGCAGTCATACCAGAGGTCATAACTCGTAACTCCATGTGTTCTCCAGGCCTTTTTTTTTTTTTTTCAAAAAGAAACATCCATATGATTACATATACACATGAGCCAATCATTCACTAAATTCCAGCTCAAAAATATGACCCATTAACATATGTCAAAAGCAAGCAAGTCAGTTCTCAAAGGTGATACTCACATTAGCACATGTGGCAATGAAGAGAATGATAAGGTCTGTCAAATGCAAGACTAAAGTTGCGAGCAGAATGGCCAGCATTTTGGGGTTCGTCTAAGAGAACAGAAAGAGAAAGTAATCACAGCTCCTCCTCAGATACACACCTGGCGGTTTTACATCGAGAACGATTGCTTTTGCAGTTCCACGTCCGGCCACCAGATCGCACTGCTTTCAAACTTATCCTAACCCAAACACCCTGTCAGTTCTGTCTATTTTCTTTCTTTCTTCTCCTACATTTTAATCAAAAACATCTGTATTGTGGATACATTACGTTGATAATTACACTAATCACACTGCAATGTTTGAAAAGCCATTTAAACGTCTATATTTATCAGAAAAACACATCCCACATGCAGTCACGTCACTTTTTTTTTCCTCGAGGTGCCGCCTTTTTTTCGTCACGTCTTAACTGTTTATCTGTGAGAGTTTTTTTTTCCCCCTCAGAAAGTAAAGATTATGTGAAACTAATAAAAATTCAATAATTAAAATTATTCATGAGTGCGAATTGAAGCAGATTTCGAAAGCAGACGAAAAGAAAAAGAGGGAAAAGTTCCAAAGCAGCGTTCCAATAGCGAATGTTTTCATCCAGACGAGTTATTGCAAAACTTCGCCAACGACTATGACTGAAGTCAAAACTTTAGATGTGCTCATCTCAAAATAAGACTATTAGGACTAAAAATGTTAAACTAACACTAATTAACGTAAACAAACGTTACAATGAACATACTAAGAAGCGTAATGATAATAACAAACTTTGAATAAAACAGCAAACTTCCCGAGAAAAAGACAAACGTTGAGCTAAGTGAAAGTAGGAGGTCAAAAGAAGGAAAATAATAGTAAACAGAAATGTGGCTGAGTATCTCCTGGCGAACAAATATTCCATAAATGAACCAAATGGAAAAAGAAAACTTCCATTGTTCTCCAACTTACAGGTGAGGGAGAGAGGTAAAAAACAATCCTTGAAAGCGAAAGAGAGCAGGAAGAAAACACTGGGTTGCCTTTACTACGGGATCCCACTATAGATTCTCAAAGCACGAGTCTCTGTATTCCAGATGTAGTACCACAGCAGTATTTGCTTTTTTTCCTCCTTTCTTTTTTTTTTTTCGGAAACGTGAGAACACCGCCCTGGAGCGTCACTACGTCACACTCTTTCTTTTCCCTCCCAAACTTCACAGCTTCTCACTTTAAAAGCTTAGATAGAAAAATAGCTTATATATGCAATAAAGCACTTATTCAGTCGCTTGAAACTTTCCAGAAAGGATTTAAACTTATGTTTAAGAGTTTAAGGGTAAAGTTAACCCTTTATTAATCATCATATGGCATTGGTTTTATTATAAATTCATGATATTGGATATATGCATATGTCAGATTTTGTTTTGCACACTTACAGCAAGGTTAGCTTTGTCTTTTATTTCAAACACTGCGATTTAGTAACATAGGGCGCGTCTCAATGTGCGAGTGTTTATAGTGTGTAGCCTACTAGTGTGTGTGGAGCCCCATAGGCCCCTCCCAGTGGCCCCACGGTATGCCCAGAATGTTGGCATGTGTCTGTTTACTTCTGCATCTGGACTGCATAGCGAATAGATCCCATCATAGTCGCTTTGAAGTCAAATACAAACAGGCTTTCGCCTTTTATTAAACTTTTTGAATAAAACATTTGCAAGACTTTCGTGTCTCCTCCTAAATGCTTGATCCTCGCAACGCTTAAACATGTTTTGGTGCAGTCAGCGTGGCTATAAGCGCCCCCTTCTTTGTCACGCCCTCAGTCCCATGGCAGCAGCTGTGTTTGTAAATACAGTGAAGGAGGCGTTCCCTGTGCCAGCCCTGTTTTGTTTTTGTTTTTTTTCTGTGCTCTACTTAGGGTTTGAGTGTTGGACGGCATTGCTGTGGGTTGGCTCTGGAGATTGGCTGTTCTGTGAGATGGATGGATTATGGGTCAGAGTAATGGGTGAGTGGCGGGAGGGCAATACGTTTACCCTGATCTCCCTGTTTGATGCAGGTCATAGGGAGGGTCATAAATATACAGCCTTGACTCACTGGCTGTCCGCTCACTGTACAGTCTGATATAATGCTGGCAGTCGACCATTAAGAGTTTTATACTTGGTGCTCAGCAAGATTTTTTCATTTATCAAACTATTATAAATTACTTGAGCAGATTATAGAAGTATAACAACTCGTTAAGGACAAATAAACAAATAAATATATTTGATATCTCTCCAGTTGGTTCATGAGGGAACTGCAAGAGGTTTGTGAGTTGGTGAAAATAATTAATTACATCATAAAAATAGGAAATAAATATTATAAACAAGCTGCAAGAGGTTTGTGAGATTATGAAAATCTAATAATTCATTAAATAAAAAAAAAATTTAAAACAATTACAATTTAACAAATAAAAAAAAAACATTTGTTTTAAAAGGATGAAATATTTGATTTGTTTATGAATTGATGAAAATAATTAATAATTAAGTATAATTAAGTAAATCATAAAATGGGAAATAAATAATTATAAATATAAATATACTGCAAGAGGTTTGTGAGATGATGAAAAGCTAATAACACATTAAATAATGAAAATGTAAAATAAATTAGAAATGATAATTTCATTAATAATTTAAAAATAAAAACCAATTAAAAAATGTTTGCTTAAAAAGGATGAAATATATTTTTAGGATGAAGGATGAAGTAATGTATTTATGAGTTGAAGAAAAGCTAATATGTAATTAAATGATAAAATGGGAAATAAATAATTATAAATAAACTGCAAGAGGTTTGTGAGACGATGAAAAACTAATAATTAATTAAATAATGAACATTGAAAATAAATTATTATAATTTCATTAATAATTAAAAAAAATGTAAATTGGCTTAAAAGGATGAAATATTTTATTTGTTTATGAGCTGAAGAAAAGATAATGAATTAAATCATGAAATGGGAAATAAAAAATTTGAAATAAATTTAAATAAATTGCAAGAGATTTGTGAGATGATGAAAAGCTAATAATTAATTAAATGAAAAATTTAAATAATTATAATTTCATTAATAATTTTAAAAATAAAAAAAATAAAAGTTGGCTTAAAAAGGATGAAATATATTTGTTTATGAGTTGAAGAAAAGTTAATGAATTAAATCACAAAATGGGAAATAAAAAATTATAAATAAATATTATAAATAAACTGCAAGAGGTTTGTGAGATGATGAAAAACTATTAATTAATTAAATAATGAAATTTTAAAATAAATTATTATAATTTCATTAATAATTTTTAAATAAAAATATGCTTAAAAAGGATGAAATAATTTATTTGTTTGTGAGTTGAAGAACAGTTAATGAATTCAATCATAAAATGGGAAATAAAAAAATATAAATAAATCTAAATAAATTGTAAGAGGTTTGTGAGATGAGGAAAAGCTAATAATTAATTAAATAATGAACATTTTAAATAAAGAATTATAATTTCGTTAATAATTTTAAAATAGAAAAATAAAAATTGGCTTAAAATGATGAAATAATTTATTTGTTTATGAGTTAAAGAAAAGTTAATTGAATTAAATCATAAAATTGGAAATAAATAATTATAAATAAATATTTTAAATTAACTGCAAGAGGTTTGTGAGATGATGAAAAGCTAATAATTCATTAAATAATGACAATTTAAAATAAATAAATAATTAAAATTTCATAAACAATTTTAAAATAAAACAAATTATAAAAATAAAACATTTGCTTAAAAAGAATGAAATATTTTATTTGTTTTCGAGTTGATGAAAAGCTAATAATTAGCCATAAATTAGGAAAATAAATAATTATAAATAAATATTATAAATGAACTGCAAGAAGTTTGTCATATAATTATAAGCTAATAATTAATTAAATAAAGAAAATGTAAAATAAACAAGTAATTATAATTCCATAAATACTCTTAAAATAAGAATTATTTACACATTTAAAAATACAAATAAAAAATGCTCAAAAAAGGATGAAAGAATGAAATATTTTATGATTGTGATGAAAAGCAGGGTGTATGTGTTATACTGTATATAAATGTTCTATCTATCTATCTATCTACAGTTTGTTTACCTGTGTCATGTGACCGCAAGCTGACATCAGAACCATAAATACATAAATACATACACGTTGTTAAATTATAATTCAAAAAGGAATAATCCCTGGAATAATGAATCATCATAAGAACTTCATATGACTTTGCTTGGATCAGAAGGAAGCAATAGTCAATCATATTTTCATAAATTTGTTGCCCAACATGTGATGTAAATTTGATTATGATTTGAAGGAAAATACAGAACCCACTGACTAAATGCTTTGTCATGAATTTAAATAGATGCTATACTGGTAATTCAAAAATCCTCAAATTTTCAGTTTTTTTTTCCAGGTTTAAATTAGATTTTGCATCCCAAATGTTTAATGTGATCTCAGCTTTTTTAATCTCACTGTAAACAAAAGGGTTTCCTCCCTGTGAAGGTTAATTACGCCTCACATGGGGACAATGAATGATGCCAGAAATGTAATGAGGCTGTTTATAATATAGCTTGACAGAGAGAGCCACAGGCCATATGACTCCATCTCATTAAAACAACATCTATTTACTATAAGAAAATTCAATATTCTGACTTAAACATTTCCTTGTGCCGAAGCAGTCAACGATGCCAAAGTGAGTCATGATTGAGACTGAGATGAGCGTGTATGGTTTAAATCAACGTGCTGCTTGAGTCAGAAAGCTCTTGGTCTAACTTCATTTAGTTTATTGACCACTAAACCAGCACCTAGTGTCATGACCTGGATTTTAAGGCTAAATGTGGTTATCGTAACTTTATCTTCCGCATTATAAACATTAATGCACAATGAGGTTGTTTTAACAAACTACAGTTTGATTCTGCCACATTCCTGCTTTCACATCGTCCTTTGGGTTTTAACGTCTGTGATTAAGGACAGATTGTGCTCATATCAATTGCAACAGCACCAGAGTTTGGAAAATCTCCTTCAAGCCAAACAAACTGACGTCAAACAGGTCTGCACCAAAAGCTCCAGTATGGAAACATCCGTTGTGAACAAATAGTGTGTTTAGCTGTATTGTAGCTGTAGTCTACTTCAAATCTTAAAAGTGTATTTTTAAAAACCTCCTTGCGGATAATATGATATTAATGAAATAAAAGGCCACTAAAAGAGAGACACTTTCATTGCTGTTTTTGAACACACCTAAAACTATAATACATTTTTGCTTAAAGGGATAGTTCACACAGAAATGTAAAATTTGTCATTAATTACTCAACCTGACGCATTCAAGGCCCATTAATTAGTCACAACTGACACACTCAAGGCCCAGAAAGGTATAAGGACATTGATAAAATAGTCAACCATAATTTTATGAATCAACAAGAACAGTTTTTGTGCGTAAAAAAAACAAACAAAGCAAAAATAAATATAGCTGCAAGCAGTGATTACTGGGATTCAAGCACTTAAGGTATTTGAGCATATACGGAAAAAGACATTACATATTATTTATCAAGGCTACCCACCTAAATCAATGATTAAAAAAGCATTTTTGGCAAATCTAGGTCATTTAACATAGAAATACAGTGTTTTTGAGTCCTTTTTAACTATTAGAGTGCCAGCTGTGGTTCGATCTCTTTAAAACTAGAATCACTCGTCTCATTGGTGAAGTTTTGAGCTTTCCTTTAGGCTTTATAGGATTTTGGGTAAATTTGGACAGGCCCTTTTTCTAAACAGCCCCTTTGAGTCCAGAGAGTTGTACTGCAGTGTTTTTTTTTTTTTTGTTTTTTTTTTTCAGTTTTTTGAAATGTTATTCATTTAACAATCGATTTGATTGACAGCAGTGGTTCTAGAGGCAAAGTTGTCCGAAATGAGAAGTTCTATCATATGATACAAAAATCGTGCGTATGTGCGAAAAACCGCACAACGTACAATTGTTTACGCTCTTGAAAAATGTGATATCAGTGGCTGATTTCTTTCAAATGTCTCTCAGAGTTAAACAGGCCCACCAAGTTTTGTTCCAATCGGCCTCTGTTAACCTTGTCTAACATGTACTCAAAATTCGTCAAGCAATGGCTACCATGTTTTTTAGATATGCAAATGTTCTTATACACACTTGTGGCACTTTGGACCAAGACCTTGCACACCGATTTATAGCCATTTTTATGTTTTTTCCCTTCTTATAGTGCTCCAAGTGGCCAAGCTCTGCAATTTTTTTCCTGTGACCTCAAATTGAGCTCTTACATAAGTGTTCTGAGTTTAGAAATTATAGGAGTTTTATTAAAAGTGGACCTGCCCCTTTTGAACATTTTGGCACACTTCTGCAATGGTGAAAAGAAAGTTTTTTTCTGATAATTATTGAAATCCACTCTCCAGAGAATCTTTCTGCACTGGTTTGGTTCTGATCGGGCAAAAAACCTAGGACTAGTTCGTAAAAGTAGTTTTTTTCAAAAAATGCGAAATACCCAAAAATTTCACCAGGCTCACGATCAAATCTGAGGCATGTGTTTTGTCCACCATGAGCCTGCGACTGACAGTTATGAGCGATTTTGTACTTTTGGTCGCTGTAGCGCCCCTGTCAGGCCAACTGGGGCGAGCCTTGGTCATGTTGTAGGCAGTGTGAGTACTACCATCCCTCCAGGTTTCAAGTCTCTACGACTTACAGTTTGATCTGCACGATCAGTTTTATGTGGAGATCGCTGATCCATGACCATTATAACAATTACATTAAGGTTTCTGCGCTACACGCTTGAACCCCTAGCAACATTATTCAACAATCTCTTCTCTACCGTGTAAGTCTTCGACGCGCTTCTACAACACGCGTACTACAACACGCGTCTCTCTGGGCCTTGAACGTGGTAATTACATTGCTGTCTATGCAGGGTCAAAAAGCTCTTGGATTTCATCAAAAATAAATCTGTGCTCCGAAGATGAACTATCCCTTTGACACGAACTGAAGTGTCTAAATACTTTACAATCAGTTCACACTTAAAGTATATTATTTCCATAACAAGTACTCTTTTTCAAAGTATGCTAAAGTCTACTTTTTCACAAGGGCTCCTCCTCATTTACTCTTAATACCATCTGTGGAAAAAGTGACAATACAGTACTTTGCATATTCGTAGTAGTAACAAAGCGTGTATTTTGTTTATTTGCTGGAAACCACTTGCCTTGACTTTACAATTACATCTAACTTCTGAACCACATCACTTCTAGGTTCAGTCTCCAATATGTTTTTGTACTGACTACATTTCATCACATGCCAAAAGCTTGATGTCTCAAAACACATGTTGTGACTAATATCTTTTTCCGTTATTAGCCGCTAGCAAGCATTCCTCCTCGTAGCGGTCTGTCTTGGTGAGTCACATCCCCGAGTCCCGTCTGCTTCGAGAGTATACCGGTTTAGTAGGAGCGACGCCTCACGGCAAAGCCATGCCACATAAGGAAAGCGTGACAGTAATCAGAGAGGTTTCGTTATTAGTTTTGGATGCGGAACGACCTTGGGAATTTCACATGTGTCTGGAGAGAGGGCGGAGCAACCATCACGCTGGAGTGAAACCAGCGAAAAATAGAGCAAATGGAAGTCATTGACTCGCGACGGAGAGAAAGAGAGAAAAACTTAATGGGTGTGGGCTGAAATGAGTATTATGTCACCAGAGCAGTGAGGGAGGACATCCTGAACAGATGAGGCGAACATATTGAAATGCACTGGGTGGAGAAGACGAGCATTAATTCACACATGTCTCAGAGCTGAAATGGGTTAGATCAACAAATCACGTTACGGGTTTTGGCCGTCGCCTTAAAATCCGTCAACGGCATTCCCTTTCCCCTTTAATTTCCCACGCAACAAGATAGAAATATGAGCAACTCTGTTGGTCTACCAGCAAGTTTTGCATAACACGTCCCTTAAGGCTGCTTGTATCTTGGACAAAAGTTCACAGCTGTATTGTGTCATAATGAAAGATAAGGCTTTGTCTGTAGCGGGAGGGCTGTAATTATGGTTGCTGTTTTTACTTTACTCTTTCTCTCAGACCAAATCTGTCTACATGAATAGCTTTGAGATCTGTGTTGGATGTTTGCGTTTCGCTCAGCTGCAATCAGATATCAGGCCGGAGGGGCTGTGAGTCAGCCTATACTTGAAAACAATGGCACGCTTTCCAAGGCAGTGTTCAAATGCCATGGCTAGTATGCAAATGCCACTGAGTAGGGATGGATATCAACTCTAAGCCAAATATGATGTAGGACAGTGATTCCCAACCATGTTCCTGGAGGCCCCCCAACAATGCACATTTTGCATCTCTCCTTTGTCTGACACACCCATTTCAGGTCTTTAAGTCTCTACTAATGAGCTGATGATCTGAATCAGGTGTGTTTGATTAAGAAGACATGGAAAGCATGCAGTGTTGGGGGGCCTCCAGGAACGTAGTTGGGAACCACTGATGTAGGAGATCATTCAATTGCTGTATGGACAGCCTTCATTCAAAGATGGCTTGATGCAGTTTTCTAGGATAAGGGCTTTAAAAACTGGGTGGTAAACATCCAGTGGTACGAGGACTCTATTGGAATTGCTCAGGTTCTTCTTCTCCAAAATGAATCGCATTTTTGAGGGCCTAAACATGCTTGAAAACTCATGAAACTTTGCACACATGCCAAAAGTGGTGAAAATTTACATCTGATATGGGTTTCAGAAGTGGGTATGGCAAAATGGCTTGATAGCGCCACCCATAATGTTTCAACGAAGTGCCTCTCAAGCTGTTTCACATACATGTACGAAATTTGGTAGACACGTGTAACACACCAATACCTACAAAAAAGTCCCACGGCACGAAGTGTGAAACCCAAAGGAAGTCTGTTATTTTCAATTTTCTCTGCAAGTTTTGTGCTGTTTTTGCCGTTTTCAGGCGTTCAAATGCATTCAAACTCCTCCTAGAGATTTACACAGTTCAACACCAAATTTGGTCAGTGCAATCTAAAGCTCTTTGTGAAGTTAAATTGCGAAGAGTTTTCATTGAAGGGTGTGTCTATAGCGGCCTGACAAACTTCGATGTTTTGCCATGAAAAAGGGAGTTTTTATAATTTAGGCATACAATTACAATACAACCAAAATTCACATGTTCACAAGAGTCCTGGTCTGAACACAAAGGCCAATATTCTGTTATAATCATAGCACCAACTGCTGGCAACAGGAAATGACTTGTTTTACACTAACTTAAACATGCAATGTCCAATCTGCACCAAACTTCACATGTTTGGTAAAAGTCCTGGCCTGAAGACATCTAGAAGTCAATATTCAGTTATAATCATAGTGCCACCTGTTGGCAAAAGGATATGTCAAGTTTTACACTAACTCAAACATATCATGTTCAATCTGCACCAAACTTCATATGTTTGATAAAAGTCCTGGCCTGAACACATCTTAATGCCAATATTCAGTTATAGTCATAGCGCCACCACCTGGTAGTCTGATAAATGCATATATATGCACTACTATGCACCGCCTTGTCATCCAAGATGTTCATGTCTTTCTTACTTCAGTTGAAAAGAAATTATGCTTTTTGGGGAAAACATTCCCAATTTTTTCTCCATATAGTGGACTTCAATGATGTCCCCAAGCTTGAACTTCCAAAATGCAGCTGCAAATGGCTCTAAACGATCTCAGCCGAGGAAGAAGGGTCTTGTCTAGTGAACTGATCGGTCATTTTTTAAACAAATCGACATTTTATTTACTTTTTAACCTCAAACACTCGTCTTTTCTAAGTCTGTGTGAACTCTATTTTTTCCGGTTCAATACGATACGATAGATACTCCCATTCCCAACTTCAAAATCGTCCTACATCTCTGCAGAAGTACCAACCCAGTGTTTACAAAGTGAACATGCAGAAAGATCAAACGCTCTTTACAAAAAAAAAAAAAAAGGTAAAACAGCGATGTAGGATGATTTTGACGTTGAAGAAGAAAATGAGACGGGGGTTTTTCGACATACCATAACTGTATTGACCAGGATTACACGGACTACGCATGCACATCACAGAGACGAGACAAGTTGAGCATTTGAGGTTAAAAAGTAAATAAATTGTCAATTTGTTTTAAAAATGACAGATCATTTCGCTAGATAAGACCCTTTTTCCTCAGCTGGGATTGTTTAGAGCCATTTGAAGCTGCATTTAAACTGCATTTTGGACGTTCAAACTTGGGGGCGCCATTGAAGTCCACTATATGGAGAAAAATTCGGAAATGTTTTCCTCAAAAAACATATTTTCTTATCGACTGAAGAAAGAAAGACATGGACATCTTGGATTACAAGGGGGTGAGTAAATTATCTGTAAATTTTTGTTCTGGAAGTAGACTTCTCCTTTAAAACATTTGGGGTTGGTAAGATTTATGTTTTTCAAAGTAGTCTCTTATGCTGAAGTAGTCTCTTATGTGTACTTCCTACACGCAAACACATAGTCGCTTTAATATTTTAGTCAGCGGTCCCTTTGCAAGGGAATCATCATATTTGGGGGTCTATTGCATTCTAGGGTAAGCTTGAGACCTCCCGAATCACACCATGACCAAAAGGGAGATGGCTTAACTTAACTGCCCACCCCCATCCAGCCCTAA
The DNA here is from genome assembly GCA_036247105.1 of Cirrhinus mrigala. Taxonomy (NCBI): domain Eukaryota; kingdom Metazoa; phylum Chordata; class Actinopteri; order Cypriniformes; family Cyprinidae; genus Cirrhinus; species Cirrhinus mrigala. The sequence goes on from CM070009.1 coordinate 6,024,952, forward strand.
GCTCAGCCCCTGCGCCACGGCCCCCTTCCTCGGTAACAGCCGAATAAATCACAAACATGCACCATGACGAAGCCCAGGCCCCGGCGCTCCAGCCACCCCAACCATCTGTGAATCATTAGCCCTGGCTTCCTGTTTGAGACTACGTCTTCAGCGCACACATCCCTATCACCGCGCCAGGCTGTCACACAGCTGCAGGACTCGCTCTGATAGCGGCCCGAGGAGGCAACGGTGCACCGATGTAAGGTTTGGAAAAGATTGGATTCGCCCAGACTCATCTGGGCTCAGTGAAACGCTGGCTGAACGATGTCCACTGAGACCAACTCTGAGCTGAAGTCCACTCGAATTACAGCAATTGTTCCCTCCCAAGCCCCAATAACACATTCCTGCTGGTCTGACAGTACTATAAACATTGCATCTCTTACTGGATGACATTGGGGTTTATTTCAATTCATCTGAGGGAGCTGGTTCAAAAGAGATTACAAATTAAAGTTTTGCAATTATATTTAATTTGTTTTCATTAGAGAATATGAGTGTAATAATAAACACAACAAGGCTGTGAAAGCAGACTAGCAATGCTGGGTAGTAACTGATTACATGTAATCTGGATTACATTATCAGGTTCCAAAAATTAAATACTTGTTATTAGATTACATTACATTTTAAAATACTCATAATTAGACTACAGTTTCTTTTTATTGATTACATTACACTTTTTGTATTTTTATATCAATATGGTACAAGATTATCGTATTTAAATCAATGTGATAAACAAGTTAGGTCAAAAGTAATCTAAAAGTAATCCAAAAGTAGTCTGCTTATATTATGTGTAATGTAATGGATTACACTACTACAATTTTTAACAACCTCTGTAGTCCCATTTAGCCACTTGTTAGCAACCTCTTTTTCAAATAAAAGGGGCGTTATTGATGTGTTTTATGTTGTATAATAAACATGAAATTATCCTGAGCTTGTGTGAACCACATACCTTATTTCAGGCATTAACCAAAACCCACTGACTTAAGGATGACAGAACTGCAAATGCTAAAATGTTAACTCATTTCTGACCTACAAAAATGTGCATGTACAAAAATCCCTGCAGCGCTCTATTGTGTTACAGCTGACGCCACCTAAAAAGTGAGATCCTAATTATTATCAGCCATTAATGGAAGCTACAACAGCTGTTAGCACTAACATTACTCTGTGCTTCACGAGGGATGGGATGGGTCAACAGAGGTCATCACGGGACACCCCTGTGGGAAGCATTTTCTGCATACCTTTGACAGAATTGTCCCTGAAAGTGGACAGCTCAGCATGTAGTTACCTCATCTCAGGGTGTTGGCTTCATATGGCAAAAGCATTGATGCTAATCACTTCCTGCTCTTAGAGCAGATTGAGGGGGATGAATGAAGAGTATCATTTTCCTTCATTATTTGTGAAAAAAACGTTCATTCTTTGTGTATGATGCACAGGGAAGGCCTGATTCATTGTCTGAATCAATCAAATATCTCAGCAGAACGCAGATGTGCCAAACACCACTGTCTTCAAATATGCACAGATATTATAACAAAGACTGCCATTTGTAGCATATTTTTCAGTCGAGTAGTAAAGCACACTGTCTGCTTGCACAGTGACAGGACTAAGAAGTGAATTAGTAAATAGCGAATCCCACCATAGCAGAACTGACTCCTGGAATTGACCCCATTTACAGGGTCAGCTATAAGAAGTTACAATAGTTACAAGGTTACAGTCATTATATTACACCCTTAATGTAGGCTATTCTTGTTTACAGACACAAAGCCTTAAACATTACAGGTCCACTGAAGTGCTTTGAAAACACACTGCATTATTCTATCTGTTGATGTAATTTTAACTAACACAGAGAGTTTTGGAGCACACTAGCTTATAGATGAACTTAAGGCTAGTAAAAAAAAAAAACCCAAAAAACATCAATTTAGATTTCATGGGATCAATAACACCTTTTTTTACGTGTCTACCCATATTAGTTCAATTTAGAGATGATATTACCTTGAAATTACCCTGAGTATCACCATCGTTTCCTAGTTGTTGCTAATGCATATAGTTTTAAAGAGGGAAAATTTACCAAAAAAAAACAACAACATTCAAATATTATTTCAGAGTTAAATAAATGAGAGAGAACATATTCTTTGAATTAACATAATGGCTGGGTGAGGGCTCCCAATGTTAGCACAAATAAAACTGCTTGGACAGAAGAGTTCAAGATACTAAAAATATTAACTAAATACATACAATGATGTATTTGAGTGAGCGATTTCAGACACAGCAAAGGAGCTGACAACAAGAGTATTTTTAATCCAAATGTCATAACTGGATTTTGTGCTGAAACGATTTGTGTGAATCCTTTGGTTTGTTTAGACTCCACCCCTTTTTTACGATTGACTGCAAGCTCATATTCTGACCCGCCTCCATCTAATCAACAACCAATGGATTGAATCAAGTCCACGTCTTACATTTGTTCTTTTTTCGATAATCCATTTCATTCAGATGCGTTATACCCAAGAAAACACGTTGTTACTTCCATTCCGCCATGACTTGAAACCGTTATGCCACTTTTTAGTGTGTAATTTCAATGCAAAAACATCGTTTTACCTAACACCTGCAATCCAGTTTAACCACAGATCCTAAATGTGCTAAAACAGAACAGCACTGCAAATGAAACATGAAACACCAAACTATTTTTCTGAGATTTTAGAGGTGTTTGTGTTGCACATCATAAAAGATAATGTTAGCATCCTTTAATTTACATTTTTCAGAGAGAACTGTTTATTTTTTTAGTTTTTTTGCTCTATTTTCATCTATATCGCGTTGACGTCGTAATTTGTGACATGGGAAAGAACTATAGTTCTGATGCGTCAATGCCTCATAATTATTCATGAGACTGCGTATAGAGTGTTTTCATGAAACATCATTAATCGGCTATGTTGGCGTCACTGAGCGTAAACAAATGCTGAACCGCATGGATCTCGCAAATTTCGCTGATTATTGCTGCTGAAAAAGGTCAATTATTGTCATGTTTTGGGCTGTACTAATATGTCGGACCAGGAAAACATTTGGAGTACTACAGACTGCCAAAAGTTGTAACAAATCAAAGAGAAGAGTGCAAAAACTGTCTGAGGAACAAAAGGCGTTTGTGGTTGGCCAAACTGAACCAGGATTTCCAGGGCAAGAATCTTGACAACATTCATGTGTGTTCTTATAATTTCCAGTCAGGTAGATGAGACTTTAGACTAATATCTTAATTAATACTGCTTGTGCGTTTCTTTACCACCTATTAACATTAGTTTGTCAAAATGTTGCGCCCTTTCCTGCTTACTAAGACCTTCTCTATATGATTTAGCAGCTTCCACATGTTTTTTTTCCATGGTTTAGACGCATAAATTAGCAGAACAATCTATTCAGTAGTACATTAACCATGCAAAGATGCTGCTGTTTACATCCGAGTATCTCCAATATAGCCGAACATCCAGGTAACTGAACAAATGATGAGTACACTCTTAAAAAAAAAGGTGCTTCAAAAGGTTCTTCAAGCGATGACATAGAAGAACCTTTTTTGGTTCCACAAAGAACCATTCAAAGGTTCTTTAAAGAACCATCTCTTTCTTACCTTTTTATAATCTGAAGAACCTTCTTTCGCCACAAAGAACCTTTTGTGAAACAGAAAGGTTCTTCAGATGTTAAAGGTTCTTTATGGAACCATTTAAACAAAAAAGGTTCTTCTATGGCATCATGAAGCACTTTTATTTTTAAGAGCGCATGTGCAAACCGTCTATTTTTATCCTATGAGAAGTTGAAGCTGTGCTGAAACAGGGGGTTTTCATGACCCTTTAACCTTGTAGAGTATGCGAGTTGTAATAATAAAGTATCATTCCAACATCATTCATTTTTCAACATAATTTAATGCTTTAACGACAAAAGGAAAATTAATCAATAAATTAAATTCAAGCATTTATGCGATTACCTAATATGCATTATTCATTTAGTCAAACAACACATCAGCATGCCAATTTATTCTCTCTTGACTGAGAAGAGACACATTTCTCTTACTGTGTGAATGTATTTCCACCCATTTCTATCTCCCTTTGCATCTTCTGAGACGGAATATGTGAGTCATTGTTTGTGAAGTACAAGATGATCCATATCATGTGAACTAGTGGGAAATTTCACTTAAGCTTTTAATCTAGCTGTTTACCAGCAAACATGCAAGGACAGTTCATGTAATAGCCAAGTTTCTTGAAACTTATGCTAATATAAATCACAAAACTAGCGTTTGACTACACACAAACGTTGGTTCCATGTTTTATGGGGACATTCCATAGGCGTAATAGTTTTTATACTGTACAAACTGTATTTTCTATTGCCCAACACCTACCCTACACCTAAACCTAGCCCTCACAGGAGACACACTTTTTACTTTCTCAAAAAAATTCATTCTGCATGATTTATAAGCCTGTTTCCTCATGGGGACCTCACAAATGTCCCCACAAGGTCAAAATTTACTGGTATTACTATCTTTGTGGGGACATTTGGTCCCCATAACGTGATAAATATCAGGTACACACACACACACACACACACTCTTATACACACTCATATAATGTGTGGAAATGGGGCTGATCTGCATTCCAGGTAGGCCCCTTGCCAGCCAGCTTTCACAAAACCCTCATAAACTTATGGATTAAACCACGTTCCTCAACATTAGGAGAACACAGAGAGTGAAGAAGAGCATTTTTTTTTTTTCCAATTTCAAATGCATATTTTTATTCTGGCTAGACTGTAATTGGATTAACAAAGATGTGTTAAATTGACACTTTTGGGAAATTTGGAAACAAAGCATGCAATATGATGATTGAAAACAGTCACAGACCTAAAGAAAACCACACAGCTGTGCATTTTACAGGCACACCCCCAAATATTGGGAGGTATTGGGTGGATTTCTTTCACGCCAGTGGACGCCAGCCATATTAAGATTACTATAAGCCACTTGCAAACGTGCTGTTTGTTCAGTCCAGTGGAGATTCAACTCTGCTTATTCTTACACAGATTTTCATATGTGTCTAGTTTTCCAAAAAAAAAGAAAGAGAGGGTTTTTACATTTCCAAAACTTTTAAAAGAAAAAGTACCTCCCCACCCTTACTCCACCCTTCCCCTTTCAGACTAAATGAAACAAAAAGCAGCGTCCTGCTTAGGAGAAACTGGGCACCACAAAGGATGTATCCATTTATGACTGGCGAGTTCTGTGGATTGCATAAGGTGAATCAAAAGTTAGCCCTTTTCTTCCTCTTTTGTTGGTTGGGGGTGGGAAACGGCGGTGTAATTGGAACCAGAGCCTGTGTTTGTTTGAATTTTTCCATTATAAACGTAACCTTTCAAAACTACCTGGGTTCTCATTATAGCATGCCTGGCTGAAACGTTAGCATTATTACAAGGTCATTTTGAGCTGGGCTCCTACGAGTCTTTATGTGAATCTACTGAGCTTAATAACAACATGCCGATTCATAATCACATCTGCAAGTGCACACAACGAAGAAAAACACAAAAAAGTGCACATGCATATACAGAACAAAAATAAGCGATTAAGGTGACGGGGTAGGCCAGCTTCACCGCGCCGTTCCCAAAATATTTTGCTAAGATGAATGAACAGATAAGCCCTTCACATGAATAAATAGATGCATGAGCAGATAAGTAAGCAGTGGTTTCTCTCTGGCCCATACGTGGAGACAGATGATCCCCGTTGATGCCATTATCACACACAGCAACATAAAAAAACAGAAGTATAAAAGTGAAAAAATGAAAAACTGTACTAAAAAACTGGTAACACTTTACAATAAGTTTGGTGTGTTGGTTAACATTAAGGCACTGTGATCTAACATGAACAAACAATGAACAACTGTATTTTTAACATTAACAAAAGTTAATTACGTAATAAATGTTTGTTAGTGTTTGTTCATGTTAGTTAACACATTAACTAATGTTAACAAATGACACCTTATTGTAAAGTGTTACCAAAAAACTAAATTATGACCCTAGTAACATTATAAACATCACCATTTTTGTGGCTTGATGTTTGTTCTTTTTTTCCTTAAAAAGTCCTTTACATGCATTCATTCATTTTAGCTAATTTTATACTCATATGCAACTACTACAAAAGGTTCAGACACTCACTGATGCTTCAGAAGGAAAAACAATGCATTAAGAGCAGGGGTGTGAAAACCTTTGAACAGAATTAAGATGTGTACATTTTTCTTATTTTGCTCAAATATCATATTTTTTCATTTAGTACTGTCCTTCAGAAGATACTTACATGTTTCCCAGAATGCAAAATAAGTTAAATTTACCCTGATCTTTAAATTAAAAAAGTTTTCACCCCCCAGTTCTTAATGCATTGTGTTTCCTTCTGATGCATCAGTGAGGGTTTGAACCTTCTGTAATAGTTGTGTATGAGACCCTCAGTTGTCCTCAGTGTGAAAAGATGGATCTCAGAATCATACAGTCATTGTTGGAAAGGGTTCAAATACACAAAAATGATGGAAAACCAAAGAATTTGTGGGACCTGAAGGATTTTTCTAAAGAACAGCGGGCAGTTTAACTGTTCAGGACAAACAGAGAATTCATGAACAACTATAACGGGAAAAAAAAGCTGTAGATCATTCAGGTAACAACCCAGTATCAAAGGAGAAGTCCACTTCCAGAACAACAATTTACAGATAATGTAAATTATGTTTTTAGTCTCCGCTTGGGTTTACCAGAGTTTGGCTCTTGCAGCTCAATGATTGAATTATATGAATCCAATCACTGATGAAATCAAGCAGCCCTTCAGCAAACAATGTTTTTGTCAGTAATTTCGCTGACAAGATTAACACTGATTATAAGTGGACCTCAGGGGGCAAAATCAAATAATAAAGTACGATATGATCTCTTTAAAGTGGAGCACATTTGGAGCTTAATTTGTACACATGTGTGCTGGTGAGAATGAAACACATCTTTCAGTGTCCTCATGTAGCCCTTCCATACGCCTCATGGGCCGAAAGAGCAGTGACATCACCCTGCCTCCACCCATCCTCCTTTACACGACCCTACTCCACCCTACTTCTTTGACACAAACTCACTGATGCTGGAGAGTAATTAAGTGGTAATTAAAAGCACACAAACTGATGAACACTCTTAAAAGTAAAGGTTCTTTATTGGAATCTATGATTCCATCAACAATCTTTAACATGCATGGAATCTTTCAATTCCACGAAAGGTTCTGTAGAATATTAAAATGTGCTTCACAAACAGAACTTTTGAGTGAAAGATTCAAGGAACCAAAAATGGTTCATCTGTGAAAACCGTCGCTTGCAATCTTTATTTTTTGCACAAACACACAGATCTGAACGCACTCATAAACACAGACAGAGGAATGAGAGCAAAAGACACATTCCACACATCACAATCAGTTTCATCCTTTCGTCTCTGCAGTCACACTTTCCTCAAGTGGCTTTGCTCAACTTTAGGGTTTCACACCCACATGCTGATCCAATTAATCTTTTCTCTGTTGTGGTTCTGCATGAAGGCGGTTGAATGAAATTGAAGTGTTTTAACATTGTCACATTTTTTTCAAGGTCAAAGGAAGGTGAGCTGCTTGGGGAGAAATTCTGGGTGTCGTGTACCCCAAGAGCAGCCTCCCAAAGAGAAAATAAATATGCCTGTTTTAACTCTCTACATTTTATTTATCCTAAAAGAGAGGAATGTTTTATGATTGAACTTGCATGCCTTCATGGAAGTTTGACCAAATTAAGTTGCACGCCGATGAATAGGATGATGATTTAAATCACATGAGAGCTAGCCGGGAGTCAAGAGTTCACAAAATGTTTGTATTTCAGACAGGCAGAGAAAGATCTTCATCACTGAGGCATGTGAGTATATACACATACCAGCAAATATTAAAGGGGCCGTATTCTGCAACAAATGCTTTTTTGGAATTATTTTCAGCTGTTAAACCACCTAAAAATGTTACTCAAAGTTTCTTGCACGAAAAATGTCATAGCATTTTAATTTTACATGTTTGAACTTTTCACCCTCCCATTAGACAGGTTGTTCTGTTAAAAGATTCTTTGGACAACCCAAAATGTTTTTTCTATGGTTCAAAACGGTTCAACTCTGCAAAACTCCCTTTACTTTTAAAAGGATAGTTCACACAAAGATGAAAATTCTGTCATTAATTACTCAGCCTCATGTCGTTCCAAACCCATAAGACCTTCGTTCATCTTCAAAACACAAATTAAGATATTTTTGATGAAATCTGAGAGCTTTCTGACCCTGCATAGACAGCAACACAACTGACACGTTCAAGCCCCAGAAAACTAGTAAGGACATTGTTAAAATAGCCCATGTGACATCACATCAGTGGTAATCAACCGTAATTTTAGGAAGCTACGGGAATACTTTCGCTACGAAGACTGACATGGAAGAGAAGACATTTTTGAATACAGTCATTATTTTTGTTTTCCTTAAGCACAAAAAGTATTCTCATAGCTTCATAACATTACGGTTGAACCAGTGATGTCACATGGACTATTTCAACAATCTCCTTACTACCTTTCTGTGCCTTGTTAGTTGCATTGCTGTCTATGCAGGGTCAGAAAGCTCTCAGATTTCATCAAAAATATCTTAATTTGTGTTCTGAAGATGAACAAATGTCTTACGGGTTTGGAACGACATGAGGGTGAGTAATTAATGACAGAATTTCATATTTGGGTAAGCTATGCCTTTAAGAGTGTAAAAAATAAATAAATAAAAATAAAATAAAATAAAATAAAATAAAATAAAATAAAATAAAATGACTGAATGACTTTTTGAGTGGGAACCATCTTTTTAGGGTTGAACAATTTTGGGAAAAACTTGGGTGTATTCTTTACATTCCAACCACTTTAAAAAATAGGTTTGGAGACATGAGGGTGAGTAATTAATGACAGAATTTCATTTTTGAGTGAGCTATCCCTTTTAAGAGTATAAAATAAAATAAAATAAAATAAAATAATGTACGTCAGCCACTTTAAATAACTAACAGGTTTGGAACGACATGAGGGTAAGTAATTAATGACAGAATTTCATTTTTAGGTGAGCTATCCCTTTAAGAGTGTAAAAATAAAATAAAATAAAATAAAACGCTCTGGGCATCCTGTGTTCGAATCCCAACTCGAGGATCTTTCCCGATCTCGTCCCCATCTCTCTCTCCCACTTTGCTTCCTGTCACTTCTGATCTGTCCTGTCATAATAAAGGCAAAATGCCAAAAAATAAACCTTTTAAAAAAAATTATAAATAACTAATGGGTTTGGAATGACATTAGAGTGAGTAATTAATGACAGAATTTCATTTTTGAGTGAGCTATCCCTTTAAGAGTATAAACTAAACTAAACTAAAATAAAATAAAATAAAATAAAATAATATACGTCAGCCACTTTAAATAACTAACAGGTTTGGAACGACATGAGGGTAGGTAATTAATGACAGAATTTCATTTTTGGGTGAGCTATCCCTTTAAGAGTGTACAAATAAAATAAAATAAAATAAAATAAAATAAATTTAAATAAAATAAAATAAAATAAAATAAATTAAAATAAAATAAAATAAAATAAAATAAAAAAAAAAGCTCTGGGCATCCTGTGTTCGAATCCCAACTCGAGGACCTTTCCCGATCTCGTCCCCATCTCTCTCTCCCACTTTGCTTCCTGTCACTTCTGATCTGTCCTGTCATAATAAAGGCAAAATGCCAAAAAATAAACCTTTAAAAAAAAAAATAATAATAACTAATTGTTTTGGAACAGCATGAGGTTTGAACTATACCTTTAAGAGTGTAAAATAAAATACAATAAAATAAGAACTATCTTTTTAGGGTCGAACAATTTTGGGAAAAACTCCAACCGCTTTAACTATTTATAAAGCGAATAGAGTTTAAAAAAAATGCAGTCTTACCTGAAATATATATTTCAGGTTTACAGAAGTCATGCACCGTTGTTCATTTCACATACAAAGATGTTAGCCAATCATAAAAAGTGACTTTATTTATATGTAGTCTAAAGATACATTAAAAAAAACAAAACACTTTTTTTTTCCTTACACTGTAAAAAATAAAAAACACAATTTGTTGAGTCAGCTTAAAATAATTTGTTACCCTGCTGCCTTAAAATTTTAAGTTCAGTCAACTAAAATAAGTTTATTGAACTTGAAATGTTAAGTTGTACTAATTAACAACTGAGATATTTGTGTTTGCTAAACTTAACAGATGGGTAAGTAACCCAGCTGCCTTAAAATTTTAAGTTGATTCAACTCAAATATCTAAGTTGTCACTTAATATAATTTCACATTTCAAGTTAAACTTTTTTTGAGGTGACTGAACTTAAAATTTTAAGGCAGCCAGGTTACAAATTATTTTAAGTTGACTCAACAAATCATTTTTTACAGTGTAGGCTGCATCCGAAAACTGAAAAATGCCTTTGTAGGAAGGTAAGGAAGGCATCAAGGCACATCCGAATCCAAAGTTAGCTTCATTTCCTGTCTCATGAAATACCTTCATCTGATTGAAGGCAGCATAGATGTATCCTTCGCTGCCTTTGATATCCCACAATCCTGTGCATTCCATTCCGTGATGGTTGAGCTAAAAAAAAACAAAAAAAAAACATAAGTGTCTGAAAGTTGCGTTTGGTGGTCGGTTTGTGTGTAAATGTATATTTCTGATTAACTTTTTACACTTTTGATGTTATTTTGAGCTGCAAATTAGTAACTAAATATTTGTTTACTAATCACCAAAACAAGCTCTATTTTATTGTAGATCATTAAACCATTACACTGCCTCAGAAGTCTGTTCGTAATCAGTTTTATGAGGTGCCTTCATGCAAAAACGTTGCCTGCAAAGTCATTGCCTGATAAGGCAGCGAAGCTTAGGTTTTCAGATGCAGCCTTAGTGTCTTAGTTTGTTTAGTTCGAAGAACATTTTAATAATCAAAAACGAAATGATCTAAAAAACCTTTATTTTTAAGAGCGGAGAGTAACTAAATCCTTTGCTATGTTTAGGAGGGTTAAGTTAAGGTCTCAGAAATATTTCAGATTCAAAAAGGTGGTTAAAACCACTTCTGTATTTTGCTTTCAAACATGTGACATATTCCCTGCATTATTTAACACACAGAATCCACTAAACTGAGGACATTTTGTTAAAGCAGGATACGTTTCCCTTGTGTGACTGCCCAAATGCCATCATGATTTCTGAATAACCCAGTACATTCTGTACATTTTTCATGTCCCCTTTGTACAAGTGCACTCACAAACCTGCGCCCACTTGGCAATACTTTCTATCCCAGCTGTGATTTGCTCTTGACTCTTTACAGATGCCTTGGTGCACTGCTGAAGTGAGCTGGTATGAAGCGCTCAGGGAAATGTCAAACACCCCAGTATTTTTCCTCCTCCCTCATCCAGCCCAGCAATGGGAAGACGTCAGCCTATGGAACAGGACAGACCGAGAGGATGCCAATTATTTCGCAGCAAGGGCTTGGACTGATAAAATAAGGACTCTAAAAGACAATCCATCTCATTGTGTGCAATCTTGGAGAGAGGACGTGTGAAGACCAAGAAAAAACAGGAAATAGTGTGCAGTAATGGAAAAGTCAGTGTTTTGCAGTAAGCACGGAGCCAGGGTTCATGTTAATGAGCCACTGTAAGATCAGCACGCTTATGCACAGACTGGACACTATGTGCCTTTTAGAACCATTGAAGGAATGCACAGTGGGTTCAGAGCCCAGCCCTGCCTTCTTCAGGGCCTCTCGCACATAACAGGAGTCTGAAATATAAAAACAACATCCTTTGATTTACCCTCAGGGAGGAGAGTTAGAGAAAGTGTAAATATAAGCTAGCCATCAGCTCACACATAAGCCTGAGAAACGTTGCAGGGATCAAAGAGAGAAGCAGGAAGAAATTCTTCTGTTAGAGGAGAATTATAAAGTAGATTCATGCTCCGTCTTCCTCTCTTCCTGTCTTTATTTATAGACTACGTACAGTTTATATCAAGTAGAAAACAATGACAGGCCATTTCTGTAAACATAAGATCCTATTTTAAACATGTATGCGTTGTTTTAGACACTACCATACTACACTCTTAAAAATAAAGGTGCTTTAAAAGGTTCTTCACAGCGATGCCATAGAAGAACCATTTTTGGTTCCATAAAGAACCATTCAGCTCTTTTTATAGTCTGAAAAACCTTCTTTCACCACAAAGAACCTTCTGCAACACCGTAATTAAGCACCTTACTGCACGTTTCGTGGCAGTTTCAAAGTGAAATGTCCAGAGAGCGCTGCTAAAACACTCAATACGTGACTGTGGCATGTTTGTATTACATTCGTACAAGCATGTATTGCTGCCTTTTTATTAAACTGCTTGAAGTACGTATTGTGGCTGTTCAGAATTCAAATATCCAGGGAGTGTCGCTAAAGGTTAATGCTCTAACGTGTTGAAAATATCCTCACACCAAACCCAATCCTAAACCTACACAAAAGTGTTAATGAATGCAAAATTTATATAAAAACCCATTTGTTGATGCAGCCATGGCGATAATGTTCAAAAGTGACGACAATATTTAAAAGTATCAGTTTTCAAATCGCGCAGGATTGTTTTGAAGCCATAATATAATATTTTGCAAGTAATTGTGGATTAGGCTTTAATGATCAAAACTCTGTGTGTAAATCATACTTTGTGTGAAAAGGAATAAAAGTCTAGAGTTTTACTGCTTCTAGTGTTTATTTCAACTGGAAACTGCAGTGATTCGTACATATAGGTACGTTTTTCAGTTTTGCAGAAATGTATATAGAGGCACGTATTTCCAATGAGCCTATGTTGGCAGTATACAAACAGTCTGTATGCATGAAATGCTCGGATGATGTACAATATTACAAACAAACAAACAAAACTGTTGGGCTAATAATTCAATGACGCACTCACAATAATAATCACTTGTCACCACCTACTGGCATAATTCCTCAATGGTTGTGTAAAACAACACCTTTTTTACCTGGTCAAAAAACAGCTGTGTTCACAGCGACTTGTTTCGGTACATGTCTTTTTAAATGATAATGAGCTACTGCTCACTCCAACCCTCTCTTCTGATTTTTTATTTATTTATTTATTTTTTTGTGTGTGTGTTTTCGGTGGCATGTTACCATCAAAAACAAAACTAATCCACTGCGTCCTCAGTGGCTCTGATGTCAGGATAAAATAAGGTCACTTTTACATCCAACTACACAAATGGCGGACAGCATACAACTGGCTAAGGGCGGAAATATGCTAATATGGGACAGGCCATCAGCGGTTGTGGGCGGAGCCTGAACAGTATGACATCATACTGCTCAGAAAATCAAAACAGCTTGATAATTAAGGCTGTTTAGGTTTTTTAAGAAATAAAAAAAAAAAAAAAAAAACATTTATATGCAAACACCATGTAAAAGTGAATTTTGCATCCGATGTCTCCTTTAAATTCCTCAACGTTAATACACAATCTAGCAAACTTGCAAACACAGACAAGGAGAGGGATGGAAACAGCAAAAGTTTCAGATCTGTTGTGCATAATGTTCAATCATGTTTGATGCAATTTATGCATGCTCTATAACAAGAACTGTGTTCACACCCCATGGGAAATAAAACATATGGTGCTAGACTGGGGTTGTAAAGGAGGTGGAAGTCTGCAGGGGTTAGAGTTTAATACTTGCCAAAAGCCAGTGACCCCCTGTGATCTCCCACTTCCTGGCCAGATCTGACCCCGTCATCACCTTGCATGCTTTCTCTATATTGGACTACATACCACAACCCCAGTGCCGAACAAGGCCTGCATTATGTGGCTTTTGTAAACAGGAAAGCATGCGTGTATCGGGTGTTGTCTTTTTATTGGTGGAAACTCGTTCAAGTTCATGAGGGAGATTCCACAAATCATAAAGTGTACCACAGAAAATAATAATAATAAAAAATGAATGAGTGATGGAAAGGGTGGAAGCTATGGAGTAAAGGAGAGATTTAGAAGCAACCCATGTTGGCATATGTATTCTCACATGGCTTAATGCAATGCTAAATGCATTTAGCATACAGTGAAGGTTCCTCTGAGGGGAGAGAGGTATGAATGAAAGAAAAAGGGGAAGCGTTTAATGGGCCCTATCAGCAATATCTGTGGGAGGAGACGAATATCCACATCCAGAACGTCAAACACATGTGGAAAGCCTGGAACACATTTGATTGAGGAGTCTTAAGAGATTTTTGGGTGTTTTGAGTCCATCTGATGTCATATTTTAGTTTAGTTCAGGTTATTGTGAAAGTTACGCTATTTTCCAAACTGGAAAACATTCAAACAAGTCCAAGCAGGGGCCGTTCACACCGAACACCACCGTACTGATTTCTCATAGTTTTTCTAAGCAAACACACGCTAGACCAGGGGTGCCCAAACTTGGTCCTGGAGGGCCAGTGTCCTGCAGAGTTTAGCTCCAACATGCCTCAAAACACCTGCCAGGAAGTTTTTTAGTATGCCTAGTAACAAAGCCACTAGAAGGCAAGCCTGCAACCTTTAGCCAAAGCGTAACGGCTAAAGTTAACACTGCGGTGCAGGGAAGGAGTCCAGATGCCTTTTTTTTTGACTTGATGTCAATGAAGGAGAGGCTTCACTATAATAGTATAATAAATAAACAGCTTTTTTTGTTGAATTGGCTTATTTATTAAATCGAAATGTGGGATTCAGCTTACGCTGTTTCACATTAATTCATGGTATCTGTAAACGGCGACTGAGTGTCGCACAACTCTGAGTGAAATTCAATGACAACAAGGCTGTAATGTGACTGGTTATCAAGGCACAGGTGATCCAAGTTGACCGTTTCACTTTCTTCAGTAGTAAGTAATATAGACCCTCTCATCTCCCAATAGTAAGAGAATCGCTGCCTAGTAAAAGCTTGATTAGCTGTTTTAGGTGTGTTTAATTAGGGTTGGAGCTAAACTCTGCAGGACACTGGCAGTGTTGCCAAGTTGGGCTACTTTAACACTGTTGCCGCAGGTTGTTTTTCATGTCCGCAGGTTTAAGCGACCCCAATGATGTGATGTTTATCCTCTGAAATTCTAATTTTACCAGTGGAATCCTGCCAAAAAAAGTGTATTTGACCCCTTAGAACGCAATTTTTACTGGGGGACCCCCACCAAAACACGACTGGGCTAGTTTTGAGTAGCAATTTGGCGGGTTTTGTTAAAACCCGGCAACCCTCTCTGGAGACTGGCCCTCCAGGACCGAGTTTGGGCACCCTGCGCTAGATGGTCATGTTTGACCGTCACATCTCGAGCATGACACAGCATGGTAGAAAAATTTAACTTATAAAAACGCATCTTGAGATTTTGCTTTTTGTGTGTTCATTTCAATGCCCGTGTTTTGAGTTTTTGCATTCCACTCCGCTGCTCTCCCATTGTTTTTCTATGTAAACATGCTCTAGAGCAGTGGTTCTTAATTCCAGTCCTGGGGGACCCCTGCTCTGCAACTTTTTCTGTGTCTCCCTTATTTAACACACCTGATTGAGATCATCAGCTTATTAGGAGAGAGATCCATGAACTGAACTAAAAAGCTGATGATCTCAATCAGGTGTGTTAAATAAGGGAGACATGCAAAATGTGCAGGGCAGGGGTCCCCCAGGACCAGGATTGAGAACCGTTGCTCTTGAGCACCCATCTCACCCATGACACTACATTCCAACACAAGTTAAAAGTTCAACCCTTGAAATGTTTCTTTTTGTTTGTTTGTTTTTTTGCTACTGACATAAAATATTAACATTTATGCAATCTGTTATTTTTATTGCTATTGTTATTATTTATTATTAATATTAAATAATTATTATTATTTTTTTTTTATCAATGACAGAAAAATCTGAAGGCAGTCCGTCACTTTGACGGATTAGACTGAGGGTGATCTATTGTAACTTCTACCTGTAATTCCCACCCCTGTCCAGTTGGTGGCGAGTGTGCTAATAAAAGTTTTTGTTTACACAATACATGTATGTGTACTGTGTATATTTATTATGTATATATAAAAACACACACATGCATGCATATATTTAAGAAAAATGTTTATATATTAAATATATTTATATATAATATTAATTATACGAATAAAAATATATCCATGCAAATACATGTAAATATGTATGTGTAATTATACATACATTAATTTACACAGTATACACACATATTATGTACATGAAAACTTTTATTTTGGATGCGATTAATCATTTGACAGCACTATATATATATATATATATATTTATTTATTTTTATTTTATTTTATTTTCGACAAAATATTTTCAAAAACATATAAAAAAAATAATAAAAAAAAGGCCCTGACATACTGTCACGCTGTGTGTAGGAGGAGACACAGGACGACAAAATATAACAAAAGGGCTTTAAAATAATCCAAAAAGGGTACGTCCAGACAGAAACAGCAGGAAAACACACACCAACATAACTTTAAGATCAGACATCAAACACTGAACTGAATACAACTTATAAAGGGGTGCTGATGAAACAAGGACAGGTGAGAGTGATTAACTAATAAAGACTTAAGATCAGGAACAGGAAAAACCATATATGGGCACAAGAGGGAGAAACCAACAAAACAGTCCACAGGGGTGTGACACATACAGTGGTAGAAATCATATTTTAAAACATAATTTAGCAAATATAAATATATTTTTGGTCATTTATATATATATGGGATCTAACATCTAAACTTGTATGCAACAGATTTTAGAACTATAGTGAATTGTTACAACTAATATAATAACTGTGTGTTTTAAGATCAGAAATAAATTAGAACAAAATGTAGCTGACTTAAAAACCTAACTAAATCTGGAAAATTGCAAATCGACCAATCACAACCAATTTTCCACTAAAATCAGTGCATATACTGTAGGTTTCTTTCTAGATTTTGATATGCAAATGCAAACCAGTTACTGACATCCTGAAAATTCAAATAGTTAACCACTTTAGACTCCATGGGAAACACAGATTGTGCAGATAGTTTTTTTCAATCATTTGTCCTCTGCTTATTTAATTTAATGTTTTTAAATGTTTTACTTCCTTCAAAGGTAAACAACTACATCTTGTTTTTCTGAAATGAGTGGATGCTCTTGTCACCAGTAAACATTCTGCAGCTACATAATTTTGTGGGGTTTTGAGCTAAAAATAAAGCTAAGAACTCACTCGTCCACTTCAAAGTGCAACGTAAATGTGCAGCGATGTTGTTCCAAAATGGTTTTCATTTTGCTGAATGTGAATGCTGTAATCCATAAAAAGCCATCAATTATATCAGCATCTCATGCTTTTAAATGCAAAAATGCACTCTCTATGAATGGCCCTTAAGTGAGTGAAGAGTAGATGGAACATGCTAGATTATGTGTTGTCTGCAAGGCTGCTATTAAAGTACATTAAATAGCTTTTCATTTCACACTTGAAGTTTACAGTCCCACTAAAGTGGCGAATGCTCCTCAAGCGAGTGTAGAAGTAGGATTTAGGAGTGAGTATTTGAGCCGACTCCAGTGGGCTGTGATTTATAAAGGAAACTGCTTATTGCAACAGACAGACACTCTGGAGGAAAGAGAGAAAGAATTACAATGCAAACATAAAAAAGAATCCCAACCGCAATCGTACATACAAACTGTGGACATAAAGCACGGTTACAAGTGGGGAGATCTGCACGCCTTGTGCTTTTTGCTCTGATCTATGGTGATGTAAAAACCCTTAAATGGCACGTCAAGCAGTCGTCCCAAGCAAACTGTTCCTCGTCCATGTGTGTGGTCCCAAGGGCCCAGGGTCAGAGGTCACTGCCAAACTGCCGTATGTTTACATTTTCCAATCCTTCTCAGACCACAAGTTGGAGTCGTCCATCGCCATGTACTCAAAAACGGCTGCACTCTCAGCTAAAAAATACTTTTGGAAAATGCTTGATGGAAAAAGCAGTTCTACTGTTAAATGAGTTTCAAGCACAGCTAGTGCAGTCGAGTATTCTTTCCATTTGGGTTTTATTATAATTTTTTTTAATACACTTTCCGAAGGGCTGTAAAATTCAAAGCCCTTTGCTCATAGCGGTTAGATCTGCAAACAAACGAAGGACAAGAACAAAAGTGTTTCTGCAGCACTAGATATTGTGGCTTCCCTGCTCAGAAATGTTGGATAAAACTGTGGATATTCAGCTCAGTGTATTTTACTAAGAACATGCAAATGTACATAAGAAGCCCAAAAGGTTCAGCTGATCTCCGCTTTATGGACCATCTGCATATCATCAGTGGTGAATTGTATTTTGGCGAGGGAGTGGAACAGAGGATCCTGACTCTAGGGTTGAGTCTTACTTTTTATTGTCTTGATTTATGTTATAACATATTGGAGCTGGACTAAAACCAGTGTTTCCCAACCTTCTAACCTTTTTTGTTTTATACCACCACAGTCACAGCAGTAAGATCCTCTTCAAACATAATAATAACAATAATAATAATAATAATAAGATTTTTAGTGAAACTAATACTTTTATTATGTAAGGAAGCAATAAATTGATCAATAGTGGCAGGAAAGACATTTATGATATGACGAAATATTTGTATTTCAACCATCTGAAATAAAATGTATTACAGTTTCTACAAAAATATTAAGCAGCATATTAAGCTGTTTTTAAACAATAATGATGTTACTTGAGCAGCAAATCAGCATATTAGAATGATTAATGAAGGATCATAATATACTGAAGACTAGAGCAGGTCTAATGATGCTGAAAATTCATCTTTGGCATCAGGAATAAATTACATTTTAAAATATATTGCACTAGAAAACAGTTATTTAGATTTCAATAATATTTAAGAATATTTCTGGTTTTAACTGTTTCTTTGATCAAACAAATGTAGACTTGATTGAGTGAAAAAAAAATGCAAACAGATTAAAGTCTGTGTATATTAAATATAGCTGCAAGCAGCGATTATTGGAGTTCAAGCGCTTTAGGGCATTTAAGCACATATGGAAAAAGACATTACATATTGTTTAGCAAGACTTTAAGCACCTAAATCAATGATTGAAAAATGCATTTTTGGCAAATACAGGTAATTTGCCATAGAAAGATTTTTTTTTTTATTATGACTGTTATAGCGCCAACTGTGGTCCAATCTCCTAAAAACTTTGCATGCTTGTTTAGAATCACCTGTCGCATGTGCTCACCAGGTGTAGTTTTGAGTTTTCCTTTAGGCTTTATAGGATTTGGGGTAAATTTTGAAATTCGGACAAGCCCCTAACGACCCTGTTACAGCTTCCCAAAGGGACAATTTCAACGTTTTTTTTTTTAAATAATCATTGATCTAGTAGGTTCAGAGGATTGTACTGCAGTGTTTTTTTCCTGACTGAGTGAAAAACCCAGGACTATTTTGCAAAAGTAGGCTTTTACATCATCTCAATCATTTAACAAACAGTTTGATTGACAGCAGTGGTTCTAGAGGCAAAGTTGTCCAGAATGAGGAGTTCTACGGTGTGATACAAATATTGCACAATGTACAATCATTTACGCCCTTGAAAAATGCGATATCGCCCCCAGTGGCCGATTTCTTTCCAATTTCTCACAGACCTTTGGTGCCGTGAGTCAAACAGGCCCACTTAGTTTTGCTCTGAACAGCCTCCATTAACCTTGTCTAATAGGTGCTCAAATTCATCGGCCTATGGCGACCATGTTTTTTTTTAGATACGCAAATGTCCTTGTAGACACTTGTGGCACTCTGGACCAAGACTGTACATAGCAATTTTTATGTTGACAGGACAAATGGTTGCATAGGTATACCCATTTTATCGCGCCACCAAGTGGCCAAGCTTTTCGAAGATATCTCATTCCATTCAGGAGTTATATACAATATACTAAAAGTTTACTAAAAATGACTACTTTTGACCGCTGAAGCGCCACCGTCAGGCCGATTGGGGCAAGCCTTAGACGTTGTAGGCGGTGTGGGTACTACTATCCCTCCAAGTTTCAAGTCTCTACAATTTACGATTTGCAATAGGGCTACGTGCTTAAACCCCTAAATATGTGTTCTTAGTTTGTCACACCACAGAAAAATGTTACTAACCACCCAGTCAAATTTGAATGTTTAAAAAAAAAAAAAAGTTAATACAGTAAGTTGTCAAAATATTGAAAAAATAAGCAGTATATTCTTTTCTCAAACGCTGGGGGCGTGTCCACTGGCGGCGATGAAACTACGCCCACTCGCGTGAAAGTTGCCGCCTTAATCTGAATGGACGCTCCCTCTAGCAGTTTAATTAGATTAACACAGCCATACAACAGGTAATATGCATTACATGACGATTGCCTAGCTAGCTAGCAAACTGTAGGCTTTAGTAACTAATGGTAATGACAGTAACTCGTGACTAAACGGGCGAACCACTGATGATATTGTGCTCTAGTTATTATGGCTTTAGTGCTTCATCGAGACGTGATTTAAGGCCCTAAACACCTAAACCCTAAATACACCCATATCCTAAACACAAAAATGGTGAAAAACTGTTCAACTTTCACAGCTTTAACTCCACAATTAAATACTATATAGTTAGTCTTTGTAACATGTTTCAGCAATACATTTTTAACAATTATAATGCGTTTAAAAACAGTTCTCTTGCCTTTACACAGATTTAAAAAAAAAAAAATAAAATACTACAGACTGAAGTGTAGAGACAGCCCTGTTGGTTTTTTCAATATAAAGTTTCTGTTTTATAGGTATAATCAAAATCTTTCCAAGATAAATAGATAGTCCCGCCTTACTCAAACATGCCAATGTTGCCGTTTTGGACTTTAAACAGAATATTGTTTTAACTGCGCCACAAAACCACAGTATTTACACTTTGTTTGGAAATCAGCCTGCGAATGTTGCACTTACTGTACAATTGTTTCTTTATATTAAGTTGAAGTAGAAAAGTATCTAACATCGAAAAATCACACACGGCACTTTTAATCGTATTTTTGTGATGGACCGGAAAGGAAGATACACATCTTATGTGTCCCAGTTGTATTATCGTTTCTGTGGGAAAGCCTCAGACATGTGTTGCGCCATGAATACGGTCATTATTTGCTGGAGATGACAGGATGAAAGGACGTGCTGTCTGGTTACTGTCAGCTGAGGCTTTCAAACTAAGTGTCTATGGTGTCGCCCATCTATGATCATG